>JAEIFT010000077.1:0-600000 GCA_018904225.1 Lordiphosa mommai
ACTTAGATTTTAATATGTAGTAAGGTAATTAATTTAGTGTTAGTGAGGGAGTTGCATTTATTGTGGTTTTGGCATTCAAAGTGTAATTTTTTAAGCAATTTGATCATTTGCATGCAAAACATTTTAGCACTACCATCAATTTTCGCAAAAAATATTGCAGTGTGGAATAATGCTAAAAAAAAAAGCTGAAATGGCAACTTAAAACAGCTAACATTAGCAATAATTAGCTAAAAAAAGCTAAGTCGATAACGCTGTCTATCGTGCAGGAAAGACAGCACTGTTCGTTTGCGCAGCAGCGTCGTGTACTGCGTTTTTATATTTAGTTGTGCGCAACCGCTTTTGAAAAATGGAGGCATTTCTCGCCAAATTAAATGGCCAAGCGTTTGGAAAAATTTTTTCCGGTAAGTAAAATATAATTTTCGAGGAATGCATGCATGTATGTATGTACAATGTACATTGTACATATGTATTTTAAAGTATATGGTCTGTTCATACATAGCATATGTATGTGGTACTTTTTTCAGCTTATTTTATATAAAAAATTTTTTGGTACAGATCACAACATTTTCATTGAGGCTCTCGGCGTCCTTAAATGGGAGCAATTGCATAGCATTGTGCCTCCGCCGATGGTTGGACAGGCAGTCATATTTTTTGCTAAACTGGAGCATTGGCAAAACCAAGTAAGTAAACATGTATGTGCATGCATATGTACATAGTGAAGAGAGCATGTGGTTGCCGGCAGAATAGTCTCATGTCTCCTTTAATATGTACATTGTACATATGTTCTGTTTTTCGGACAACAATATTATTAATATTAATAATATAACATAATTTTTGCAAAAAATATTTAGTGTGACCAGAGTATGGAGACAACATTTAAGCTTGGTATTGAGTAACTGCGAAATACTCGCGAAATCAGAAACTCCATATAAAAAAAAACGATTTCGCTCGATTTTCGCTGGTAGCCGTTTCGCGAGTTGGTACACAGAAATGTTGCGAAATGTCATATCGATGTTGCAGCGTTGCCACCCGATGCATACCGTGTCACGCAATAGTTAATCGATAGGTCATTATTTCGATAGTGCGAAATATATCAAAAATAAATATACAAGTGTGTGGCGCGAGGAAAAACAAGTGCATAACAAAGTGGCCCTGATCAATTTAGTCAAAGAAAATCCTGTGCTGTAGGAGCGCATCCACAAGTAGCATTCTTATACAGGATTGGTCAAAAGCGTTCAATATAGCTGCTGCCCTTGACAAGGAAGGTTAATAAAGTGATTCCGTGTTTGTAATGGATGAGCCACATAACTCCAGAATGGTCGGATTTGGGATTCGTTTGTTGCAACTCGCACATCGCTATTGTAGCAATAATTGCGGCATTGCAAAACCAATAAAAGTCTTCTCTGTTTGTTATCCATTTGAAATTTATTTTGTAAACAAAACTCCTAGAGGTGGGTAGATTTGAAACTAGAGATGGTGGCAACTTTTCGCACTTGCTATCGACGAAATAATGTGCAGAGATTTCGCACGATTTTCGCAGTTACTCAATACTAAGCTTTAACAAAAAAATTAGAAATCAGTGTTAAATACATACATCTGTGAATTTTACTAACCAAACTCTGATCACACTACATCTATTACGCAGCAATTATTCACTTAAATCAAAAAAGGCGAGTTCGGAAACAGGTTTTTCAATTTTTAACTTTTGTTTACAGAAAAATATAAATGTGGGTGCTAATGAGAACACGGTAAATAACATTTAATTTTAAATTTATTTGATTTAATTAAACTTTAAAATTTCAGATTAACTTGCACCACATCATTTTGATCTCAAATAAAGGCAAAATTCTTTAAAATCATTTCGGAAAGGAGAATAGGCTAAGCCCTAAGTATAGAAAGCTGTTAAGTCACACCGTGGCGGAGTATCTGGTGGCTAACAAAATACTTCCCAAACAAGATATCCTGGAAGGAATCTCAGAAGATATTGTAAAACTCTTTGAGTCTGAAATTTCTATTTCTGTTAAAATCGGTCTTAATTTTGTTTATTTGCTTCAAAACTTTAATGTTTATCATATTATATTTAGTAAAACAAAGTGTTTGGCAACTAATTTTGTTTTTTCCGAACATCTTAAAAAATTTATTTCTAACATTGATAGCGCAGTTTGCTACTCTTACATAAAATGTAAAAATATCATTTACAAAAGACATTACATTGTATATGAAGTATTTTTAAGATGTATTTAAAAAAATGTAATAAAATAAATTTTGAGAAAAAAATTTTTCCTTTTAGAATATATTTTTCTGAAATAAAGAAAATAATTTTTCTTCCTTTGAGAAAAATATTTGTTCTATAATTTTCTTAAATAAAGAAAATAATTTTCTCCTCTTCAGAAAAATTTTTCCGATTTTTAGAAAATAATTTTCTTCTTTTGAGAAAATTTCTCGTACTTATAAGAAAATAATTTTCTACTTTTCAGAAAATTGTTTTCTTCTTTTGAAAATTCATTTTCTGATTATAAGAAAATTGTTTTCTAAAAAAAAGAAATATTTTTATATTAAAGTTTTTTGACCTTGGTTTAAGAAAAATTTGCGTTGAATTTTAGAAAAACTAACTATTATATTTTGTAATTTTTTTTAGACATAGGCGAACTAACCAACGTAGGCAAATTATATTTTTTTTTAATTTTCAGGGCGATTTGGGCACTTTTTATTTAGAGTGCAGGTCAGTTATATTATTTGATATTTTTTTAAAGGTTGGTTATTTTAAATACTTTACAAACTTAATACCACAAAAGCTGTCCAATTTCCCCTATAGTGCATTGGTATTTGAAGGCCTAAACGGTCAAAAATGTGTTGAGGACTCGTATGTCGATTTCCTTTCTTTGTTTGGTGGCCACACAACCAACCGCGGCGCCTTGTCTTGGACGCTAAAAACAATTAGTATGACAATTTATCATATGCTTGAAGCCGGATGATTTATGAAGGGAAGGCCTATGGGCCCGGCACATTTTACTTAGGTTTCTGCGTGACGGGAACGGAAAACGTTTATTTGTTTTTGTGGGCGGCGGCGGCGTCGTCACATGTTTGCCCATTTCCTTCCTTCCGGTGTAGGGCTGCTGCCATTTGTGCTATGCAATTTCTAGTTAATAAATATTTCCGGCAACAATCCAAACAAAAGAAAACAAAAAACCACGAGACCTGCTCGCTCGCTACGTTTCTCAGAGAATACATTGAGTCAAGAAAACAAATTTGATTTTCCTTTGGTAAAATAAACTAAATTTGGCTTAGCCTAAGATAAATGGGAGATAGGAACTTTAAAATCAAGTCATTAATTTATACCCAAAACTATCTTAACTAAACTTTGCTAGCGCTGAACCTCTAGCCACCCCACTCCAAAAATAGTGAGTTTCTTGTATAGTTTACCCTTCTTCTAATTGGCTCTCATTAATAATAATATTTCGACAGCCAAAAGTGGCTAAGATAGTGCCACATAATTAATTAATAATACTAAACGTTTGCGTATATACTCGCTGAAGTAAGTTCAAAGTTTTATTTAGTAAGCTTTGAAATGAACTTTGCGAGTATAAGACTTGTATACTTCAGAGCTTTCGAAATGTACAATTTTTGTAGAGTTTTTGCGGATTGAAGCCAAGCTATGTGGAAAAAGCTTAAAGCATTTTGTGTACTAAAAAAAAGGTATGAAAAGTATTAATCTAAGTATATTAAATTAAGAAAAACTCGTGGCAAAAAAATTGCTTACAATACCAGTTCTTTAAAAATACATTTTTATTATACTTTGTACCGAAGGTACAAAATGTAAATTGGGTTTGTGCAACTGTATGTAACAGCCAGAAGGAAGCAGCCGAGTCGATATAGCCATGTCCGTCTGTCCGTATGAACGCTGAGATCTAAGAGATGGTAAGACCTAGTGGTTTGAAGTGTATGGAACATATAATTCTTATACTTTCTGCAAGATTAAATTTATTCTGTATACCGTTGCATAGGGTATATTAATATTGTGCTGATGTTAGTAACGCATAGAAGGAAGCATCTCCGACCACATAAAGTATATGTATTCTTGATCAGCATGACGAGCTGAGTTCATTTCCGTCTGTCCGTCCGTCCGTCCGTTTTTCCGTCCGTCTGTCAGCCTGTTTCTATGAAATCTTCTTTCCAAGTTTAAAAGCTATATTGACTAATCGTTCACACACATTCAGCACATTTTCGGAACCGGCCGGAAGTCGATCAGGGCCGACTTCAACTTACGCTCTCGTTATTGTGGATCTTCGTCAAACATAGCTATTGACATTACTTTCTGCAAGGTCAAAGACCATTCAGACCAATATAAAGGTTTATTTAAAAATATATTATTAAATCGCAAAATGCCCAGCGTAATTATTTGATTTGCTTAGAATAGACGATAGTTCATCTGATCGTGAAACGGTGTTTTCAATATATGTACATATTGGTTTTAATCAAATTTGTAGCCGTTTTCTTATAATGTCTAATTATATGTTACTCATGATTCAACGCTCATTACACAGACATTCCAGATTGATTCATTTGTCTTTTTTTTGTCGCTGGTTGTAATTGAAACAATTGGAATGGAGCAAAATAAATTATTGTTCCGAAAAATGTAGTATATTGAAGAATGAAATTGATTAATTTGGTTCCGATATTTTTTTATACACTTGAAAAGTGTATATTAATTTTGCCCAGAAGTTTGTAACGCATAGAAATATTCATTTCCGACCCCATAAACTATATATATTCTTGATCAGGACGACGAGCTGAGTTCATTTCCGCTTGTCCGTCCGTCCGTCTGTCCGTCTGTCTGTCTGTCCGTCTGTCTGTCTGTCCGTCTGTCTGCGCGCAACTAATATGTCGGAACCGGCCGGATCGGATGACTATATCTTATAGCTGCCATAGGAACGATCGGTCGAAAAATAAGTCTTAGTGAAAAAAACTTTTTTATTTTCCATCGTAGCGTCACCAATCGTAGTATATATTAGTTTTATATGTTTCCACACAATTCGGAAAAAATTTATCAAAATCGGATGACTATAGCATATAGCTGCCATATAAACGGTCGGTCAAAAAACTACTTCTAGTGAGAAAAACTTTTTTGTTTTCCATCGTAGCGTCTCCAATCTTGGTATATATTAGTTTTATATGGTTTCACATAATTTCGAAAAAATTTATCAAAATCGGGTGACTATAGCATATAGCTGCCATATAAACGGTCGGTCAAAAAACTACTTCTAGTGAGAAAAACTTTTTGTTTTCCATCGTAGCGTCTCCAATCTTGGTATATATTAGTTTTATATGCTTTCACATAATTTTGAAAAAATTTATCAAAATCGGGTGACTATAGCATATAGCTGCCATATAAACGGTCGGTCAAAAAACTACTTCTAGTGAGAAAAACTTTTTTGTTTTCTATCGTAGCGTCTCCAATCTTGGTATATATCAGTTTTATATTTTTTTACATAAGTTCGAAAAAATTTATCAAAATCGGATGACTATAGCATATAGCTGCCATAGAACCGATCGGTCGGAAAATGTGTTTTACTAAGAAAAGCTTTTTTATGGTATCAAATTTTTATTATTAAATATTAAAAAGTTTAAAATATTTGATACCTATATTCTATATATTTTTTACCGGTTAAATTAGTTGGAGTAAACTTTTTCAAGTGTATTTAAACTTCGGCACAGTCGAAGTTAGCTTTCCCTTCTCGTTTTATTCATACTTTTAATTTTTGGCCTGGATGGGCTCAAAACCAAACTGTGCGCTTTTACTAAAGGAAAACTACAACAAATAAGTTAAATACGAATTTATTCGTACTTGAATTTTTAAGAAATTCGTTCTTAAAATAAAGAATTTGTCGTTCTCAACTGGGCAGAGAGAGCAAGCAAGTTTTGATGGCATAATACGTTGTTTACACCAGCCGCATCATTGATGTTTTTTCGTTAAAGGAAAGATGCGTAATGCGAAAGAATGTCCGTATCTTTTCTAGTATCGAGTATTTTTTCGAGTCTTCGATAGCAACCAGCTGATTTTGATATTGAACTTTGATAGGCAACTAAATCATAATTTGACCGCGTAATTTAAAAACGAGAGAGTAAGTTGAAGTCGGCCCTGCTCGACTTCGATATACCCTTTACTCAGGGTAAGGTTGCCCAAATTGTGGGAGATATGAGGAATTTTCTATCTATCGTTCATCTGATCAAGAAATGATGTATGGCAGATCGATAGGTAATGATGATTAAAATATTTGTCTTGAAGGTTCGAACAATCTATTTTAAAAATTGTGGGAGATATGAGGAATTTTTCAAATTGCGGGGGCGGGAAATTTTCTATCGTTCATCTGATCGAAAAATGATGTATGGCAGATCGATAGGTAATGATGATTAAAATATATAACTAGAAGGTTCAAACAATCTATTTTAAAAATTGTGGGAGATATGAGGTTTTTTCATATTGCGGGGGCGGGAGGGGGCGTGGCAAAATTTTGAAACAAACTTGATCTGCGTGCAGAAGATACAAGTCTACACTGAAAAAATGGTAGCTCTAGCTCTTATAGTTCCTGAGATCTAGGTGTTCATACAGACGGACAGACAGACGGACAGACAGACGGACAGACAGACAGACGGACATGTCTTTATCGACTCGGCTATTGATGCTGATCAAGAATATATATATTTTATGGGGTCGGAGATTCTTCCTTCTGCCTGTTACATACATTTCCACGAACTTAGTATACCCTTTTTACACTAACAGTAACGGGTTTCAGGACGACGAGCTGAGTTCATTTCCGCTTGTCCGTCCGTCCGTCTGTCTGTCTGTTTCTACGAGAACTAGTCTCTCAGTTTTAAAGCTATCGAGCTGAAATTTTGCACAGAGTCTTCTTTTTACTGCACGCAACTAATATGTCGGAACAGACCGGATCGGATGACTATATCATATAGCTGCCATAGGAACGATCGGTCTAAGAACTAGTTCTACACAGAGGGAAAAAACCGAGAACATTGGACTCAAGATGAGCACAATCGTTACCAAAAACAGTGTAAGAACGGGAAATCTCATATGTAGTAGAATGTTCTCACTTCAAGAACATTTTTTTGAGAACGCAAAAACTTGAATTGAGTTGTTTTTGTTCCGTTTTCAAGAACACTTTATACTTTATAGAGAACAAACAATACCATTTTAAGTAATTTCGTTCTCACACAGAAAAAAAACGTGCCATTCGGGGCTCAAAACTCAACGCCAAACGGGCTCAATAATGTCGGGATAGTCGCCCGATAAAAGTACAAAAATTGAGAACGCCCGAGAGATTTTTTTTCTTATAAATTTGCATATATATTAAATAATGTAATTTGATTCATAGATTCTTTAATTTGAAGAAACAAAAAAAAATAATAGAACTACTTAACTTGCCTTGTCTGGGAACGACCGGACCCGGGTCTGCGTCCAGCACGCGCCGCGCTCAGACTAGGCACCGTCTACACTGCCCCCGCAAAAAGCGAATCTGTTCTCTCATGTCCCTCTCTGTTTTTCAACCCCGTATAGTTGCGAAACACATAACCCGCCAGTGACGCCCACAATAAGTCAAAACATATACTCCGATTGGTTAATTTTGCTCATTCAGAACTTCTGCTTTGTTCTCAATTTTAGAAATTTGAGTGCCGGCACTTATATTCTGAACTGTTTTTTTTTTTGTGGATTTATAGTAGCGTCACTAATCTTGGTATATGTTACTTTCATATGCTTCCACATGATTCTGGAAAAATTTATCAAAGTCGGATCACTATAGCATATAGCTGCCATAGAAACGGTCGGTCAAAAAACTAGTTCTAGTGAGAAAAACTTTTTTGTTTTCCATCGTATCGGCACCAATCTTGGTATATGATAGTTCTATATGCTTTCACATAATACAGGTAATATTGATCAAAATCGGATGACTATATTATATAGCTCCAATAGAAACGGTCGGTCAATAAACTACTTCTAGTGAGAAAAACTTTTTTTTTTCTATCGTAGCGTCCCCAATCTTGGTATATATTAGTTTTGTATGCTTCCACATAATTCTGGAAAAATTTATCAAAATCGGATAACTATAGCATATAGCTGCCACATAAACGGTCGGTCAAAAAATAAGTTCTAAGAAGGAAAATTTTTTGTTTTCCATCGTATCGTCACCAATCTTGGTATATATTAGTTTTATATGCTTTTACATAATACAGAAAAAATTGATCAAAATCGGATGACTATAGCATATAGCTGCCATAGGACCGATCGGTCGGAAAATGTGTTTTACTAAGAAAAGTTTTTTTATGGTATCAAATTTTTATTTTCAATGATTAAAAAATTTTAAATATCTGATATCTATATTCTTTATATATTTTACCGGTTAAGTCAGTTGAAGTAAAGTTTTTCAAGTGTATTAAAACTTCGGCACAGTCGAAGTTAGCTTTGCCTTCTCGTTTTTGGTTGCGACGCTGACGTCACAGACTAAGGAAATATAGACTGAACGATTGCGCTGCTTTTTTGGTTGCGACGCTGATGTTCAATTATTATAGAGCAGACGTCGTCGTCTAAGACACAGCTGTCCGAACACATTCGGGAAATTCACACAGACACGACCCGAACACATGCTGAGCACTTCGCAAAGAGAGTAAAAAACACGCAAAGCCAATCAGTGCTCGCCACAGACTAGAGATATCTAGACCAGACGTTGTCGTCCAAGACGCAGGCGGCCGAACACATTCGGCAAGTTCACACAGACACGCGCCGAACACATGCCGAGCCCTTCGCAAAGAGAGTAAAAATCAAGCAAAGCCAATCAGTGCTCGCATAAACGAACTAACCTAGACTGCTCGTTTGCTCAGTCCCTCTTCTCTGCCAGCACAGGCAGAATTTCTCTCTCTTTGAACGGTATGAGTTCGACTTGAACGGTACGTGTATGATGTGGGCCTACTAATTTGTACTGAAAATTAAGGAAACAGCTGTTCGCAACCTCTTCCCAGTTTTCGAACCGCAGCGTTTTTTCTCTCAAACCATCGAACGACGCGTTTTCTCTCTCAAACCTGAACGCACCAAAAAGCAGCGCAAACGTTCAGTCTAGATATCTCTAGTCTGTGACTGAACGTTTGCGCTGCTTTTTTGGTTGCGACGCTGACGTTCGATTGTTTGAGAGAGAAAACCGCTGTAGTTCAATGGTTTGAGAGAGAAAAACGCTGACGTTCGATGGTTTGACATAAAAAATTGCGTCGAACTGAGGTTGCGAACAGCTGTTGCCTTAATTTTCATTACAAATTAGTAGGCCACATCATACACGTACCGTTCAAGTCGAACTCGTACCGTTGATCCCCTCTCATCCACAAATCGGAAAAACATATCAGCTCCACAAAAATTTGTAAGATGCAGGAGTAGCCATGAGATGAAGAAGATGAAAGAAGACGACAAAAGTTTTAAATCAAAACGTACAAAAAAAAAAATTCATTTACATTATTAATAAGCAGAAACAACTGAATTTAAATTGCTAAAGCTTTTTACTAAAAAAAATGGGCGACCTTGATTCAAGAATGAAAGCTTAAGAATGGGAGACTCTTGAACTTAAGTATGTTCAACTTTTAATTCAATGAATGAAAAATCTTGGTCCAAGAAGTTCGATCTCAATATTTCATTCTTGGATCAAGAAATTGACTCTTGTATCAAGTATGTTAACTCCTGCCATACTTTTATCCTCGAATGCTCCTGATCCAAGTATGAAATTCTCCATTTTTTCTATAAGTGTTGTTGGTTTCGTATTTTTTGTATCAATCTTTCATTTGCGAGGTCGTGTAAAGATGATACTCTAGTTTCCGTACCGCATACTCTTCTACTCTAAAGAGAGCCCCACTCTGTTCTAGACACAACCTCTTGAAAACTTTGTTGAGATTCATTATCAGCAAAAAACTGGATGAAGTGCTTTCTAACAGCCTAATCAGACACGAATGTTTTACCAAGTTTTATGGTTGTCTGATATATTAAGTTTTTCGGCAATCTCTTGATATGATTGATCAACAGCCTCCAAAAGCCAGTGTGTGGTGCGTTCTTCACCTCAAAATCTACGAAACAGTATTTGGCAAACCAACGCTGACATTATCGTTTACTTATTGTATCGGTACTGTATACGTTTCTTACTTTCTTTCAAGCTTGGGTCGCACTCTTTCCTTTTTGAAAGAAAAATAGCAAAATATGGCGAAAAAGCTCTATTATTTTAAAAATTGCATCAGTTTGCTGTAGATTCTTGAAATGTTTTGGGGTTAAACTTAAAGTTTTCAACTATTCTTACCTGTTCAAAGCGGTCCGGCAAACCATCCTCAGTTTATCGAAAGCATTAACGAAAGTGACTTATAATACAATAGGGCTTGTACCGTTTATGTTAAGGTTAAAAATGCAAATTAGCAATATGTAGGTCGCAAGTGGCACCCCTATGTTGCTCCTATCCGGTAGGAGCTGAGTGGTGGCACCCAAACGAGACGAATGTTAAAGTGCTGAGCCATCTCTGACAAGGGCTTTAAGAGCAGCTTGACTATCTGAGAAGTCTCTTTGACCAAGAGGTTTTCAAGAAGGTTTGCAGCCTCCTGGATGGCTACAACCTCTGCTTGGTAAACACTAAAATGGTCAGGAAGTCGAAATGAAGTTTTAATATCGAGGTCTGGAATGAAGACTCCGCCATTAATTTAAATAGCCTTCCAAGGGTTTTTGTCAAGAAAAATTTTCACGGATTAATGATTCTATATGCTAGTTGAACCCATGCCTAAAGATGTCTCAATCTCACATGACATCAATTTTGGCAAAGCTTCAAGTTTGTTTGTTTGTTTGGGAACTCATCATACTTGCGTCCTAGAGTATCAAAGAATAGATTTCAGAGGTATAGCGACCCCCGATCCATCTCTTTAAGAATGAAGCGACATGTCCTTCTACTTTGCATAACCCAACTCCAGAAAGATAGAAAAGCCGTTTTTAAACTTTATTTACAAAATAAAATTCTTCGTATTTATGTTCATTACATGAGTTTTGACCAAGGAACCAAATCAAAATAATAAAAAAAAATTCAAAAAAAGCCGAAAACGTATTGAAATTTAATGGGAAATGGTTAAATGTACTGGGTAGGTGTCATCGGTTGTTGTTGTTAAACATCTAAACTAGGATTGATGTTTGTTTCGTGGTTTGTGTTTTTGGGTTAACTTTAGCATCTACAACATCAAAGATAACTTGACATCCATATACGTTAGCTCTTGCATTTATTTTGTTTGTGGTATATAATTGTTTATACATTTATGGTTATATGTTTGCTAATATTTTATGCCTCGCTCACTGTTTATATGGATTATATTTGTTTTTTTTTTTTTTTTGTATATGTATATAAGTATATGTTTGTATGAATATATTTGCACATCTCCGTCAACTTTAACAATGTGCTGTCATTTAGTTATTATTTAAATGTAGAATAAACTGTTAATCTGTCACCGCTCAAAGGTTCAGCACTTGTACTTTGTATTTTGTGTAACACTCGCTCCGTTTTACGTTTATAAATATTTTTACTCTCGTTATTATTATGTAGATTTTTTTTTTTTGGCCCCCGAAAGAAATGATAAATAGAAAACGATGTGTATGTTAATGCATGTAGCTTGCAACGAAATTGATTATAGAAGATTAAGCTAACAAACTTGTTTTGCATTCTGCGGATTAACATTTGATGTTTCTGCTAATTACATATATATATATATATATATAAATATAATAATAATAATAGGGAAAACAAAATAGGTAACTTTTTAAAATATATGCATGTGTATATATATCATATTTATACTAGAGAAATTTTAGACTCTAAACACCATAGGACACAGTTAAAGAGCGGATAGTTTGTTTACATAGAGATATAATACATTTACCTTAGGGTTTTCATGTGGTTTGTATTACTTAAATAGAGTTTATATACTCATTTATGCCTGGCTCGGTTGTCCAGCTTTACACATAGTACATGTGCAATACCTGTTTTCATTCAACTTGTGGCTTGTCTTTGATATTTGCTACGATAGTTATGTTATTCGAATAAAATTAAATACTGCACTGTATGTGCGCTTAGCAAGTCAAACAAAAGAAAGTAAGTAAGTATCGAGAAATGTCAATTCCAAAGTGAACTTTGAGTTCACTGTGAACATTGAAAATAATAGAAAAGAATTGAAATTAAAATAAAACACAGCCAGCACATTTCTTTACACTTGATGCTGTTTAATGGACGTTGCTCTACGGATGTTCCCACTTCACTGGCTGCAATTGGATGTTAGCACAGTTAAGGCTTTACTTCATCTTCTTGTCCTCATGCGCCTTCTTTACAATGGCCAGCTTAGAGTGAGGCGACGAGGGATGAAGTGTTCGATAGGGCGCCTCCCTAGTGCCATGCAGCACCAGTGACCATTCCAGCAAGTGTCCATGACGCGTTTGGGGCGAATTGAAGCGAGCCTGTAAAAGGAAAATTGAGTAGAATAAAGTTTTTTTTATATCAAAACGAGGGTGGTTTATTAAGTCTTTATTGATGCTAAGAAATCAATACACACTCCCCACTAGGACAACCCTTTTATCTGTTTTTTATTGACCACTGCTTCCTAACCAAGCATGCAAGAGACTTAATTTTGTATACCCTTGCAGAGGGTATATTAAAATTGTCACGATGTTTGTAACGCATAGAAGGAAGCATCTCCGACCCCATAAACTATATATATTCTTGATCAGCATGACGAGCTGAGTCTATATAGCCATGTCCGTCTGTCCGTCCGTCTGTTTCTATGCTATCTCCTCCCTCAGTTTTAAAGCTATCTTGACCAAACTTTGCAAAAAGTCTTTAAATACACATAGGCTGCACATTTATCGGAATCGGCAGGATCGGATGACTATATCATATAGCTGCCATTGGAACGATCGGTCCAAAAACTAGTTCTAGTGAGAAAAACTTTTTTGTTTTCCATCGTAGCGTCACCAAACTTAGTATATATTAGTTTTATATGCTTTCACACAATTTCGAAAAAATGCATCAAAAGCGGATGACTATAGCATATAGCTGCCATATAAACGGTCTGTCAAAAAACCAGTTCTAGTGAGAAAAACTTTTTTGTTTTCCATCGTAGCGTCACCAATCTTGGTATATATTAGTTTTATATCCCCTCACACAATTCTGGAAAAATTGATCAAAATCGGAAGACTATAGCATATAGCTGCCATATAAACGGTCGGTTTCTCTGTCTGTTTTTATGCTATCTCCTCCCTCAGTTTTGAAGCTATCTTGACCAAACTTTGCAAAAAGTCTTTAAATACAAATACGCTGCACATTTATCGGAATCAGCCGGATCGGATGACTATATCATATAGCTGCCATAAAAAAGAACGGTCAAAAAACTATAGTTTTTGTGAGAAAAACTTTTTTGTTTCTCGTCGTAGCGTTACCCAACTTGGTATTCATTAGTTTTGATCAAAATCGGATGACAATAGCATAAGGCTGCCGTAAGAACAATCAAGTCAAAAAGTTTTAGTGTTAAAAACTTTTTTGCTATCAAAGGTAGCGTGTTTATACTTGTGAATCGTAAATATTATTTGCTTCAACACAATCAATGGCCAAATGGTTACGGAAAGTGGCACAATCTGTTGATCGGCTTGGGACAGGTTGAAAGCGAAATTAAATTTATCTAAAATAATCAGGAAAACAAATTCTTATGAAAAATAAAAAAAAACTGCAGGGGTATTTAAACATCGGCGGAGGCGATCTTTATATCTTTCTTCGTATACCCGTCGAGCTCTAAGCAAATCAAATAATTACGCTGGGAATTCGCGACTAAAAATATATTATTAAATAAACCTCTTCGTGAGTAACGGGTATATCGAGGACGAGCAGGGCCGACTTCACCTTACGCTCTCGTTTATGCTTAGAAATGCCGGAGCAGTCTGAAATAAACCTCATTCGGTCCCTCTTTCCCGATAAGTAAACTGTCGGTATGCCTATTTCTACGTGCAGGCTCATTAAGAGAGATTTCTACAAGCATAAAGCTACTCACAAATGGCAATCAGTTACTTTATGCGGTACAGCGCAACTGATCTGGCCAATTCACAGCTAAAAACTTTTAGTGGAGTTGTAAGGTCTTCAACAGGACACTGGCTGGTTGGAACACATCTCGCGAACGACAGGCTACAAAAAATTTTACTGTTAATTTTAGAACTCATCGTCTTAAAATACACTTGATAATGGGGCTAATTTAAAATGGTCGTTTTGGTGTCGACCAGTGTAGTTAATGAGATTTTTTTCATGACAATATTAAAGCCAAGCTATAAGATGCTTCCTGCACTATTTGCCTGTAATGACATCTGGTGTTTCTGGTATTTATTTAATGGGCTATAGATATACCGTTTCCGCTCTAAGCCGCAGCTTGTGTTACACATCGTTTGTAAGTGAAAACTAACTAACCTCTAATTTCCAAGTACCCTGCGGATACTCGCCCCAGGAGTGTGTTGTCATAAATGGCCATTTGGTGAAGCCATCGCGATGATCATCATCGTTGGCGCGTCGTGACAAAATCATGGATCTAGTAAACAACAACAAAAATTACGATTAACTATAGTCATATTTTTACATTATCATTCACTCACTTGGTGCCCATGGGTGAAGTCAAGAAAAGTTCCAGGTCACCACGTCGCGTGGCATTGGCCGAGATAACGGCCTGTACATGCTCCAAGTAGTAAACCGCCGTATCCGTACCCTTGCATGCATCAGTTTTGATTTCCCAAAATAGCGAACGACCCATAACAATTGGTCTAAGGGAGTAAACACCAAATAGGGTCATAGTTTTCAGTTTAACAATTCAGATCCTCCGCCCATAACACTTACTGGCCCTGCGTTATCTCGCCCGCCTCGCAGTGGTAACGCGGTGGCACCGCATGCCATTGCTTGGACAGCGTCACCATGGCCCCCGCATCAAGCACTCCGAACCCAAAGAGGTGATTGAACTCGAGGCCAACGCCATTCATGGTCCAGTAGAAGCGATTCTTGGCATCGAACAGTGAGTTGCGCTTCGACGTCAGCACTGTGAGATGTTGAATGTCGCGCCAAGTCAGTTGCGGGCTGAATATAGGACAGATGGGATGGATTAGCATAAAATCATAATGCTCAAATCGAGGCCAACTCACTTAGCCTCCAAGGCCAGGGCAAAGACGCCCGCTGCTTCGGGCGCCGCAGCGCTGGTTCCCGAGTGTGTGGTCGTGCATTTGCCATACAGGTCGGTGGTGGCAACGCCCGTATTGGGATCCTTGGCTCCATTGCTAAATGTCGATGCCAGCGTGGAGCTGCAGCTCTCGTCGTAGTGAGCGTTCTGGCCATCGTTAATGGCGCTGTTAATCGAAATGGTCCACATGGAGGCGGCATAGCCATCACAGTTGCAATCATCCTCCTCACCGCCATCGCCCGAGGCCCAGACATAGATGTTGCCCAGACCGTTGCGACCCTGCGGGTGGTCGACAGAGATTAACAATAAATATATGCGAGGAGTTCGGATTTGCAATTACCTCATTGACGCCCTGGACAATGGCGCGCATGGTGGCATTTCGTGGCCCATCCACCGTCTTGCCGTCGTCCGTGGGTCCCCAGGAAGCACTGTAGATGTGAATCTTGTGCGGTTCATGGCCCATGGAATTGGCTTCGATTAGGTCCGTCATGTAGGGCTGATCCAGCATGCGAATGCCTGTGAACAAGGCGATAAGTGTGCGGAAATTATAAATCATTAAAAAGCCAGTGCCACCCCATCGAGTCACTTTCACTTGTCGCACGCTTTATGGCAATCGTAAAAAGTTCACTCCCTGCGCCATTTTTCACTTGATTTTTCCCCAAACGTGTCATAAAATAAACCACAGATAACATGACCGGATTCATATATCGAACTTAGTGCCGCCTCATCCACTGGGACAGAAAATAGACTCGTCATTATTAAAAAAAAAAACAAAAAAATTGAATTGATTCGGAATGTGCTGCGTATGCGTAATGCGATTTATCAAACTCGCTAAGCACTCCAAGTACTTATATATTAGCGGCTCTATTAATCCTTTGCCTTCTGCTACCAAAAGCCACTTACCTGCGATTTTGCTATCATAAGCAACGCCAACGCCACAAATTCCATTATCTCTGGCAGCAGCCACTTCCCCAGCACAGCGTGTTCCGTGACTGCAAGTAAAACGAGAAAGAGATGGATAAATAGAAAGGCAGAGGGAGAAAAAAACACACCCCTGGTCTACTACACATCTTTCTGCGTAATTTGTAAGCCGCTTAATAGAAAGTACTCCCTATCCATTAAGCTATAAAAGTAATAAACAAAAGCACAAATGCAGAAAAATAAATCGCCAAAAGCTTTATCTCTCATTTGAAGAATTAAAGAATATTTCAAGGAATATATAAAAATCAAATGTTGTAATAAGCTAATGTAAATAGTAGTTGTACGAAAATGCTAGTAATAGGCTGAGTTCACTTTTCGACGTATGAGACATGATAATTTAGTAAGCCTTCATGTACAGGGCTGCCCATATTCGACGGACCCATCTGACAACGCCATAACTTTTGACAGAGATGTCAGATCGCTTAATGACATACCGCTTTTGAAGCGTCAGTCCAAGCAGATTTTTACCATGGAACAATACACGCCACGCGAGCGCTCTGAAATAGTTGAAATTTACATTCAACAGAACAAGTCAATTGTGAAAACTCAACGTGCTTTTAAAAAATTAAAAAATGTGAAAAGTGCGCCTTCTAAGAACACCATTAAGCGTTTATACGAAAAATTTTCGACTGGTGAGGCTCTTTCTAATCCGAAGAGGCCAAATAAAAGTCGACCAAGGCGATCGGCCGAGAATATCGCTGCCGTACGAGCCAGTGTTGAGAGGTCCCCAAGAACATCCCAAAAACGCCGTTCTCAGCAGTTGGGCATGGCTCGGTCCACTTTACAACGGATTATTCGCGTTGATTTGCATTTGTTCCCGTACAAAATTCAATTGACGCAAAGATTGTTGCCTGCGGACAAGCCTCGTCGATTGGAATGGGCCCAAAGAGTCATCGAAATGGCCGAAGATGACGAGCAATTTTGGAACAAAATTATCATGTCCGATGAAGCCCATTTCACATTGAATGGGACCGTAAATAAGCAAAATTGCCGTATTTACGCCACTGAAAAACCTCAGGAGATTCAAGAAGTGCCTCTTCATGACGAAAAAGTCACAGTTTGGTGCGGCGTTAGTGCGAAAACGGTCATTGGGCCGTTTTTCTTCCAAAATGAAAATGGCCATGCTGTTACCATCAACCAGGAGCGTTATCGCGACATGATGACGTATGAGGCAGTTCTGGTTTCAACAAGACGGCGCTCCACCGCACACAAGTCGCATAACAATCGATTTTCTGAAGAAATTGTTTCCGGGCCGTTTGATGTCGAAAAGTGGTGATTTGGACTGGCCACCGCGTTCGCCCAATTTGACGCCGCCTGACTTCTTCTTGTGGGGATATTTGAAGTCAAAGGTTTACGTTAACAAGCCAAGGACCGTAGAAGAGCTCAAGGACAACATTCGTGAAGAAATAGCCGCTATTCCGGCCGAAATGTTGGCGAAAACGATGGAAAATGCTGCAAAAAGAGCACAAACGCCAGAGGCGGCCATTTGAGAGATATCATATTCAAAAATTGATGTAAACAAATATACTTGGAACAAATTAAATGATTAAGATTGCCAACCGCCAAATTTTTATTTTTTTCTTTGATTTTTTTAAAAAAAACATGGGTCCGTCGGATATGGGCAACCCTGTAGTAATGTTTTTAATGTCAAATGATAAGCTTATCACAAAAATTATTATTAAAAATATTATATCTGCAAGTAAGTAAGGTATGCGAATTAAGTCACCACGATCTTCTGCAAAATCTAAACTAGTTCGTTTTTCAATTCATTATACATTTGAAAAGTGTATATTAATTTTGCCCAGAAGTTTGTAACGCATAGAAATATTCATTTTTGACCACATAAACTATTTATATTCTTGATCAGGACGACGAGGTGAGTTCAATTCCGTCTGTCCATCCGTCCGTCTGTCCGTCTGTTCGTTTGTCCATCTGTCCGTCCGTCCGTCTGTCTGTTTCTACTCAAACTTGTCCCTCAGTTTTAAAGCTATCGAGCTGAAATTTTGCACAGAGTCTTTTTTTTACTGCACGCAACTAATATGTCGGAACCGGATCGGATGACTATATCATATAGCTGCCATAGAAACGGTCGATCAATAAACTAGTTCTAGTGAGAAAAACTTTTTTGTTTTCCATCGTAGCGTCACTAATCTTGGTATATGTTATACACCCAGAGAAAAAGCAAATCGTAAAAATTAATACAATCATAGTTAATTTTACTATGCTGTTTTCAAATAGCAAATGTATTAAATTCCAATAGAAAGCGCTTTGATTTAACTGAAAACATACTTAACCACTGAATTTAATATGAATATAGTAAAATCAAAGTGAAATTCACTTAAAATCAAATATTGCTGTATTCAGATTAAAGTAAAATCATATTTATTTCAAATATACTCAAATATGTATTGCTTAACTATGTTTAATATTATTTTTAAATATGAGTAATATTGCTTATATGAGGTTCTCATCTTAAAAATAAAGTTTTGCATGTTAATTTTAAAATTTTGAATGGTTAAAGGTTTTTGCACGTTGTTGGTTTTGGGCTCCCCAACCAGTTATGGCATTCGTGTCATTGGCTGTAGTTCGTCAGGCAGAAAACCAACGATGAAAAATAGTGGAACCTTCCGAAACAGCTGTATGGTTATCCATACAGCCTCATTTGTGTATTGTGTGTGTACTGTTTCTACAGTTATGCATAACTTATTTGACCCCTAAAAACTTGCTAGATTAAATTGAAACTATATTTATTTTGAGGGGGGTACTTTTAAATCAAAGTTGGAAAATGTTTATTTCAATATGAAATGGTGTTTATATTGAATATGTAAAAAATTTAAAGTACTATAAAGTATATTAAAGTTAAATATTATATTTATTTAAATTTAATATGAATATATTTCATAATTACTATGAAATATTTAAAATTAAATATTTTGTTTGTTAAATTTAATAATTTGGTCTTTTTATATTTAATATGAAAACTATTAAATTTGACTATTTTCATATTTAATTTCGATTTAAAGTGTAAGCACTTCAGATTAACGAATTTCATATTTAACGCAAAATCAATGGCAAAAATATTTAAGTCAACGTAAAAATATTAAAATTTCACAGCATTTTTCCCTGAGTGTAGCTATCCGTTTTGATGAAATTTTTCAGAATTGTGTGGAAGCATATAAAACTAATATATTATTATAATATAATTTTCTGATCAGGTGAACGATAGAAAAGTTCCCGCTCCCGCAATTCGAAAAATACCTCATATCTCCCACAATTTTGAAGATAGAATATTCTATCCCTCTAGACATATATTTTAATCATCATTACCTATCGATCCGCAATACATCATTTCCTGATCAGATGAACGATAGAAAAATAACTCAAATCTCCCACAATTTTGAAAATAGATTTTCCAACCTTATAGACATATATTATGACCATCATTACTTATCGATTCGCCGTACATCATTTCCCGATCAGATGAGCTATAGTAGAGTTGCCGCCCCGCAATTTGGAAAAAACCTCATATCTCCCACAATTTGGGCATGTTGTGATGTAATAAAATATTCTTAAATAAACCCTGAGTAACGGGTATATCGAAGTCGAGCAGGGCCGACTTAAACTTACGCTCTCGTTTTTTTAAAATACATCTATTACAGTCGGGCTTGACCGACTTTCTTATTTGTTTTTTTTTTCACTTTACCCTCTCGTTTTAAATTAATCTTGGCAATTAAAATTATTGCTTTATTTGCCCTTTGCCCCACGTACCTGTTGAACCAATCGTCAGTGTAGCGTGGATAAGGAAATGGATCATTGCTGCTGAAGTCATAGCTAGCCTCGGCGTTCTGTGGGTAGATAAAATGTACAAATAAGCAATCGTAGTAAGTGGTAAGTGCATGTTAATGTAACTGTACACCAAATCAGCTCATTAAATTAATTGAACAATTTGATTATAACGAGAGTGGGCATGTATTTTTTCCCCATTATCATTAAACAGAAACGACAATTTATTTTCCAATATTTAACATCAAGTGAAAGCTCCCACACAAAATGTAGCATACATTGCGGAGGTGGTGTTTTCGCTGTTAGCTGCAAATGTTGCATATTTCATTTCGATTGCAATTGGCTTTGCATCTGCTGCATATCCATGATTTTAATTAAGTTTCGTCAGTCAAGCGAAATTTAATCACAAGTCCGAAAGTGCCGCCCAAAGCTGTGGCAAATACTGTTATGGATACCATGCAAATGGAAACAGCGGGAATTGAAGTGTGCAACCCACACACACGCACGCATTCGTCCCACAACAAATACGATTATTGCTTTTTACACAAGGTTACTCACATAATTAAATTTTAAATCCGGATGCATATAGTCCACTCCTGCAAAGTGAAACGCAGAGAAAATAAAATAAATGAAAGCATTTAATCAAAATGACAATTGTACACTCGTATATACCATCATCCATAATGGCGGTTGTCACGTTCTTGCCCGTAATACCCTGAGCCCAGGCAGCTTGCACATTAAGATCCAATCGCACTTTACCGCCATTTTGACCAGTATTCTTCAGATACCATTGCAGGGGAAAATACGGATCCGTGGGCTCTGCGTCAATTTGGTTGGGGTCACCAAGTATCGTATCAATCGGCATGCCATGAATGGAGGGAATTGCCGGTCGCAGACCCCGCTTCATACGCTTAAATCCTGGCTGCTGTACGGCTGTGTGCACCTGTGTGTACAAAACGACATAAACAGAAATAAAATTTAATTAAAAATACGATATGTTACACATGAAATGCAAAATATCAGAATAAAATTTTCGAACAATTAATAATTATAACTATACTCTAGCGAAGTCTAAAAAAGGGGTGGGGGTGGGTATTTCCATCCAGCTCCTGATTAAATTGTAAGTTGAACAAGGTTGCCACTGAAAAATTTAAATGCTCCAAAAAAAAGTTAAAAGGCTAGTTTAAGAAAACCAGCTCAAAAGGCTCCAAGCCCTATGGAAAAATTTCATTTTTGGCATATATAACAAAAGTAGCGTTTTTTGATCGGTTTTTTTAGTTACCATATTGTATTTTTATAAAAATGGGCGTGGTATTCTGTTTATAAAAGCGGTTTTAAAAATATAGCATACTAGGTGTTGTTGTATTATGTGTCTTTAAAGGTGTTCTGGCCCTCCCGTACACTGTGCACACTAAAAATTGATCACATCACCAAAAACTAAAGGTTTGTAAGAAAACCCTTTCCTGACGCGTTTTTTTAATGTACTTTGTCTAATATTAACAACTCCATATCTCGAAACTTTTAATTTCCTTAGTCTTTGGCTGTTTAGCTCTTTGTTTGACTTACAAAACATTCTTAGTATCAAATCAAAAAATTACTCTTCTACTCAATTACCAAAACTTACCCTTTTAATTTTTTTAAGTTTTTCATCTTTATATTGACAACTGTTACAAATTTGACTATACCCAATTTCTATTACTTAATAAACAATTTAAAACAGCCTGATTCGACACGCTTCTGTTTTACCCTCAAATACGTAAAAAATTTTTGTAAACTATAAAAATTGACTTTTTTTGTTGTTGGGTCTTAGTAAAAAGTACCCTCTAATCATTTTAAATAAATTTTTAATCATAAAAAAAATTCATAAAAAAAAAAAAAATCTTATATTTTTGGTATTCGTCTTGTTATCTTTTTAGTCTATCTTTTCTTCTGTCTTCATAGGAATTTTTGGCTCCACCACACACTTTCCAGCTGTCATTCTTTTTCTTTTTCCTTACACACCTGACGTATTTGTGGGCTCAAAATATAGCGTTCTTTTTGGTTGTTTTATGTTTGTTTTTGTCAGCTACAATTTGTTTCTTTATATCGTAATTTCTAAGATGAAACTTAAAAATTTATCCTTAATTTTGAGTTTGATTAATTTTTTGATTTGATACTAAAAATTTTTGTAGGTCAATAAATGCAGACTTTAAATTTCATAGTTTCCATATATTTAGTCTTTACACTTCATATATCTCTAAAGTTTGCCAAACTACTCTAAAGAGTCTATGAGCTATTCATGTATTGAGTTTACTCTTTCATATGTACCTTTCTTTGTGTAATACCTTACTTAGTTTTTTTTGGTAGTTTGACAAGTTTTTGATAGTATTAAATATTGCTAAAACTTAAAGTATACTAAAACTCCGTGTGTTTTAATACACTTGAAAAACTTTACTCCAACTGATTTAACCGGTAAAATATATATAGGATATAGATATTCAAAATTTTTTAATCATTGATAATACAAATTTGATACCATAAAACAAAAACTTTTCTTAGTAAAACACATTTTCCGACCGATCAGTCCTATGGCAGCTATATGCTATAGTCATCCGATTTTGATAAATTTTTTCAAAATTATGTGAAAGCATCTACAACTAATATATACCAAGATTGGTGACGATACGATGGAAAACAAAAAAGTTTTCCAAACTAGAACTTGTATTTTGACCGACCGTTTCTATGGCAGCTATATGATATAGTCATCCGATTTTGATAAATTTGTCCAGTATAATGTGGAATCATCAGTCGCTGACGAACAGCCGAAGTGATCGGACGCTTAATTCTTAACGCGGAAGAACCAACGGAGCTCTCCTAAGCATTAAAAGCTTTCTCACCAAGCTACTCTTAATTTTTACTTTCGCTACTCTCACAACAACAACAAACGAACAATCCTAACAGTAAGCTAAAGCGAACAGGTGCACATAAGCACCACAATAATGCACCCTACAATGGGGTTGCCACCGGATCCACCGGACTTGACAAAGTCGAACAACTCACCAATTTCAACAATGAGCCTCTCGCTTGGACCAAAATATCTTATAATGGAAAGAGTGAACAACAATACATCGAGTAATTTAAACATCAGTGACTACAATACAAATGGAGAAACTCTTGAGAAAGTTTCGCCATTTTTGATTAAGAAAATGATAGACCACACATGTGACGGTGTAGTGGACATGTGCAAGAAGATGAGAAATGGAGCGGTCCTAATCAAAACAAAAGACCACCGACAAGCAAGCAAACTGTTAAAATTAACAGCTTTATCAACTGAGATTACAGTTAAAGTCACCGAACACCCAACATTAAACTTTTGCAGAGGAGTTATTTACTGCAATGATCTCCGATCTATTCCTGAGGAGGAGATTCTAAAGGAACTGAGTAGCCAATCGGTCTACGCAATCAGAAAAATAACAAAAAAAAAGGGCGATGAACAGATTGAAACTGGACTTATAATTCTCACATTTGCCTTACATGACCTTCCTGAATATATCTTATATCCCGCTACCCATGCGTTGCAACAAATGCTTCAGATTTGGGCACACGCTACGAATCTGTCGTTCAAGTGATCCAACATGCACCACATGTGGACAAAAGCAACACTGCGAAATTGAAGAAATGACAAAATGCACAAATGGAATACACTGCGTCAATTGCACCGGATTGAATTTTGACAATAACCACTCATCTTTTGATAGAAAGTGTCCTGTTTTTATCAAAGAACAGGAGATTATTGCCATCAAAACCCGTTTAAAACTTGACAACAAAGCTGCACGAGCGGTCTACAACTTAAACCACCAGGGCGAATCCACATTTGCTGCTGTGGCAAAACAAAATGCATCAACATCTGCAACATCAACAACACATAATACAAATCCTAAAGAAACTTCATCACAGAAAGCAATCGAAAGCTCCACAACATCCAATTTACCCACACCATCCAATAGATCCACAACATCCAATTTATCCACAACATCCAACTTACCCACAACATCCAACTTACCCACAACATCCAACAAAAACCAACGAAACATCACTATGAGGACCTTGATGACTACATGGAGACGAATATGGTAGACTCCACAGCCCAAAAAGGTAACGGTACCATACCAAAAAAAATTAAAATCCTTCCAAGGAAAACATCCAAACGAGTAATGAATCAACTCAAGGCGGCCAACAAAAAATCAAAATTTTCCCAAAACAAACGTAATTCCACTCTTAAATCTGAATCAGACGACTCAAATATTTATGCTGAACTATCAGACATAATGTAATTGAAGTAACGAACTTGTACAGATCTCGGTTGGGCTGACAGGCGGGAAAGCAACTTTGGCTTTTCCCTCTGTCAGTCCAGCCGAGATCTTATTTGAAACACAAAACATAGCTCACTTCAGTTATTATATAACATATATCTTAGTTGTATACTTAACATTAAACTTAAAAATTATCATAATGTCTCTTAAAATCCTTCAATGGAACATTAAAGGATACGTCAATAACTATAGTGAGCTATTAATAATAATTAAAGAACACTCACCCCATATAATATCAATTCAAGAAACACATATTTTTGACAACCACAATTTACCAGTCCCCATTAATTACAATCTACTAACAAGTGATGCCTCCAATAGTTTTGGTGGAGCAGGCATTTTAGTACACAAGTCGATACAACATACAGAGTTGAACATCAACAACGATCTAGAAACAGTTGCCATAGAAATACATTCAAAACAAAAAATAGCAATATATTCCATTTATATTCCACCAAATAAATCTTTTTCCCTTCAGAATCTTGAAAACGTACTTAGTCACCAAAATGTTGCTTCGCTTGTTACTGGAGACTTCAACAGTTGGCACAACAACTGGGGATCCCCCCAAAATAACAGGAGAGGCAAAATTTTGGCAAAATTTATAGAACAATCACGATATATATTATTAAATGACAAGTCACCTACTCACTACACAACCCATAACACATTTACACATATAGACATATCACTCTGCAGTCCACAAATTGCACCTTTTGATTTCCCTATTTCCATACCCTAAAACAGAAAATTGTTCCAGACCCTTTTTTAAAACTAAAGAAGCAGATTGGAAATCTTTTTACCAAATTAGTGAAAACATAAACAACACAATTCAAATTAGTTCAAATTTAAACAAAGAGGCAGCCAACATCAACAAAATCATTTTACAAAGTGCTCATAACACTATTCCGCAGACCTCACCGCATAAATTTAATCATAAAGTTCCTTGGTGGAATAAAAGGTTAAATGAACTACGAATAAATAAAAATAAGACATGGAGAACTCTAAAACGTCATATAACTGAAGAAAATATTAGAAACTACAAAAGAGCCAATGCATTGTTTAAAAGACAGCTAAAACTTAGTAAAAATGAGGCCACGAATGCATTCACATCAACAATAGAACCATCTACACCAACAGCTAAAATATGGTCGAATATAAGACGCTTCTGTGGGTTAAACCCAATGAAGAGTATTCACTGCATATCTAATCCTGTAGATAATGAAATAAAAACATCTAACAAAGATATTGCCGATTCGTTTGCCAATTATTGGTCTGAATTGTCAGATGATAACAATTTTAGTAGTCGATTTAAAGAGGAAAAATATAAAAACAATTATGATAACTTTACTCCATCACCAACCGCTCAACTAATAGAAAAAGACATTACATTAATTGAATTTCAAGCTAGTTTACAATCGTTAAAAGGAACAACACCGGGGCTTAACAGAATATCATACCCTATGATTAAAAATAGCTCATACACAGTCCAAAACAGAATTGTAAAACACTTTAACAATGTTTTCAATCATTTTATACCTCAAGCATACAAACACAGTCTAGTTATCCCCATATTAAAACCCAACAACAATAAAACAGAAATATCCTCATATAGACCAATTTCCTTAAACTGCTGTATAGCCAAAACACTTGACAAAATTATTGCAAGGCGACTTTGGTGGTTCGTCACTCAAAATAAACTATTACACCAAAACCAATTTGGATTCAAAAAGGGAAAATCAGTTACTGAAAGTCTTCTTTATGCTGATTTTCTAATAACCAAGTCTATAGCTATTAAAAGGCACACCTCAATCATCACCCTTGACTTTTCAAAGGCCTTTGATAGAGTTGGGGTACACACAATTGTGGATCAGTTAATTGAATGGAAAGCAGGACCTAAAATAATTCAGTATATTAAAAACTTTATGTCAAATCGAAAACTAGTTGTAAGAATTGCGTCACAAACATCTGACTTTCTACCTTTAAAAAATGGTATTCCCCAAGGATCACCAATATCCGTTATACTATTTCTAATAGCATACAATAAGCTTGCAAATATAATAGCCATGCAAAAAGAGATTAAATTTAGTGCTTATGCTGATGATTTTTTTCTTATTATTAATTTTAGCAAATTTAAAAATATAAATTACAACCTAGATTTATTATTTCAACACATTCAAAGTTGGTGCTCCTATTCAGGTGCTGCTTACATAAACAAATGCCAACACCTACATATGTGAAAACATAACTGACCTGCATATATCGTAATAATATACAAATACCTTAGTTTCAACAAAATTTTAGGATTAACTATCGCAACCATTACACTTGGCATTCTCATGTCAATAACCTTAAAACATCATTGTCCAAAAACTTAACGTAATTAAATGTCTGGCTAGTCCTAGATTTAATTGCAACACAGATATTTTACTTTCAGTGGCGAGGGCCACTGTAGTATCCAAAATTGATTATGCTTTATTCATATACGGCTTTACGCCAACATCTATATTAAAACTTCATTAAACGCAGCAATTCGAATGTCACTTGGTGCATTTCGCTCAACCCCAATTAGCAATTTGCTATTTGAAGCAAATATACCAACTATTGAATTTAAGCGTGATTTTCTAACCGGAAAACTTTTTAAGAACCTTCTAAACTCTAAGGATACACCTATCGCAAATTTAATAAAAACCGTAAGAATTCATCCAATAAAAAATGTAAATCTTCCATCGAACGATCAATTACAATATCCAAAACAAACTCATTGCCTTACTTACCACAAAAAATTCAATATTTGCAACCTTCTTGGTTCTTGCCAAAAAATACAATTGACACCTCACTACGAATACACAGTAAACAAATAACACCAATACATATATACCAACTTCACTTTAATAGAATTAAAACCCAATACAAAGAGCATACATTCATTTACACGGACGGTTCTCAACAAAACAATATTACCAGCTATGCTATTACAACAGAAACTCACACTCTAAAATACGGTATTCTACCATACTACTCTTCAGTATTTTCTTCTGAAATAATTGCTATTTTAGAAGCCGTAAGACTGATTAAGGACTTAAAAGGAGCATTTGTTATTTGCTCCGATTCTATGTCTGCTTTGGATTCAATATCAAATATTAACAATTCTGACAATTATCCTTCCATCATTCGATCCCTACTAATCACACTCTTATCTAGTGTGAAATTAATATGGATCCCAGGTCATGCACAAATTCAGGGAAATGAGCTAGCTGACCATATGGCCAAAGCTGCAACTCATATGCCATTAATTAGTACATGCAATACTAATATTAAGGACATAAACAAATATTTAAAAAAGGAACTCGTTTTTCAACAAAAAAATAATATTTCCAAATGTAGTAATTGGTACAAAAATCTAAACCAGCAAGCTATTCATATTACCGACTACCTCAGCAACATTTCACAAAGCAAAATAACCCGACTTGATCAAATTAAATTTATTCGCCTACGATTAGGACACACTAGACTAACACATCAACATTATTTCAACCACAATATTCCCGCAATATGCACTCTATGCCAAACAAATAGTACCCTTAATATACCGCACTTACTACAATCTTGCCCTACTTTAATTAACCTTAAAACCGAAATTTTCGAAAAAGATAATCCAATAGATATCTTAGCAGATCCTAATGAAGAAAACATCAATAAAATAATCAAATTCCTTAAAAAGTCTCAGTTATATAATGAAATTTAAATAAAATATAAAATAATTTGTAAAGAAAGACAATAATTTTAATACTTACTATGTTAACACTTATAATAGATATAATTACCTAACTTTAAGAATATTTTTTAAGCCATAATGTGAATTACAAATATATGTAGACAATAATATCTAGCTGAAGGTCCTGGCAGCCATTGCTAGTTAACCCACTTATTATTAAGTTTCAACTTTTTGATAAGTTTATATAAATAAATAAATAAAATAAATGTGGAATCATGTAAAACTAAGATATACTAAGATTTGTGACGCTAAGATGGAAAACAAAAAAGTTTTTCTCACTAAGACTTATTTTCCGACCGATCGTTCCTATGGCAGCTATAAAATATAGTCATCCGATCCGGCCGGTTCCGACATAGTTGTGTGCAGCAAAAAGAAGACTCTGTGCAAAATTTCAGCTCGATAGCTTTAAAACTAAGGGACTAGTTCGCGTAGAAACAGACAGACAGACGGACAGACAGACGGACAGACGGACGGACGGACAGACGGAATTGAGCTCAGCTCGTCGTCCTGATCAAGAATATATGTAGTTTATGTGGTCGGAAATGAATATTTCTATGCTTAACAAACTTCTGGGCAAAATTAATATACACTTTTCAAGTGTATAAAAAAAAAACGGCAGCTAACCAGGCCAAACCCAGCCAGGTTTTCATACTACCATCATACCCTATCAGATTTTTTTGGTCCCGATGGGATCACATTTCATGAGTCTAAAAATGTGTCACAGTGTTATTTACCCCACTTAAAAGGATTTATTTCAAAATATTTGTTTTTTTATTTTAAATTGAATTTATCATATAAAACAGCTTAATTATTGCCGTAAAATCAAAAAACATATTTTTCAACAGCGATATTAATGAAAAATGGGTTTCCTGCTGAACGAAAAATTACTGGTTTTATTTATTTTTTGGAATTATTATTATACTCATTATATTTTGTGCCCTGAGCCTGCATAATATCATTTTGCAAACCAACAAGCCGATATGCAGAATGGTTCAGAAGGTTCTGTAGACTGACTTTTGATTGACTTTGGGCAATTGTATTGCCTTAAGCCAGTCACCAAATTTTAACTTAAAAAGATTCAGATTTCGTTAACTTTTCTGCCATTTTGCCTCCAAATTTACTCAAAACATCCTGGATTTTTCCTTAAAAAATCTTTTCGATGATTTTTAAGTTGCTTGGTTTAACCTTCCTATGAAGCAATTAAAAATAAAATACTCTTTGTCAGTTCAGCCAGTCGCTTCTATCCAAATGGCAAACAAGTCGGCATTGATCAAATTTAGGTTATGTTATAAAAAATTAAATTTCTCGAAAAGTTCAAATAAATGCACATTGAGATAAAGTGCATCGGACGCAGAATTGATGACTCTACAAGGTAAAAAAAGTCTCAGATCTAACAAATTCTAACAATTTTTTGCAGGCCTTCGTGAAGTTAAATTTTCTTTAAAAATTTTATATCGTGAGATGCCTCACGAATACCATGCACAACTATGACAACACGGTTTATATAAACAGACCAAAGATACAGACACGTAGTACAAACCACAATGATCAGATTCCAACAAAAATATTTGACCAAAGCTGGTGTTTTTCTTACTATTTAATAATTCTAAATCGCAGCAGAAATAAACGCATTTTACATCCAGCTGTCAATCGATAACAAATGTTAGCTTTAACAGCTGTTATAAAACCAGGGCTGCAGTCTATTAACATTTCTGGTATGCCACATTGAAGATTGATGAATTTATAAGCTTATGGCAAACAAAATATGTGGACTTGGACGCTTTTGAAAATGGACTTTCTGCCACAAAAATGGAAATATTTCCTATAGTGCAATGTTTATAAAAAATATCCCAAACTACATCATGTCAAACGAGAGCATAAGTTAAAGTCGGCCCTGCTCGACTTCGATATACCCGTTACTCAGGGTAAGGTTTATTTAAGAATATTTTTTTGGATCACAACATGCCCAAATTGTGGGAGATATGAGGTTTTTTCCAAATTGCGGGTGGCAACCTACTATAGCTCATCTGATCGGGAAATTATGCATGGCGGATCGATAAGTAATGATGATTAAAATATATATCTAGAAGGTTCGAACAATCTATTTTTAAAATTGTGGATGATATGAGGTATTTTTCAAATTGCGGGGGCGTGAACTTTTCTATCGTTCACCTGATCAGGAAATGATGTATGGCGGATCGATCGGTAATGATGATTAAAATATATGTCGAGAGGGTTCGAATAATCTTTCTTCAAAATTGTTGGGGATATGAAGACTTTTCCTAATTGCGGGTGTGGCAACTCTACTGTCGTTCATCTGATCGAAAAATGATGTACGGCGGATCGATAGGTAATGATGATTATAATATATGTCTAGAGGGTTCGAATAATCTATCTTCAAAAATAAGGGGGATATGAAGACTTTTCCAAATTGCGGGGGTGGCAACTCTACTATCGTACATCTGAACGGAAAATGATGTACGGCGGATCGATAGGTAATGATGATTATAATATATGTCTAGAGGGTTTGAATAATCTATCTTCAAAATTGTGGGAGATATGAGGTTTTTTCATATTGCGGGGGCGGGAGGGGGCGTGGCAAAAATTTGAAACAAACTTGATCTGCGTGCAGAAGATACAAGTCTACACTGAAAAAATGGTTGCTCTAGCTCTTATAGTCCCTGAGATCTAGGTGTTCATACAGACAGACGGACGGACGGACGGACGGACGTACGGACGTACGGACAGACGGGCATGTCTATATCGACTCGGCTATTGATGCTGATCAAGAATATATATACTTTATGGGGTCGGAAATGCTTCCTTCTGCATGTTACATACATTTGCACGAACTTAGTATACCCTTTTTACTCTACGAGTAACGGGTATAAAAAGTACAGAGAATTGTTGATGTATATTAATTTTTTTATAATTCTTGGAAATTTAACAAAACAAAATCAGGGACGGAACATAACACAGTGCTACAAATTTCAATAAAGTTGAGAAACCCGGGAAATGACCTATCGTAGAGGAGGTTGGTTTCTCTTGAGGACACCCAAAATCTGAAGATATGGCCCAAAAACTGTTAAGTGCTTTTTTCTTATACATATTGAAAAACCGGACGGATTGTATCCGAATTCGATGGCGGATTTGGTGGAATGGGTTACAATCTGGTATTTTCCTTTTTTGTGAATTTTGTACTTGATTGCTTGGATTCACTATTATTCTACTGTTTACCTTGTTTTTGTTTTATTATTTGAGGTATGCATTCGACCTATATAGCATTATATCTCTTTCTCTGTTATATATACGTTATCAGTTAATAAAGACTCTTTTTCACAGTTAAAAACGTTCTTGGACTATATAACCATGTATTTTTTACTCCACTGTGCGTTTTATCTTGAACTTTACTCCACTGTTTAACCGGAAATGGATTGTACGATTAATTTTAAAATCATTGATATAAAATTTGATACCATAAACTTCTGTAAACACATTTCCCCGCGGCGTCACGTTTTTTTTTTCTATAAATTACGTTCCTCTAAGTTTTCCTTGTTTTCGGATTGGTAGTGATCCGATTTTGATATTTTTCCGATTTGTGACTACCTTGACGTCGTCAAAGTTTTTCTACTGCTGTTTTTAGCTTACCCTTATTGACGCTTAGATTGTCATCCGATTTTGTAATTTTTCTTATTGTGGCATAACTACTATCGTTTGTACGCTCTGGAACAAAAAAGTTATTCTAACTAGAACTGGCTGACCGATCGGCTATAGTTGTCACTCGGTTCAATAGTTGCGTCGTAAGACCGCAAAATCGCCTGCTTTAACTGGGACTGTCCGTACGCCGCACGACGACGCGGTACGCTGTTTTCTTTTCGTCTCGTTATTTTATTTTTGTTTTATTACTCTAAACATAACAATTATTAAAGACTTTTATTGTATTACTCAGAAAATAAGAGTTATCAAAAGTCTATTATTATAAAATTCATTAAATAAAAGTCATTCGGAGACTTATTTTTAATAAAAGTGTTTTATTTTATTTTAGCTTCAGCAGATTGATTTTTGCGTGAATGATTTTGTGTACCTTATGATTACCTGCGATAAATAAAGATGACTTTTATAGTGTGATTAAAAAATTTTTGTCTTAGACTGAGTTTTATTTACTGAGTTAAATAATAAAAGTCTTTCGATAACTCTTATTTTCTCAGTAATAAAATAAGAGTCTTAGTAACTGTTATTTAATGACTTTTTGATAAAAGTCTTTCTACAACTGTTATTTACTGAGTTATATTATAAAAGTCTTTAACAGCTGGTATACTCGGAGTCAAAGAATAAACATTTTGAATAACTGTTTTCTGCAAAGCAAATTAATAAAAGTCCCTAATAACTGTTATTTGAAGCCTAATTAACTAGAACTCACGAAATAACTCTTAAATAATATAAGTTATAACTGTTACCTTCCATGAACAAAATTAATTTTTTAAGATTTTTAAATTATCCGCGTTTTAATTTATGACATTTTTTGTCAGTGGACTTACACATTTGAACACAGCTTTCGTAATCCTACACCGATTAGAAAATGTAATAAATGAAATCACTGCCAAAAAAAGGGCCTAACAAAAAGTTAATGAAACTTTTTATTTGAAGGTAATAGTTGTTTGAATTAATTAGCTCAAAACTTTGATTTTTTTGTTGCAATTTTTTATAAAAACGTCACTTTGAAAATAAATTAACACGGTTTTTCCTCGTTGATCGTAGAAATACATCAATCGAGCTTCAAACAAGCTATGGTGGTGTATTTAATACTGTGGACAAATGGAAAACAAATTCCATACAAAGCCCCGCAAAAGTTTTCTGTTAAGTGAACTCTGTTAGACAGATCAGTGCTTTTGCTCAACCCAGAGCCACTGAACAGTGACCGCGAGCGCATCGACAGAAAAGTTTTTGCTCTCAGCAAAGCCGGGAGGACCTAATATTTTGCTGTCTCTGTTATGTCCAGAGCAGAACAAAAATAGTTGTTGACTGTTAATTGCGCCCTCTGAAAACTAATGACAAAAATTGTCTAAATAAAAAATGATTCCTAAACCCTAAACCTAAACCAACCCGTTTTAATATTCACAAACAATTTCATGCAAATCGGTCCAGCCGTTTAAGGAAAGTTCCGGGACAAACGCTCAAAACAGATATTATAATGAAAATTTTTAATTGTTTGTGATTAAAATAATATGATTTTGTTTTGAAATGTTTTAAAATAAACCAGCACATATCAAATTGATATTGATCTTTTTTTGTGTAGGAATGGTATTTGAAAAAAAAAAATTGAATGCCAAGTGCCGAACGCATAAGAGCCACATCCTGTTGCCATGTGGGTCATTGTTATGCGAATGTACGTGTCAGTCTGAAATGTTAATTTTGTGCCTCCCTCCAGTCGCCCACACACAACAGCTGTCAACAAAAACGAGCCAAAGAAGAACGACAGGCCCAGCGACCCAGTTTGTATGATAATTTGCATTCTGTCCATTGCCCATATTGTTTGCCCATTGCATTTTGCCTAGTAATTATCGACAATGGCCCAAATGGCACGTTTTCCAATCGGTTGGACTTACCTCAAATGGAAATGCAGTTTGCACAACTGACGACAACGTAGCAGAGACCACACAAATGTCAATTGAAGTGCTTAGACAGGAAATTAGGCTTAGTTTTCCTGGTATTTGCCACAGTTATTCTACCCAATGAACAATGTTTTCAGACATTTGCCTCAAATTGTGAACATTGGTGAATGCCAAAATAAACAATTGCATGGTAATGGAATGTAAACAGTGAAAGACAATCGAATTTAGGTCAGGATATTTGATGTGCTCTTGCACAGAATTATTTTGTATATAAATATACAGACGGTAAATTCCTTCGAAATTGAGTTTTTGATGGCTAATTGTTCTAGGGTGCATAGCTCACCACTTGGTAAAATATTACACCGTGACATTTATTAATATACTTTGCATAAAAGCAAACGATAATCTTTCTGTTGGCATTTTTGACGGCAAACAGTTTTCAGATTGGTTTGGCAATAGCGCTTGTATCGACGAACTTACAAATGATTTTCCGTGTGGTATCACCTTCCCTTATCACACTATGATATAAGCAGAGCTGATTTGGCGATAATAACAGCCTCATAAATTGCAGAAGATGAGAGGTGGAAACTACAGTTAGGTACTATGGGGATGTTCATTCGTGACGGAAGAGACCGAGTTTTAAACAAAAACAGTTGGCATCTTAATGGAGAAAACCTAGAGGAGATTCAACACTCAATCATTCAGACTGTAAAATCGATCTAAATACCAATTGGCAATCTTTTATCGATAAAATACGCTGCCAAGTATGTACAAGCTTTGTAAACCAGATTTCGATAACTCACTTGTATTGTATAATAATAACAATGACCAAACGCACTTTTTATACTCTTGCAGAAGGTATATTAAAATTGTCACGATGTTTGTAACACAAAGAAATATTCATTTTCGACCCCATAAACTATATATACGTATATTCGTGATCAGGAAGACGAGCTAAGTTCAATTCCGTCCGTCCGTCTGTCTGTCTGTTTCTACGCGAACTAGTCCCTCAGCTTAAAAGCCGTCAAGCTGAAATTTTGCACAGAGTCTTCGTTTTACTGCAACTAATATGTCGGAACCGGCCGGATCGGATGACTATATCTTACAGCTGCCATAGGAACGGTCGAAAAGTAAGTCTTGGTGAAAAAAACTTTTTTCCATCGTAGCGTCACAAATCTTGGTATTTAATAGTTTCATATGCTTCCACATAATTCTGAAAAAATCTATCAAAATTGGATGACTGTAGCATATAGCTGCCATAGGACCGATCGGTCGGAAAATATGTTTTTTGCTAAGAAAAGTTTTTTTTTATGGTAGCGTGATCATATTTTGATTCCCAATGATTTTGAGTTTATAAATATCTGATTTCTATATACTATAAATATTCTTCAGATAAAATCAGTTGAAGTGAACTTTTGAAAGTGTATTAAAACTTCGGCACAGTCGAAGTTAGCATTGCCTTCTCGTTTTCTTGATAATCCGACTTGAAAGTTCTAAGGAAAACTATAAAGAAAAGACATGGCCAAATATTCATCGGTTAAAAATGTTAAAAATTTCGAATGCAAAAAAAAAAAAACGAGAGCGTAAATTGAAGTCGGCCCTGCTCGCCTTCGATATACCCGTTCGGTTCACAGTCAAAAAAAAAGTCGGAATTCCGGGTTCGAACCGGTTCGGTTCAAAACCGGTTTGCAGCCCTGGTATATTTTCTGTACCGGAACGTTGTCCTGATAGAAAAAAATTCGTTTTTTCTTCAATCTACTTTAAGCCGATTTATAAGCTCTGAATTAGAGGTGCACGCGTGACGTGAATTTAAAAGTGTCACGTCGTGTCATAACGTATCCATGATCCGTGGGTGATTCGTGCGTTCTGAAGATATTCATCGTGAATATAAGTCGTGCAGTATTCACGAAATTTAGTTTTTATTATATTTGATTAATTATATTATTTCTAAAACTGAGTTGCTTTTGATTTGATTGATTTGAATACGATGCTCGCAGCTGCTCTATACAAAGGGCGCAGTGTAGTCATAAAGCACATGATAGAATTAAGGTCGCAAAAATTTGGGGGTGATTGATCGTTCTAGATCCCTTCTTTAATCGTGCGTGACGCAAAACGCTCAAAAAATTTTGTGCGTGAATCGTGCGTCAAGAGATTTTTATTTCGTGAATCGTGCGTTACGTGAAGGAAAAATCGCACAAACGTGCACCTCTACTCTGCATAGTATAAAAATACCTAAAAATTCTATAAACTTGCAAAGAGTACATATATTAATATTTACCAAAAGTTCGCAACGCAGAAAATCAGAAAAAAGAATCAAGTACAAACAATTTCAAAAGCTGACAATTTGATTGTTTTTTACTCTTTCTTTTTTAATATTTAATTTATAATTGATTTATACATGAAGCAAACAAACAACAAAACTATATTAATTTAATCACGGTTATACCTAAATATAGAATTGCTTTTTTTTCTAAGTGTGGAAATATTCATTTCCGACCCCTTACAGTATATATATTCTTGATCATGACGACGAGCTAAGTCGATTAAGCATTGTCCGTCCGTATTTCTTTTCTGTTTTAACGCAAACTTGTCTCTCAGTTTTAAAGCTATCGAGCCTATATTTTGCACAGTGTCATAGTTTTACTAAAAGCACCAAATCAAAATCTAACATCTATTTCCTAGATATATCATATCTGTGGGATCAGTTGGTGCAAGCTTTTGGGCGGTTAGAAAATATAAATCCAATGAGCGGACAATTTTCCAAATTAGACATTTTAGCAAGGTTGCCAAAGCTTTTGACCATACAATATCGCCAAAAATATACAGTCTAAACAAACTTCATGAAACTATACCAGCTGATATACGTGGGTTTCGATTTAAGTTTCTGGCCTAGGTCACTTTTAGCCATTTGAGGACCAATTGGCCTTTTCCCAAAAAAAGTTTGGACTTTTATCGATAAAAGCTCCATACAACTCTTTCATGTGTGACCACGTTTGATATCGATTAACGATTAATCAAAAACTTACCTCGGCAGAAAAATGTAATTAACTCTTGAAAATTTTCGTGCAATCATTTTTCACAACTTTCGACGTGGATTATCACGACAAGAGTGCAACGATGAACTTAAATCTTTGTATGGCGATGAAACACCATCCTATAGCACTGTGAAAAATTGGTTTTATGAATTCAATCGCGGGCGACGCTCGCTCGAAGACGAAGGTCGTGAAGGTCGTCCAAAAACAGTAGTTGTGCCAGAAAAAATTGATGCCGTGTGTGAACTGATAATGCAAGATCGTCATGTGACATATCGTGAGATAGAGGCATCCTTGGGCATTTCTTCCACCAGCACACATTCGATATTGCATGAAAACCTGGGCGTAAAAAAGGTTTGTTCTCGTTGGATCCCGCACAATTTGACTATCGCTCAAAAAAAGGCTTGTGTGGATTGGTGCAAAGAAATTTTGAAAAAATATAATCGCGGTGTTTCAAAAGACGTTTATAAGATCGTCACAGGTGACGAATCATGGATCTATGCTTATGAGCCCGAAACAAAACAGCAATCCACCATGTGGGTCTTCCAAGACGAGCCAAATCCAACGAAAGTCGGTCGTGGAAGAAGCACTTCGAAGCAACTGGTCGCCTGTTTCTTCGGTAAAACTGGTCATGTGGCGACTGTTCCGCTTGAGCAACGTAAAACAATGAATTCTGAGTGGTACACCACAATTTGTTTGCCTGAAGTCTTCGGAGAAATTCGAAAAACGAACAAGAGAAGACAGATCATTGTGCACCATGACAATGCGAGCTCTCACACATCAGCTCACACTTTCGCCTTTTGTCTAATAATTGGCTCAATACGGGATGTACACTCAGAGAAAAAATCGAGCAGATCGTGCTTGATATCAAGCAGATTTCGTGTCAGAAGATCGGCAAGACAGAATTTTCTTGGATTCAAGAAGAAAATACTGAAATCAAGCATGAATTTTCAAGCCCGATTTTTTTGTCTCACCTCCCTTGCCACCAAACACACAAAGTTTTCTCGATTTCAAGCAGATTTCTTCTTGAAAATTCAAGACGAAAAAAAAACTAAATTGAAGCCGATTTCAGTCTTGCCGAATCGTTAGATTTCTTCCTGTACTTCCTTTTTTTTTGTGCTATTATATTTCTACGTAAGTTGTGCCTGTACAAGTATACTTACCGATGGATGGCTCTTGAGGGCACGCGTGTGCGTCAGACTGCGTCGTGAGCGAGCATGCGGCAGAGTCCTGTGCTTGAAATGGTACTCCTGTCCATCAGCGCCCACCATCTGTAAAGAAACAAGCAAACCGGAGTAGCATTTCATTAGACCCAGGCGCATTTTAATTGAGCCAAACACATTATTGTATTCCCCACTTGTTTTGCGCCTAGAAGCGTGACCCATAATTGCGATATAATTGAGTTTTGGCCTCTGTCATTCTCTGACCAAATATCAAGCGTATGTGTGTGCGCCCATAATTGCGTTCTAAATTGCCCGTCATAATCATCATCTGCAACAGCAACATCATAATGATTAGTTGACTTTGTTAAATTGAGTGCCTGCAGCACGACCCAGGACAGAGCTGACTAGTAATTTTCCGTTTTGCTCTCGGTCATATCAAGTTTCCCCATGGTACAGGCCAGGCCTTCTAGGCCAGATCCAGGCTCCAGGCAGCACACGTACTTTCACTTGGCCTAAAACAGTAAAAGTCAGCCGCACAACCCCTTGGGAGCTGTTCTAGTTGTTGTGGTCGTGCCCCTCTAGCTGTTGCTCAACTATTTTTGCTTATTGTCAATGGCAACACTGCCTGCCGCAGAGGAAGCAACAGCTGCTGCTCTTACTTTGGTCTTTCGGGTATCCAGCATGCTGCATAATTTAGGATACACATTGTGTGATTAATTAGTCGTATTGGGTGTCTCTATCATTAATGCATAACTTGAGTAAATTCGAAACCATAAAGTGCTCATAAATGTGCAGACATTTTGCTAGTTGGCTATCGACTTACGCGAATTCGCCAAGCGCAACCGCCTACGCATCTATTTTTAAACTGCAACTCATTATTCAGCTCTAAAGCCGACCAGGAATTTATTTAGATTGGAAACTTGAAAGGCTTAACGTTGCGTGGGCTTTTTAGGCAAAAGAGTTTAGCACGCGCCGGTAATTGGTTAAAGGAGTACTGTGCAACCTGGCAGCATCTTATGGACGTGAGCTTATACAAAGTTAGCCCACGCAGCATTTATAAGGCTGCGCTGTTTTCCACAAAAAGAAACGATATTAAATTTGAACGAAAGCATTTTGGCATACAAATTATGGCCCATCATGAGGGGGTGGAAATGGGGGAACATTATGAGTTTTATTTTTCATTTTAAATAAAACTGTAGATTTTGGCCTTTTGTTTATTTTTATTGTACATAATATTAACGCTGTCTGTCAATATTCATATTAGCTTTAATACAATTGGGTCAGATTGAAAACATAAGCGGGTTCCGGCTGAAATTCTTAGGATATTTCAATTGTTGGGTGCTTTAGCTAGCTATAAACCACATATCAAACCCTAATCGCAGTCAGCGCTTCAAGGCGAGCAGTTCTTTATCTGTATTAAATCAAAATTGTTTTCTGTGTTTCACTAATTTTTGCCAATCCTGATATAATTAATATTGGCTCTTAAATTGTTTGCTCTTTTAATTTCACAGTATTATTCGCACTATACCTTAACCTTTAACCTACCTAACCTAAACAAAAAGAAAACAAGTAAGAAAGTCGGTCAAGCCCGACTGTACCTGTTTCTACATAACTGATAACTTTTCAGACAAACTGTGTAAGTGCTGCCCATCACGATTGCGTACAGCGCTGCCCAAAGTAATTATTTGATTTGCTTATAACTCGACTTTCGTTCATCTGATCTAGAAACGATGTAAGGTAGATCGATAGGTAATGACGATTCAAATATACGCCTAGAAGGTTCGAACAATCTATCTTCAAAATTGTGGTCGATATGAGGTTTTTCCAAATGTTGGGGGTGGTAACTCTACTATTGTTCGTCTGATCGGAAAGCAATGAAGAGGGGCTCGATAAGAAATGATGTGTAGAATATATGTCTAGAAGGTTTGAACAATCTGTCTGTAAAATTGTGGAAGATTTGAATTTTTTCCAAGCTGTGAGGGTGGCAACTCTACTATTGTTCGTCTGATCGGATTTATTTGGTTGAGGTGAAGGTTGACCATAAATTTGACCAAAACGTGAAATAATGGCATAAAATTCTGCTCATAACCTAAACCAGATGCAATTAAACTAATCATTCCTATGGCAGCTATATGATATAGGTGACCGATTTGGTCGATGTTGACTTTTTCGTCAAAATAAATAAATGTAACACACGCTGGCCGAGTTTCGTTAAAATTGCTTTAAAACTGAATCAATATCTCTTAAACGATAATAGCACCATAATTTTCTGCTTACTTGGGGCAATAATTTGTATATTTTTAGAAGCTATCATCGTGGTTAGCACTTCAAAAAAAATTGTAGATAAACTTAAGCAATAATTATGTTATATTATTAAGAAAAAATATTTTTTTCATTAATAATTTTAATAGCCTCAACGAAATTCTATTCATAACAACAAATCAGAGATTTGTCCGATAAACAGAACCTAAAATATAAATTTAAAAAAAAAACTTTTTTCCGTTTTTTAAATTTTTTTCCAATTTTTGAAATTGTTTATAAAATCAACAAACATTTTTTTTTTGCAAATCCGTGATATACTTAGAGATAAGCATCTCGAGGTCTTATTAAGGTTTTTATACACTTGCAAAGTGTATATTCATTTTACTCAGAAGTTTTTTACGCATATAAATATTCATTTCCAACCCCATCATACGTAACTATATATATTCTTGATCAGGACGACGAGCTGAGTTCATTTCCGCTTGTCCGTCCGTCCCACTAAATAAAATATTTAAATTTTTGTGGCATTAATTAATAACTTAAAAAGTAAGCGAGATTTTTTTTCCGTTTTTTTGCTTTATGTCATTCATATCATTGTGCTACGTATTTGAGAAAAATGGGCGTGGCTGCACTTGGCCATGGTTTATAAAAAGGATTTTTTTAAATTATAGCATACATTTAAGGGCAAACGTATGAGTAATGTATTAACAGAATGTCATTAAAAAGGTAATCATGGGTCAGATTGCCCTCTTTCCCTGGCACCATTTTACCCCGGACAGAAACATTAATTTAAAATTTTTTTTTGTTTATTTTAAATTGAATTTGTCATATAAAACAGCCAAATTATTGCCGCGAAATCAGAGAAATATTTTTCGAAAGCGATATTAATGAAAAATTAGTTTCTTACTATTTAACAATTCTAAATCGCAGCAGAAATATACGCATTTTTTATCCAGCTGTCAATCGACAACAAATGTTAACTTTAACAGCTGTTATATAACCAGGGCAGCAGTCTATTAACATTTCTGGTATGCAACATTGAGGATTGATGAATTTATAAACTAATGGCAAACAAAGTTTGTGGACTTGGACACTTTTGAAAATGGACTTTCAACCACAAAAATGGAAATATTTCCTATAGTGCGTCCGTCTGTCTGTCTGTCCTTCTGTCTGTCTGTTTCTACGTGAACTAGTCCCTCAGTTTTAAAGCTATCCAGCTAAAATTTTGCACAGAGTCTTCTTTGTCTTGCACGCAACTAATATGTCGGAGCCGGCTGGATCGGATGACTATACTATGGCTATCATATAGCTGCCATAAGAACAATCGGTGAGAAAAACTTTTTAGTTTTTCATCGTAACGTATCCAATCTTGGTATATGTTAGTTTTATATGGTTCTACATAATTCTGGAAAAATTTATTAAAATCGGATTACTATATTATATAGCTGCCATAAAAACGGTGGGTCAAAAAAACTAGTTCTAGTGAAAAAACCTTTATGTTTTCTATCGTATCGTCACCAATCTTGGTATATCTTAGTTTCATATACTTCCCCATAATTCTGGACAAATTTATCAAAATCGGATGACTATAGCATATAGCTTTTTTTTTTTTTTACGTGATCAAATTTTGATTCTCAATGATTTTGAATTTATAAATATCAGATAGCTATATCCTATATATATTCTACCGATCAGTTGGAGTAAGCTTTTGCAAGTGTATTAAAACTTCGGCGCAGTCGAAGTTAGTTTTGCCCTCTCGTTTGTTCTATTTTGTGGTCTTAATCGAGCTTATAATTGAAATTAATGGCATACGTATAACAGGCGACTCCTAAGGGGATTTATTATCTATACATATGTAATGCTACCAGCACCACTTTAGATAATAAAATGGATAAAATTTAGTTTTTTTCCAATAAGCTTACTTTGCTAAGAAATTTGTTTTGTTTCAGATACAAATATATATGTAAAGTAGAGTGATATTATTGTTAATCAATATTGAATTGATGAAAAGAAAACTGGAACTGTTTACCCCTGCTAACTCATTCAAATCACAATAACACACCAATAACCCAAGCTACGCAGAAGCGAAAACTGGACAGCTCAGCGCAGGAAATGCCGGTTGGGATGGCTATCCAAGATCTGACAACTATTATGTCAAATTTATTAGACCTAAAACTAAAGGATCTTCCAACAAAATCAGATCTGGAAAATATTAAGCAGGATCTTAAAGGAGATATTGGAACAATCTCACAACAGGTCAAACAACTCTCAGAGGAAAACGAGCAATTGAGGGATGAAGTCAATGGTCTGCGCGCAGACAGAGAAGCAGATAAACGGATTATTGACCATCTGTTGGAACAGCAAAAAAAGAAAAATGTCCTAATTAGAGGATTAAACTCAGACAGGGACGGAAAAAGGGCAGTCCAATCCCTGATTGAAGAAAAACTTCTGCTAAAGGAAGTCCGTGTTAATGGGGTACGGAAAATATATGACCGGGATGGAAAAATGGCTGTGATAACAGAATTTGAGTCGCAGGATATAGCAGAAACGGTTTTGAAGAAAGGTTCAATGTTAAGGGGCTCCACAGTTTATCTGGAAAAGGATCTGACTACAGAAAAACGAAAAAACAAGGCAGCTCTACTGGAACTGAAAAAAACACTGTTGAATATTGGTACGGCACGGAAAATAAAAGTCCAAAACGATAGCCTGAACATCGATGGATATTGGATGTCGTACAACTACAATAAAGTACTAATGTGTCAGGGGAAGCCAGCTGAAACAAAACTAAAAGATCTGTTTGGGAACCAGCTGAATATGTCTGCTATAACCTATGAGCTTTTAGACCTAAAATTAAAATCAAAAAACTTAGAAAACACAAAAATAACTGTAAATCTAAGCCCTCGTCCACGAATCCTAGTATAATAAGTTTAGCTCAAAAAAATATACATCCAAATATCAATACTGAAATCAGAACACAGCCTATTAGAATACTCTCCTACAATGTAGCAGGACTCTCAAAGAAAGCTATTTTCAATGATTTTTTTAGATATATAGCCTCTTTCGATATTTTTGCCTTATCTGAAACATTTCTTGAAACTTAATTAACAAATATCGAAAGGAAGCTCAATAACTTTGTTCTTAAGTGGATACCTGCCATCCGCGTAAGCAGCAGAGGAAGAGCAAGTGGTGGAATGCTGTATGGGATCAGTAAGACTCTTTATGACAGCAGATTGGTATGCTTTACGGAAAAAGAAAACAACACATTGATCAAAATAAATGGAATTAATTCTGACACGCTATACGTACTGCCGGTGTATATCAACTGCAACCATTGGGAACGAGATATAGAAAACTTATACAACCTTTTGAATGAAATGCAAAATTATGAAGAAAATCTAATGATCGTTGGCGATTGCAATGCGAGAATGGGAGATTCGCCACTATGTGGGCACAGTCCTCATCTCGTACAGACGCGACTAACTGAAAAAAGAGAAGCCATAGACCAAGTTATAGATACAAATGGTCGTCGTCTCAGCGAGATTATAGAAATGTTCGGCATTACTTTGTTAAATGGAAGGACAGTCAGCGATTCACCCGGAGAATTTACTTTTATGCGAGGGGACTCACGATCAACAATAGACCTCTGTTTGGCAAAAGGGAATTGGTTAAAACTTATTCAAGATGTCAAAGTCAATGACATGATATATTCGGACCATCTCCCACTGGAGATAGTGCATTCGCTCTCTATAAATCAGTCGTCCTGTACCCAGCAACTGAAACTTCTGGAAATGGAATAACTTTTGTTAAAGCAATAGAAGTCGATGCAGAAAAACTGGGAGACTATTTCAGAGAGCTGCTAACACCTAACGACGCTGGAGACCCGATGCATTATGCACTACCTTTTCTTGAAAATGATATTTTAGATGGAATTATTACTTGCCAAGAAGTGAAAAATATTATGCAAAAACTAAAAGATGGAAAAGCACCTGGGCTTGACAGAATCCCTGCCGAATTCGTAAAATTTGCAACACCATTATTTTTGGAAATGCTTACTTACGGATTCAACAAAATCTTGGAGAGTGAAAGTGTACCGGACGGCTTTAAAAAAGCAATAATATTCCCAATTTACAAAAAGGGCGATCCGCTAATGGTTTGTAACTACAGAGGAATCTCATTCCAAAATGCCCTTGCGAAAGTCTTCTCGGCGGTGCTCCTTGACAGGCTAACTCGATGGGTTGATGAAACCGACCGGCTTATAGAGTTTCAAGCAGGGTTTCGCAAAGGATACTCTACGATCGACCACATATTTAGCGTTACCAACATATCCAGATTCTATCTTGACAGTGGACGTAAACTGTACGCCATCTTCGTCGACTTCACTGCAGCATTCGACTCGATTGACAGAAGGGCGCTTATGTTTAAGTTGAGTAACTTTGGCATATCGTCGAAGTTTATTAATATACTACAAAGCATGTACGACAAAAATGAATCAGCTGTTTGGAATGGTGAAGTGCTATCAAATTGGTTTCCAACGGAGTCAGGCGTCAAGCAAGGTTGCCTTCTTAGCCCACTTTTATTCTCCATCTTTCTAAATGATGTGTTAGAGTATCTCCCAGAAGGCATACAGGTAAATGGATACGAGATAAAAGTCCTATTATATGCCGATGACATTGTGGTGTTTGCGGAGTCTCCAGCAAAAATGCAATGTATGGTAAATGCTTTACGAGAATACTGCAAAATCTGGGGCCTTAAAATAAATACAGCAAAATCAAAGATCCTTATTTTTAAGAAACATTGGAGAAGACCTGCTCAAAATGAAAAGTGGCACTTAGGAGAGACAGAACTGGAAGTGGTGAAAACCTATAAATACCTAGGAGTGTGGATCTACCATAATGCCCAATTTAAATACCACTTGCAAGAGAAGCTAAAGGACGCAAAGGTGGCAATAAACTGCACATGGAAGTCGCTTCTAAGCAGAAAAGATGTCCCAACGAGCACCAAATACAAACTCTTCGGAGCAGCTGTGAGGTCCATTATGTGTTACGGCGCCCAAGTCTGGGGGGTTATGCAATACGATGAGGTGGAAAACCTGTTGAGGTATTTCCTCAAAAAGCTATTCCGACTGCCTAGAAATACTCCAAACAGAATGCTATACCTAGAAACGGGTCTGGCGCCCCTGCACATATTCACCGCGGACATGAACTCAATTATATGCAGAAGGTTCTTTGCATGAATGAAAACAGACTGCCAAAAATACTGGCCAAGTTTATGGTAAGGGAACGGAAACAATATTTTCGGGAATGGGAACAACTGTCAGCCATTCACTGCGTAAGTCTTAACCTAGAAGACAGTTCAAAATGGGGATCATGGGCCACTGAAATAATCACGAAGATGGATGCATCATTCAGATCTTCATTAATTAGCGAATCGGATAGGAGCACCCAAAGGCTTATCTACAGAGACCTGCGTTACGATCTAGGTGAAAGTAACTATTTCTCCGACGAGCACTCAGTGGAGCAAATTCGCACGATTTTCATGGCCAGAGGTGAATTGTTAAAACTTAACTTCGTCCCTAATATAACAAGCAGCAACACAGCGTGTTCTCTTTGCAATTGGAACGAGCAAGAAAATATAGTCCATTTTATCGGAGGCTGTCCAATCCTAGAAGAAATAAGAATCGTACATTTTGGCGAGTCAAGGTTGAATCTGTATGAAGTCCATCATATACTCAATGGATCAAACTGGTTGACACTGTTCAACTTTATCAGAGAGGCATTTAAATACCGGAAACGAGTCATCGAGGGAGATTTTTGAAAACTGATAACACGGCTAACCGAATCTCGCGCTATGCTGTTGAACGATCTGGTATCTGGGGAAGACCCGGGCAGCCAGGTGTAGTAAACGGTATAGCGAAGAATTTGGAAGGCGGTGGTCGACTGACGGTTTATACCAAGTCGATACATATTTTATAGTATACAAATATACGAAACAATCTTCTTGTTTAGATTTAAATTAAAAAACCCAATGTATCATATATCTTAATTTTAAATTTACATTAATAATTTAAATAAAGAATCACTACTACTACTACTCATTCAAATCAATTTTATACTTTGTACCAAAGGTACAAAGAATTTAATGAGTTTGTGCAAATGTATGTAACACACAGAAGAAAACATTTTCGACCCTATAAAGTACAATTTTCTTGGTCAGCATCAATGACCGAGTCGATAAAGCCAAGTCCATCTGTCCATATGGTAAAAGCTTTACACAGAGAAAAAAAATCAAGATCAATTTAATCTTTGCCGGTTAAGATAATCTTTTAAAAATATAAATTTTTTCATACAAAATATAAATATTCTTTTAGAGTGTGTGCGTTGGCTGACTGCGTTGAGACATCATTCCATTCGTTTTAAGTGCAAGTTTCCGAGTTCCGATCCCCATACAAGGGAAAGGGGGCAATGTTGATTTTTTGAGAGAACATATTGATATTTTTAAACTTATCAAGTTTCCATCAATTTGATTGCCACCAAGATGAAAATGCCAGCTATGTGTGATTTATACAATAGTGGCGCTTTGTCAACAAAATATTAAAATTCTGGCACCCAACAATGGGTAGCACTGTTTGAAGTGTTTGACAACACTGATGATGAAACTTAACCAGGTAACCACATGACCCAGCTCTAGGCTGGTGATGTCAGCTTAATTTTCTGTAGTGCATTTTGTTGTTGTAAGTTTCATTTTTTTACAGGTTATCTAATATGCAAGTTTTCTTGAATAAGCAAGTTTTCACCAAGAATTCTAAAAATTCGTTTAACTGGGGCAGAGATATCAAAATGGTATTACGTTTACTTATTACATTACACACCTTTGACTCGTTGAATAAGGATGCTTAGGGCCGTATTCTCATCTTCATTTTTTTAAATCTTGCTGGATAATGAGAGAATGTATGTTGCCAACTTTACACTTTGGAAATATACTTCTTCTTAATGTCCACATAGATTTCATAAACATGAAGATGAAAAAACGGCCCTAAGTCGATCCCAACAAGTGTTTAAGTCAGTGTCAGAAATCGTTTTCGTTTCTTCTGAGGATCCGCATGAAGTAATCTCGGTCCATAGTTATTTAGCCTTTGGATTAATGCTTTCCAATTTGTATTATTTAAAGCTATCAATGCAGTGTTGCCATTTTAGCTATTTAGTTGCTAGATTTAGCAATTTTGATAGTGGAAATACTATTAAATTTTGAAAATGCTATTAGCTATAAATCTGGCACCTTTTAAATAGTGTTTAGCTATTTTGGTATAATAATAAAAAAGCTAAAAAATCCGTTTTAAAGTTAATCATTCTTTGCAATAAAACTTCCTTTTAGTACAAAGCCCCAGAAGTGAGTTCAGCAGTAATAAATTAAGGCATGAGGATTAGAATAAGCACCAGTTAATCAGTGATTTCAGTTTTGAGTTTTACCTATAAATTTAGTATTGAAATGTATGTTTACAAAATCATGAAAGAACGCACTGCCTTCACATTAATTCAATACTAGCTTAGCTGAAGGGTGATGTGACTGCCTTGGTCCAATGAAACCGTTGAACGGTTCTTTAGCCTAATGAACTTGGTAAAACTGAATTGAATACTATTTTACTATTAAGAAACTACTTCAGTGTTTGTCAACAAGAGCAAGGTCACAATTTGAGATTATATTGGTGTGATTTGCACTTGCCAAAAAGAAAGGAATATTTTTTATTATCATATTTTTTTAAATCGTAACTATTTACTATTTATTCATTGATTCTTTTTTTCCCAATTATTTGGTTGCAATAAATGTATTCTGCAACATTTTTTTCGCTCATTTTACATTGAAAATACTGAGACTCAAAGCAGCGCTGACCTACTTCATCGTACTCTGGCCAGCCACTGAAAAATATTTTGCTCTCGTGGCATAAGCCTCGACTTGCGTTCGGCTTTTTATTTCAAACCAATTCATTTTGAGTTTTTTGTTTTTAACTCTGCTTGAGTTTTAAGCTCGGGCAGGAGTATTAATCGTATATAGGTTAGGCTCGGCCTCAAAAAAAAGAGATTCCCACTTGTTTAGTCTTAAAGCCTATCAAATTATATGGCTCTTAGAATACGCTCTTCGAATTCTCTCAAAGCATTCTAAGAGGCCGTAGTACTTAAACGCCAAAAATGCGCTCTGAGAATGCGCATGGGGCTGTCAGATATTTTTTCAAAAACAGCTGATTGAATTTTCGCAGGGTGGTCTTCAAATTATTTAACATGTTTGATAATTCGAAGAGGTACCTCTGACAATTGAGCACACAAATGTAAAAATGGCCGCCCAGCCGTCACTTCATCCTCCTTTAGCGCTACACTAAATCCACGAAAGAAAAGAAACATGGCAATGCCACTGACCTCTGCATTTCGCACAGAGCGTTCTATTTTTAATTTTATTAACATTTATTTTACAAACTCTTTTGCACGCTTATTTTTAAAGAAGCCACAGCTGACATAACCAAAGTGACCATTTCTGAATTAGTGACTATTGACTGGCTTTTTGCTTTTGCCTGGTCAATCTACATTTTCAGAGAGAATGTTTTTTGTGTCTAAGTACCTAGCTTAACTCATTAAATAGTTATTTTTGCAAAAAACAATATTTTTTAACTTAAAATCCTATATATTTTTGTTAGCAACTTTTGTTTATTTTTTAGCTATTTCTAGCAATTTTTGTTGCAAGTCTAGCACCTATTGGCTCACAACTTCTGGCAACAATGTGCCTCTTTTTATTGCAAACTGACCTAAGATCTCTTAAGCAGTTAGTCACAAATTATGACCTTTTTACCGAATCAAGCCGTGTTTATATGAACACACCATTAATAGGATACCGTTCGTATTTATACAGTAGACAATTTGGTTAAACTTCTTGAACCCAAGGTGAGCTTTAAAAGCCACTTTATTATTCATTGTAATAAGGCCAAAAGTGTCCTTGTTTTTATCAAGAATTCAGAAACCACCAAACCACTTTTTCTCTACGCTCTTTTGACCAAATCTAGAATACTCAAGCCTGTTCCCGTTTTCGCTTTCAATCAAATTATGAGGAATCAGAATTGGTAAATGTTTCCGTTTTTAAAAAAACAGATTTGGCGAATATCTTCAAATTTCCAGTTATCTTCATCATTTGTAATACAGCAACAACCACACAAAAGACATGGAGAGTTGAAGGTGCTTTGTGTGTGTATTCATATGCCCAGCCTATGATATATGATATAAACTTTATCATTAAGGTAGAATGTCTTCAGAATGGGAGGTCATTTTGATCATTGGTCACAGGTTATAATACTTCAAATCTTAAATATTCTCATTCCTAGAAATTGTGCAAAGAAAAATTGGTCAATGCTAAGCGAACCTCCTCCCCAACAACTGCCCGCTGGCAAGTCAATAAACATGCTGTTGAAAAGTCTAGAAAAAGGGAAGGTTCACTGACAAACACCACTTTTAGGTTTATTTAGGTGCCAAGTGCCGTGCATAAGTAAGCAACCCAACAACGAGGACAACAGCACCGAAGGACCATCAATCCATTGACAGTTGTCACTCACCAGCCACTGACAGTTTGACAATGTGAAATTCTCGTGCGCGAGGTCGCTACCCTCGCTATTATATTGATGTGCTGTTAATTGGAGCGCGATTTACTGGCTGGGTACGGCAACAGCTGGTCAGCCTTTTTGGTTATCCATATTTTAATGGACTTGTTAAGTAAGTTGGCTTGGGTGCAAAAAAAAAAAAAAAACAATCAACACGAAATGTATATATACGTATACATATATATATTTCGATAGATAAGAAAACATTGCGCATACGCACAGTGGGCGAGTGGGTACAATGAGATACATACAGAAAATGAATGAAACTTAACTAATCCAAGCGGCCACATGCGGCTAAATTGCTTGCACATATATATACATATATAAAGATACATATAGAAATATATTTTTAGATATTTTTGTTTTGTATAATTTATACATTATTTTTTCTAAAGACAACATATGGAGTCAAAGAAAAGAACTATGAGTGGGGACGAGCAAAACAAAACTCAAAGCAATTGCGAGTGTGTGTGCCTGGCCATTATAAGTATAATATGTCACAACGGGTGATAACGCGAATAGCAGCTGGCTTGGACTTAAGGAAAGCACAAGCAGACCCTTCATGGCATGTGGCGTCTGTCTTCAACCTCTGCCCTTCCCCCCCTTTAGCTAGCTCAAGGCTGCCTGTGCGAGATATTTTAGCTTAACAACGCCCACGTTGTGTTTAGTGAAAGTTTTTCAAGCTAACACATGTGTGATTGTGTTTGTGCGTATCTGTGTGCCCAGTCAAGTCAGCAACCGTTCAAAATGACGCCTTCTCATGCCAAACTAGCATCCATAATTAGTAACTGCCCGCATTTAAATAGCAAAATTTTATTAATGAACTTTCTGCGTCAAGAAGACGTCAGCACTTGTTGCTTCCATTCACAGCTCCATTTGCATGTCAACAGCTGTTTAGTTACATCATAAGACATGTCCTCGATGTGTGGGCGTTTTGCCGTTGTGTCTATTCCATAAACCTGACTACATAGGTATGTTTGGGTGACACGTCATCTTTCATGGCACTGTCAACGCACAAAATTTATGGATTTTTACTCTTCGCCGCACACGCTGAACACGTCTGGCTGGTTGAAAGTGAATGCGATGGTGAATAACAAAAGAAATTCTAACAAAACAATGCACTTCAACGTTAGAGGCGACTGCATTTTGTATATGACACTGACAGGCATCAATGGTAAAACGAAATATCAAATATCAAAGAGCTATTGTACATCCGGGCACAATCGAGTACTTAATCCCTCTTAGACTACCCTAATCAAAATTCTTTTCAAGCCACACAATGGTAATTCTTTTTCAGAAAACATTTGAAATTATTTATTTAAAATTGGCATCCATTTCATTTATTTAATTTTCGCAGTCAGAAGCGGATATACACGCATTAATAAAATTCTATTTAAATCCGATTAGGTGTGGGAGTTAAAATGTCATCAAATGTCATACCAATTCCAATTATTTTTTTGTGGCAATCGCGGCAGAACAAAATAAATTAATATTAAGCTGAAAAGTAGGCAACGTTTTTGAGCTGAAACCACTTGATTACAAAACATTATTTTAAATATATCCCATTGAAGGTGCAAGGGTGAGCGAACTCCTTAGACCAACGTTTTATAAAGGCTTCGCTCACGATGATGCAAATGTGATTAGCAAAGTTTATATTAAGGTTAAATAGGGGTCAAGGAAATGGGACAAAGCGGCAAAAAAATATTGCACGACATTTAAAGTGGTTAAGATTTAGTAAATTGTTATCCCACCAGAATTGTAGATAGCTTACGCCAGTCTATAAAAGAAAAAGTGAATCTGGTTCCGTTTTTTTTTTAAACGAAAGAGTTATTTTATTTGTTACTTATTTGACCCACGAACCGTTTAAATTCAAAACAGTGCAACATAATGAAAAGTAGTTGGTTTATAGCGCTTTATCAAAGCTGTTGTACAAATATCTTTTATTTTTTGCAATTCTTTGGTGTCAAATAAATTTTCTAAGCAATGATTTAATGACTGTAGGTTCCTTGTTCGAGCTTCAGCTTCAGTATACAATTTGTTTTTAAAAGGATTAGTCAATGTTGGACAGCCTTTTTACACCATTTTATTCCACTAATATAGTCAGTATGCCAGGCATAAACATAGTATATTTTTACTTGCACACACTAAAATGTAAGCACACTAAAAATAAATTAAAGTTTACTTATACTGACACTCAACTATGTTAAAAAATGTAAAACAGACAAGGTGTGCTCTGAAATCTGCGAATAGCGTCGTCAAATGGTAACCAAAATTATTGGGACCACCTGTGTTTAACGTAGAATTGAATGGACTTTTACCATAAAGTTTAAGAAAAAATCGCTTAGAACAAAATAGTTAAACCAATGGTGGGTAAAGTTGAAATTTTATAAAAAAAAGGGTGAAATTTCAATATCTGTAACCCGCATTTCTCAGCCATCGCGTTGAATCTATATAACCACTGATTACCATATATTAGATTCATTCCGTTGCTATCAGAATTTTCAAGGTTTGAAACAATCGGACGGTCAATGCGTGAATTATTTCAACTTAATGGTGTAAAAAAGGCAAAAAGCGGTTTTTGGGCCATAACTTCAGATTTTGGGGGTGTATTGAACAAACCAAGTATGAGGAAATGCTATACTCGACCAGCCCCACAATCTGCACTGGGTCTCGCGAAAAGTATATTCAAAATTTTTTGATTTGTAACACTGTGTAATTCATTTAAAATCTAAAACATATTAATTTAAGATAATATAAATACTACAAATTTACAGGTTGCCCACAAAACATGCCTTAAATTGTTCAAAAAAGGCTTAAATTACCAAAAATTCTGACAAGATGAAGCATTTTGCTAAACAGTTTAGCACACGAAAATCATTAAGAATCCCCACCACCCCTTCAATAAAATGGACCATGTTGCCTAGTGTACTTAAAAGAGTAGAGGTTGCCTAGTGGAACTCCGAAGGTAATGTAAACATATTTAGATTTGCCAAATACATTGATATCCAACTAAGGGTAAATTCTTTGAAATTTAAGGGTAATTAACTAAATCCAATGCTATGGTAAAATCCGTACCTATGATATTTCATTGTTTATATACTCTGTACCCATAAAAATATGTAAAAGGGTACTATTAAGTTGTGCAGATATATGTAACAAGCAGAAATAAAAATTTAAATGATATGTATTCTAAATCAGCGTCAACAGTCAGACGTCAGTCTGTATGAACACGTCTATTTCAGGGACTATAAGAGATATAACTTCGTGCTTTGACATGTAAGTACACCATACGCAGATCAAGTTAGTTTCAAATGTGGAAGAGTAAATGCTTATGAAAACACTTAAAATCAAGGGTCAAGGTATTTCGTAATCGGGACACTCGACTCCGTTTCAAATTTTGCAAGTAAATTTGAGAATATTTGTTGATGTTGATATCAGTAAGCAGCACTGTTGCTCCAATTGAGCAGCTATGATAAGCTTGGGTAAGGCACAAAGTTTTGCTATCCCATAATAATTTTATTTTTCTAAGATCGACTTCCTTTTTTAAGAAGTGGTCTTTTAAAGAATCTCTTCCAGATATCTAGAAGGCGTTGGCACAATACTCGAAAACACAGCTTAAAGCTTGGTTTGAAACAGACGTAAAGTTGTTACAATTTTAAGATTTGTATAAACAGTTTTTTCAGCGATTATTAACAAAACAGAGTCAGGGAATGGATTTAAAGTGTTATAACCATAGGATAAGTAAATGGTTTAGAAACTAAAAACAAAAATTGGTAATTTTCAACGTCCTTGCATGCAATGTATTCAAAATGGTATATCTTAGTTACAACGAGAAGGCAAGCTAACGTCGATTCTGTTGAAGTTTTAATTCACTTGCAAAAACTCGCTCCTACTGATTTAACCGATAGAATATATAAAGGATATAGTTGACCTTTAAAAAAGTGTGGTTCGGCTTGAACATGTCCGGCTTTGCCAAATAAACAGATATAAATGCAATAAAATGTATAAAAAAAGTGCTGCGCTAAAATCACTGTTTCGCAGTGTTATAAGTATTTTCTACAATATATTCTTCGAAGTTTCTTGGAAAAAACTTGTTTTCTTAAATAATTGAAATCTGAAATTGTCTTCAGATTCGGGCAACAAAAACAAATCAGTTGCAGTTCAGTTTTGGTTTGGACTATCGACAAAACTCGGGGACGCCGACTTAGGAGCGGTTCGACTCCGAACTCGGTTAAAAGTCGAAACTCAACCTCAGGCTGAACTCGCTAGTTAAAGCAATGCTCGTTAATGCAATGGTTTCGATCAGTAGTTGGCAAGCTTTTGATAGTGAGCGTAAATCTGCAAATGAGATTGTGTGAGCAAGTTTACTTGCACCCTCCGCACAAGGTTAAGCAAATCGAAAACTCGCACGACATCGTTTGTCCCAGCTCGAATATGATAAAGTAAGGCAGACACAGAGGAAACATAAGAAAGCTACAGCAACAACTCCCACAGTTTTTGTTAATGTCTCTTTTGTCATCATTGACATCTTTCAAGAATGGTTCAAGTCTTGTTACAATAAATTGCGTCGTCTCTTCAATCCAACCACGCTCCAAACTTTACCAACGTCAGCAGTATAAACAATACCAGTAGCCACTTTAGCACCCACTTTATCAGTAGCTAACATTTTTCTAGTGGCTCAATAATCACTGACATACGCATTATTTAGATACGCGATAAATGTTTGTCCATTCCCAAAGCTAATTAGGAAAAATGGCACTGGCCTGTTCCAAACCCATCCGTGGGGAATTAATCAATCACATAATAATAAGCAGCCAGACTGTCGAGCTGTTGCTGCAAGTTTTATAATATTTGCATAATAAGTATTATCGGTGGTACAGTGAGTGCCAACTGCCAGCTGCCAACTGGCTTTGTCATTATATAAAACTCGCGGCGCTAAACAATGCAAATAAATCTAGATCAATAAATGCTGAGAGCCCAGCAAATGCTGAGGGGCAGGTGGCAAATGAGGGAAATGCAAATGATTGGGCGGGGGTGAGGAGGTTATCGGCGGCTGTTGAATAATTCAACAGGATGCGCCCAAAGGCAAAGTCAAACAGCTGGCGCGGCTCGTTCTAATAAGCTTTGATTGAGACTTTTGGCATGTGTCAGTCGTTGGAGCGCCTTGATTTGTTGACAGCACAACTTGTCGACAATGAGAAAAGTTGATAGAAAACTTGCTCGTTAAAGGCAATACAGAACTCGCTCAACGGTAAATTGAATTAAGTGTTGCAATTAAAAGTTGTAAGCTCGTAAGCGTTAGTTGGCCCTCAACAAGTGTTGGCCGCTGGCAAACGCACAGTAAATTTTAATTAATCACCCAGTGTTTAGACTGCATTTGTCCACAATTCTCCCCTCGCTTACCCCCCCTCACCCCCTTTGCAACTGGGTCAGTTAGTGAGACCCTTTATAATCACTTAAGGCGCTTTGCTATTTGGAGCAAAGAATACTTTGTCGTCGTCAGCCAGTACATATAATTATCTAGCGCACTGTTGACATTGACATGCTGCGTATGCATGAGTGTTTAACAGGAGCTGCCAAGGCTAGCCAAACAGCTGGTGACTAATTAAATTGCATGAATCTTATCTAATTTCGGGCAAAATGGACTCCATGACCTTTAAGTTTCAAAAAGAGTCTGCGCACCTGCCCAAAATGTCGTCTGAAAAGTTTTTTCATTTTTCAATTTTTGTTTGCTTTGTCTAAAACTCTCTGGAGCCATTGTGACAGACTGTGAGCTTACGATTCCTGACACACACACGCAAATCCATGTGCGCCAAGCGATGCCTAGCTTACTTCTTGACATTTTCTCTATTTGTGCAGAACCCTCAATTTCCACATGAAGTGGGACCGACTGACTTTATGGAAACCACTTCCAACGAGCTAAAAGTTAAGCTTCATTCTGATTCTGGACTAAAACTAATTAAAAATTGTTGAGCTGGGAAACCCTAATAAAACCTATTGTGTATTTACACTAAGCAACAAAATTAAAAAATTGTCGGGCAAAGCGGTTAAGAGGCTCTATTATTTTCGCACGAGAGAAAGGGTCGCATAGTTGAAGCCCGAATCTGAACGGTTAAAAAGGAATCATCTCTGACCCCATTAAGTGTATTTTTATACCGTTGCAGGATATAATATTAATATAATATATTATAATATATATATTATTATATATAATAATATTAATCTCCGACCCCATAAAGTATATAGATTCTTGATCAGCATGACGAGCTGAGTCGATATAGTCTGTTCGTCTGTTTCTTTGCTGCAAGGGTATTTTTTAAACATTTTTTTTTTTTGTATTGGCCTATTTAGAACTCAGTTGATCGGTCAATGTCAAGCATCTAATTTTATCCATAGTGAAATAATCAGACGGGGCTCTCGACTGCAGCGCTCTTTCTTGTTTTATTAAAAATAGTTTTACAAAAGCGTGAATGAATATATTTTTGAAGCACAGAGTGTTGATTAAAAGTAATTCGGGATTTGTTGGAGTTTCAAACAATTTCGAGATAACCATATCAGTTCCATTTTATGCAGATGGCTATTTTTTGAGCTGGAAATCACCGCTCTTCATCTTTGTTTTTCCAATCTTGATGTTTTAAGGTTTATGAGTTACAATTGTCACAGAACCGAATTGTAAAGCTATTTATGACTGCAAGTGATTTTATAGATCTGGTTTTCACATCTGGTAATAGTAACATTGACATTTAATTTTTGAAATTAGTTGGAGCACATTTAATAGAATAAAAAATTTTAATTATATATTTTAAAAAAAGTTGTACGCGCGATTTTTGTTTAGAAAATATGTAGACAAATTTTATTTCGTGATAATTTCTAGTCGTGTAAAACGAATACAAAAAACAGTATTCTTTGTTGTGCAGTGTTATCATTAAGCTATAATGAAATCCATGCCAAAGTTTTGCCAGAAAATTTATGTAAAAACACATTTAATATAAAATGATATGACCGGATATAATGGGGTTGGCAAGGTTACGTAATATGATAGCTTGAAAGGCAAACGAAAAGTTTGGTAAATATTTGAGAAAAGTTTGCTCTTTCAGGCAGTCAAAGTGAAACCCACTATTATAATTTTAGCAAAGTGATTAAACGAAGCACATGCCAGGGACAAAGTTACAAACTATACAAATTTAATCATTTACTAACTTCGGGGACAAAGGGAAACTTTTTAATATAATTTATAGCGAAATGTTGAATTCATCTTTTGTGAGAGCCAATGCGCCTGACAGTCTGCAGCAAAAAAAAAAAATTACAAAAACATTGCCCTAGTCCAGCTAGGGGAGCTAAAAATAAATAAATATTGCGTCTTGACTTGGCATACGTGATAAAGCATTGTGTGCGTGTGTGCCTGTGGGCTTTGTGGTCTCCATATGCGTCTCTGTTTGTCCAGCTGAAGTAAGTATATGTGTGTGTGTTATTCTTGTATTTGCCAACATATGTTGGCCCTGGGTTATAAATTGGCAACAAATGTCCGTGCGTTTTTTGGGAGGTCGCAAAATTTATAAACGTTTTTCATTTGTGCATAATAAATTAAATATAAACACGCAATTCTTTAACTCTACACTTCGAAAAACAAAGTAAGAACGTAAAATACTCAGTACCGGCAACTTTTTAATGTGGCGCCACACAGGCAACAGGTATTGTGATGGCTGATGTGCTGTTGCTCTAAATTATTTGATTAGCTTATAACTTGACTATCGATCATCTGATCGTTGCCATAAATAATGCTGATTACTATATACAAGCTCTAGCACTCCATAGTGCTACTTTCAGCACTCATTTTTTTTGAATGAGGGTAACTGCACCAACATATTAATATTTTTCTGAAAGGTTGTTATTTTATCCTTAATTTCATATATAATATGTTTCAAATATTTACACAAAACATTATTTAAATTTTAATTATATGAGAACACTTCATTACAAGAAGACGTACATGATTTTGGTATTTGCACTTTTTAATACAAGCAACTAATCTGAACCAATTTTTTTTTAAAGTTTCTATTGTAGAAAAAAATTTTTATATTGAAAAAAGAAGTATAAATTAAAAAATAAATCAGTTTTGTGACTTATAGTCTATAAGTCTATAAATTATAGATTTATAAGCAGTTTTGGAGTAAGGTTGACCAAACTTTCTAGACATATATTATATTCCTCATTACTTATCGAGCCCCAATACATCGTTTTCCAAACAGATGAACGATAGTAGATCTGCCACCCCCATAATTTGAAAAACACCTCAAATCTCCCACAATTTTGGAGCTAGGTTATTTTAACTTTCTAGATATATATTTTACTCATCATTACTTAGCAAGCCACCATACATCGTTTTCCGATCAGATGAACGAGAGTAGAGCTGCCACCCCCACAATTGAAAAAAATCGCATAATTCCCAGAATTTTAAAGATTTATTGTTCGAAACTTCTTGGTATATTTTTAAATTATTATTTTTTTTTCAAACCATCAAACATTTTTTAAAGATAGATGAACGATATTTGAGTTATAAAAAATCAAATAAGTTTGTGTGAATAATTTTTTAAAAGTGTAAAGAAGGTTTAGGTAATTTAAAATATATAATTTTGGTTGTTTAATTTTTAAATAGTTTTGGGATGTTTAATAAAATTTTGTTTTTTTTTAATTGTTTTTTATATTTTTTTTTTTTAATTTAAAATTAATTTTTTATATTTTTTAATTATAATGAATATGCCAAAGTTTTGCCAGAAAATTTATGTAAAAACACATTTAATATAAAATGATATGACCGGATATAATGGGGTTGGCAAGGTTACGTAATATGATAGCTTGAAAGGCAAAAGTTTGGTAAATATTTGAGAAAAGTTTGCTCTTTCAGGCAGTCAAAGTGAAACCCACTATTATAATTTTAGCAAAGTGATTAAACGAAGCACATGCCAGGGACAAAGTTACAAACTATACAAATTTAATCATTTACTAACTTCGGGGACAAAGGGAAACTTTTTAATATAATTTATAGCGAAATGTTGAATTCATCTTTTGAGAGCCAATGCGCCTGACAGTCTGCAGCAAAAAAAAAAAATTACAAAAACATTGCCCTAGTCCAGCTAAGGGGAGCTAAAAATAAATAAATATTGCGTCTTGACTTGGCATACGTGATAAAGCATTGTGTGCGTGTGTGCCTGTGGGCTTTGTGGTCTCCATATGCGTCTCTGTTTGTCCAGCTGAAGTAAGTATATGTGTGTGTGTTATTCTTGTATTTGCCAACATATGTTGGCCCTGGGTTATAAATTGGCAACAAATGTCCGTGCGTTTTTTGGGAGGTCGCAAAATTTATAAACGTTTTTCATTTGTGCATAATAAATTAAATATAAACACGCAATTCTTTAACTCTACACTTCGAAAAACAAAGTAAGAACGTAAAATACTCAGTACCGGCAACTTTTTAATGTGGCGCCACACAGGCAACAGGTATTGTGATGGCTGATGTGCTGTTGCTCTAAATTATTTGATTAGCTTATAACTTGACTATCGATCATCTGATCGTTGCCATAAATAATGCTGATTACTATATACAAGCTCTAGCACTCCATAGTGCTACTTTCAGCACTCATTTTTTTTTGAATGAGGGTAACTGCACCAACATATTAATATTTTTCTGAAAGGTTGTTATTTTATCCTTAATTTCATATATAATATGTTTCAAATATTTACACAAAACATTATTTAAATTTTAATTATATGAGAACACTTCATTACAAGAAGACGTACATGATTTTGGTATTTGCACTTTTTAATACAAGCAACTAATCTGAACCAATTTTTTTTAAAGTTTCTATTGTAGAAAAAAATTTTTATATTGAAAAAAGAAGTATAAATTAAAAAATAAATCAGTTTTGTGACTTATAGTCTATAAGTCTATAAATTATAGATTTATAAGCAGTTTTGGAGTAAGGTTGACCAAACTTTCTAGACATATATTATATTCCTCATTACTTAGCAAGCCACCATACATCGTTTTCCGATCAGATGAACGAGAGTAGAGCTGCCACCCCCACAATTGAAAAAATCGCATAATTCCCAGAATTTTAAAGATTCATTGTTCGAAACTTCTTGGCATATATTTAAATTATCATTTCTTGTCAATCCACCATACACGTTTTCCAGATCAGATGAACGATATTTGAGTTATAAGCAAATCAAATAAGTTTGTGTGACCCCACACTTTAAAGTTATCCGTTATATATAAAAAGGTACTTAAAGAAGGTACTTAAGGAAATTAAAATGCAAAATAAAATCAGGTTGCTTGTACACACATTTTGGAATCAAAAAAGTGGCTAATGCGGAGGATGCTACAATAGAATGTTGCTTGTAGCAACCTTTATTATAGAGAATGCTGACTTTATTTTACATAACCCAATGCTAGTGTGATTTGCTTACAGTTTTGTTGTTACAATATGTTTTGATTAATTGAAACAGCTAAACTTATTAAAAAAAAAACGTGCAGCAATGAAATGATTTTATAAAATTTATATTTAAAAATGTTTTGTGTTAACCTTTGATGTATATTATCTAGTCAAATTAATCTGTTCAACAGCCGAAAGTATCCCGAACAAATTAATGAATGAATTTTCAAATTTCCTATACAAATTTTGGTTTGAAATCTAAAATTTAATGTTGATTTTCGGTTTAAAAAGGCTCTAACGTTGCCAATGTACCTGTCATAAATTTGACAAAATAACCATAGTTAGTGCATATGTTAATCTATATGATTATGTGGCAGCAAAAAATATCCTACCAATCCACCGGCTTGTACCAGATGAGGTGGGTTTTTTATCGATATCTTGGAAAGGGAAACTAAGATATGACTTTGGCTAATCAACTTGTATTCAGCATGGGTAGACAAACAGTAATTAGTTTAAAATTTTCGGAATACTCACAAAAGGTCTCATTTGGAAAACTGTGTTATCTAGGCCATATAATCGATAAAAATGTAGACACAAGTAGGCTGCTAAATGTAATTTTTTCCTACTCGAACAACAATTAAATAATTTTTATATTTTTCTGCATATGATATAGACCCAGCAAGCATTTTATGAAATTTTTGATCACATTCGAGTCTTTTCGCCTTAATGAGTCCTATTCGAGTCGTCTTGATGATTAAAAAGACATTAATTTCGTGTGCGATTTTGATTAAACTGTGATTAAACTCACAAAATCTAGAGCTGGACGATGCAAAATGAGTCGAAACTGATCAGAAAAGCGGGTTATAAGCGACCCTTTAATAAGAGTTGCCGCTGGCTATCATTTTCTCCCGCTTAGCACATTATGAGTATAAAAGGTATAAAAGTAAGCGAAATTTTTGGATTCTGTGTTTAGCTTTAGGTTTATCATACCATTTTGCAAAATTTGAATGAAAAATGGGCGTGTCAGCACTTAGATATGATTTATAAAAATGTTTTTTTTTTTAATATAGCATACTTTAAAGGGCAAATGTACATACGTGTAATGTATTAATAGAACGGCATTAAAAAGGTGATGCAGGGTCAGCTTGCCCTCATCCCCTGGTATTATTTACCCCGCTTAACATTAATTTTAAAATATTTGTTTATTTATTATAAAACAACTTAACTATTGCCGTAAAATCAGAAATATATTAGTATAATTATATCTCATTTTATCAGTATAATTTGTAGCCTGAGCCTGCATTGCGTGTAATATAGCATAATTTTGAAAACCAATAAGCCGAGATGCAGTATGGTTCAGAAGGTTCTGCAGACTGACTTTTGCTTTTGCATTCCTGATGGTCTGCAATGGCTAATCCTTTCCGTCACTTCCATATATATCAAATAAATATCACAGTGTTGGTTCCAGCAGTCCTCTGTCTATCTGCGCAATATTGCTCTTTTGTAAGATCATGATCCAATATTAATGTCAAGACATCATCTGAGAACAAGCGAACAGGCTTCGTGTTCGTGTAGTTCTTATCATTTTCGCCTATTGCGGACATATAGATAGTATCCTTAAAACTGCTGCAAGATCAGCTTGCCCGCTTTTACGAACAGCCATGCTTGCTGCTTGCAACCGCACATTCTTCGCCACAGATAAAAAAACCAACATTTTTAATTATAGTAAAACTTCGGCACAATCAAAGTAAGCTTTGTCTTCATCTTCTTTTTATAATTTAAGTTCATCCAAGAACAAAACATACTAAATTTGTATATACATATCGTACTAAAATCTCTCACGTTCATACTAGAACACAGAAACGCGTTTTTTTCTGAGTGTAGCTATAGATGCTGCAATTAGATACTGGGGCAAGTCACCGCTTGCATATTTAATAAGGTTCTGTCCGCACTGGCTAACGAAAATTGGCATAATGGAACAGGTTTAAAGCGCAAATTAAATATGGACAGTCTTAATCAAAGGCAAATTCAGGACATAAATGCTAAGCCAACAACTTGTTGTTGTTATTATTGTTGTTCTGAAGGCTTAGCCCTGTTTGGCAAACACCAACCAAGTGCAAAGAGAAAGTGAAACAACTAACGCCTGTTGCCCACGACAAAGCTTCATGAAAGGATTTGCGACACAGCCCCGACAATACTGACAGGTGACTTTGTTAGCTTTGCACCTTGTGTGAAAAACTAAGTCATCGAAGGAACAACTTTTTTTTTTCAAAGAGCCCAAAGACAAACGCTACAACATGCTTTGAGTCGTAAGTTAAGCAGGATATCCTGCGTCGGCAGGAAGCGTTTGTATTTACCTTAGCAAATCGAAATAGACCGGGCCCATCACTTTAATCGAATAGCAAGATTTATGTACAAATACTCGTACTTGCTCATAGCAATTGAGGGGAGTAAATCTAACATTTTACTGCCGATAAGGTCATAACATCAAACGCAATAAAATCTAAACACAGTCAGTCAGCGCCAGTCCGGCAGAGATAAGAAATACGCGGGTCCGTATACACCATATTGATTTGAAGAGCGAAAGAGAGCGAGATAGATAGAACAAAAAGTGAAAGCTGTGCGTTTGCTTTTGCAAAATGTGTGTGTTTTTTCGCATTGTGATTTGTATTCGACGATAACGTTTGACGTAGGCGCAACAGATTTCCTTTTTTCCCTCTGGATTTTCTGTGTTTTTCTTTTTGTTCTTTTTGCTATATGTGCCGCAATTTTATTACACAGACCAGACCCGACCCGGCCTACCGCACTCCTCGCGCTTACAACATATTGAGGGATTTTCGGCGTTTTATCTCTCAGGCAGCTGTGTCCAAAGTACAGCAGCAAAACCCAACGACGAGTCGGTAATGCTAACAACAAATTGTAATTAAATTGTGGTCTATTTAAAGAAAGAAAAAAAAGAGAAATACAAGCAAAATCAGTTAGTATTTCGAGTGGACAATTTTACCGGTGCACAGGGGGTTAGAATCCAAAATTAGCTGGTTTGCCATAAATGCCTTTATTGCATACCCCTGGACACGTCATTCAATTGTGAACACTTTAAAAGTAGGAACCTCAAAATATAAGCTTGATTATTTGAAAAATGTTTGCGTGGCACGCACAAGAGTTTATACGGCAAATTATCATTCCGGTAGAAATCCAAATTTATTTATTTTATAATTTAAATACACCCAAAAAAATTCGTATCAATATTAATTTGATAAGCGTTGTCTCAAATTGAAACTACAACCAGCATCTTTTCTTTTTGTATCAATTTAATTCAAGAACGTATCAAATTAATGCTAGAGGTGTTACCTATGCCTATTAAATTGTTACGTAAAAGTATCAATTCGAAACTCACAAATTTTCGATGTTATCGAGTACTAGTTCGAAAAATCGAAATGTCATACTCGATTCTCTCTACCAAGCAAATTGCATAAATGCTGACACTTGTAATTCTCAAATTGTTATTCAGCTGATTAATGATATAAATAGGGCACTTGATAGTGGGCGACAAATGCGCAGCAGCAAAAAGGAGCCTAATGAGAGATATGGCAAACTTGAAACAATCTATATAAATCTCACAAATTTTCCGTCTTGCGATTAAGCTGTTAAACACACTCTTTTGTGTATGCCGGCTAAATTATCGCAACAAAATTTCAGAAAAATAAAAATGTACGATATTTTTTATTTATTATTGCCAAATTGTTAAAGGCTAGTATCAAAATGATACAAAAAAGTTTCAAATAGATACTTTAAAAATTAATACACAGAAATGGCATACTGATACAAATTAGTATCATTTTGATAACATCGAAAATATTTTTTTGATACTATCGAATTATCAACTTGATACTTTGACTATTGAGCATAATTCGATACTCAATAGTTTCAAATTTATGACTAAATTGTGTCATTTTGATGATTACTTTTTTTTGGGTGTACGTACTTTTTATAAAACCAGTAAGAAAGTCGGTCAATCCTGACTGTATTATACTTTGTACCTGCCAAAGCTTGTATATAACTAATAAAATTTAAGTGTGGGTCCACACAAGCTGTGAATTTTTGGATTTACTTATAGCTCGAATACCGTTCATCTGATTGGGATCTAGAATGGCGAATACGTCTATGTAATGCAAAAACAAACTATAATTATCAGGCTTTACAACCCCAAAGGGCCAAGTCGAGCTTCTGTCAATCTCTTGGCTTGTGTCCTACCTTCCTTGGTTCCTTTTCTCCATTTCTTTGATGTCCTGGTGGAACTTCTCAACTTGCTCATCACTCATGTTACCCAAATCTTCAGGGAAAAAATCTAAATGACTGTTTAAATAATGCATTTTTAAACTCATATTGCATTTCAAATTTTTATATGCATCCAGCACATGTTGCACTACTTCAGTGTAGTTAGACTTTTTCGGTTATCCAAAAATCCGTCAACCACATTTTTAAATGCAACCCATGCTTCTTTTTCAATAGAACGTTCAAAGTTTTTGTCCTTTATAAGTTTTCTTATATCGGGACCAACAAAAATGCCTTTATTGATTTTCGCCTCACTTATCCCAGGAAATTTTTTTAACAAATAATTATGACAATCACTTTCTCGATTTAAACCAGAGATCGGCAAAATGGGAATTATAATTAACCATTACCGAATTACTTGCTCATTTTATAATAATTAAAATAAAATTACAAATTACTATATTAATTTGTAATAATTAAAATAAAACTACAAATTACTATATTAATTTGTAATAACATTTTTCGAAATACAAATTACTCAAGTAATTTGTAATAAACTTTTTAGAAATACAAATTACTTTATAAATCTGTAATAAACGTTTGTTAAATGCAAATTACAATATAAATATGTAATAGGATTTATTAAAGTACAAACTATGTTGATACTTTGTAATTTCGTTTAGAAAAATACAAATGACATAGAGAATACAGTGGTAAGGTAGATGCCTCTACTACCTAATACCATACTCATTGCACCGTAGTTCAGTGTTTTTTGTCATTTCAATATTTAAACAAAAATTCGCGATATCTCGCGAACGGTAAAAGATACGGCAAAAATAAAGAAATTTCACAGTGGTGTACGGGGGTAGTGTACTATCCCTCCACCACCCAATGCCGTACTTATTGCACCGTAATTCGGTGTTTATTAAATTTTGTTATCTTAATATTTAAACAAAAAGTCGCGATATCTCGCGAACGGCAAGAGATACGGCAAAAATAACGAAATTTCAATTTTACGTGAGTAATTTGTATTTCGAAAAATTTTATTACAAATTACTTGAGTAATTTGTATTTCGAAAAATTTTATTACAAATTAATATAGTAATTTGTATTTCGAAAAATTTTATTACAAATTACTTGAGTAAGGAGGCAAAATAATTTTAGATCGCTGCACGAGAGGAGATCGAACATTTTGAACCCCAGGTGTCAAGTCTTTTCTTTGTGGCCACACTTTTTTTGTCCAGTGCATTGATCTATGGAAATTTTGGATTTCCTGATTGTTGGCCTAAAACAATGGAAATTATTTTTAAGTCCCCTCAAATGAACCAGTTATGTTCCTCATATTTAACATACTTCAGCAGAATAGCCATATTTTCGTAAGTTTCTTTCATCTGTACAGAACAGCCTTCAAACTTATTTTAGAGGAATCTAAAAAAAGTCTCCAATCCTTAGGATCATAGTTTTTGACACCCATACATTTTAACAGTTCTGGAACATTTTTCAAAATGTTAATTTTCTCTATTACTTTACAATGAAAAAGTAGTATCTTCTGCTAGTAAGTTTTTTTCGTTTAGCATAGACCTAAGAATTTCAACATTGTGTTTCGTAAGACTGAGGTCTCTTACCAAATCATATAACTCACTCTGTGTAAAAATTTGAGGTTTAAAATTAGTTTCCGTATAAGTAAAATCTGTATTTAAATCGTCTTCATCTTTTTTATTGTCTGTTGTTACGTGCTTTGAAGGTAGTACAGGTGGATTGATACTTAGGACTTCGGGAAAAACAGGTCTTGAGACGGAATTCACAATTTAGCCCATGCGTTCAGTGTAAAAGCGCAACTAGCACAAACTGAATTGGGAACCCATGTTTGGGTAAGATTCCTCATCTCCATGTCGAAATCAATCATTTAGTTTATTATACCCTTGCAGACGGTATATTAAAATTGTCACGATGTTTGTAACGCATAGAAGGAAGCATTTCCGACCCCATAAAGTATATATATTCTTGATAAGCATGACGAGCTGAGTTCATTTCCGTCTGTCCGTCCGTTCGTCTGTTTCTATGCTTTTTTATTTTCCATGGTACCATCACCAATCGTGGTATATATTAGTTTTATATGCTTCCACAAATTTCTGGAAAAATTTATTAAAATCGGATGACTATAGCATATAGCTGCCATATAAACGGACGTTCAAAAAACTAGTTCTAGTGAGAAAAACTTTGTTTTCTATCGTAGCGTCACTAATCGTGGTATTTATTAGTTTTATATACTTTCACACAATTTTGGGAAAAATTTATTAAAATCGGATGACTATAGCATATAGCTGCCATATAAACGGTCGGTCAAAAAACTAGTTTTAGCGAGAAAACCTTTTTTTTATCAATGGTAGCGTCTTTCAAAAACTGCAAGGGTATTTAAATCGTCGGCGTAGCCGATGTCAGCTTTCTATTTTTATATTTTAATCAAATTAATTACTCTTCTTTATAAATTTGGTAAAAATTTAAACGAACCAAGGTTCAAAACAAAACCTAAGCATCAAAACCTAGAACCTTAACCATTGGTACATTTTGGTTCAAACCCGCAAACCGGACCTACGCAATTGAGACATGTCTGACTCTCCGTTTTCAGCTTCCATTCAATTTCCTGCCTAAGTTTTGCCTCTGGATGAAAATTGTCACATGTTCTTAATTTCTATTTACGCTGCACATCTGTCCAATGAGCCAATAAATCAATCGAACTGCAATTTGTACAGTCGATTAGGAAGACCTGGCTGCTTATGTTTTATCAAGAATTGTCCGAAATTTCGCTTAACTGCATATTAAATCAACTCCATATTCATAAAGTTTCAGTTATACTGGGCTTACATTGGGTCATAAAATGAAAAATTCCAGAAAATTACAAATGTTTTGCCTTGAAAATTACAGGAATTTGACTCAAAATGACACACAAATGTAAACCAAAAATGTTCTTCGATGATTTTAAGTGAATTTGAAATAGTCGTCAAACAAGTTTTAAGATATAGCAAAATCAAAATAACATTAACAAATCTTCGAGGGTATAATAACTGCGGTAGACCGAAGATAACTTTCCTCCTTTTATATTTATCAAATTGTTATGGAATAATTCATCGAGATTGCACTACATTTTTAATAGGAACTTTGGTACACTTCATTATTCTCGTAGTTCGAAAATTCCGAGAATACTCATTTCGAAAGCCAATCGCCTTGTGGAATTGTTAGTAAGAATATTTCACATTTATTGCAATAATTCCAATGAATTCGCCGAAGGCGTTTAATTACACCCCATTTCTGTACCTGGCCTCAGCTGAGAAATCGTAATGGGTCGGACATCAAACGTAGCAATTACTGACGCAATTGGAATTCTATTCAGAAAACTGAACTTGTGCAACGCACACGGTCGTTGTCCTGGCAACTGTGACATGCAATAGGGCGAAATTGCGCCACAGCATCCATTGAGTCGGCGTGTCGATGTCGCAATAGGAAAAAAAAAAACTCTAAAGATTACAAGGGCAAGCACTGGCACAGGGCACAACAAGTGTGGGTTCTCCGGTGCATGGCGATGCTTCCTTACAAGTAGTTCAGTAAATTGTAAAAAGTAGATAACAAAAATTGATTGAACCTGACGCCTGTTTCATATTTCTTCATGGTCGCCTTTAATTTGATAGATGGCAATTGGAAACAGCTTTTCAAGTAAATTAATTAAACAGTGCTGAGTCACGTCATCTAAAAGGAGGAAAATGGCTGTAAAACCATAACACAAGGTAATTTAATAAAAAATCTCACATCATAAATGGGTTCTTTAAAAACGTATTTACCCTGGCCTACTAGGATTAAATTCAATCTAAAAATATGCAAAATCGGCTGTCTATTTATCACATCCCAGTTTGCATTTACAGGATTAAAAAACCGACAGGGTCTACCAAAAACCAGGGATGCAAGCCAATTCTTAACCTAACCGAACATAACCGTTCCGAACCACAACTTTGTGCTCGTAAACCGAAACGTGAACCTAATCGTTGTCTTTCCAAAAATACTGAACCGACCCAAAAACAAGGATGCACCTCACAAAATTTATTGCTGCACAGACCCTAAAATCATTACGTCGCGCTGAACAACAACGCATTTCGAGTGCATTCCCTAGAACAAAATTTAGTGGAGGCATTCATGCCATGTCCCCCTTTTAAAGTAATACTAAGCGGTAGTTCCGCAAGAGGGAAACGGAGAGTAGGGGTGGTTTAAGTGGGTGAGGAACACAAAGTCCCACACTATATGGCTTTTAATGCTTTCCCCCTATAAAAAAAAACATGTTTGTCGATTACAAAGCCGTTCTTTGACGGTCTGTCCACTTTTGGTATACCAGCAAAGTATTAAAGAACAGTACCGAAAATAAACTGCACCTTTTCAATCGCACATTTCTCGCAGTGCGAGCATCGCATCATGTCATATGAAGTACCGTTGGAAAGCTTAAACGATTCTCCTTATTTTATTATTCTACCTTTTTATACCCTTGCAGAGGGTATATTGAAATTGTCCCGATGTTTGTAACGCATAGAAGGAAGCATCTCCGACCCCATAAACTATATATATTCTTAATCAGCATGACGAGCTGAGTCTATATAGCCATGTCCGTCCGTCCATCCGTCCGTCGGTCCGTCTGTCCGTCCGTCTGTTTCTATGCTATCTCCTCCCTCAGTTTTAAAGCTATCTTGACCAAACTTTGCAAAAAGTCTTTAAATACACATATGCTACACATTTATCGGAACCGGCTGGATCGGATGATGGGAAAAACTTTCTTGTTTTCAATTGCAGCATCACCAATCGTGGTATATATTAGTTTTATATGCTTTCACAGAATTCTGGAAAAATTGATCAAAATCGGATGACTAGTGGGAAAAGCTTTTTTGTTGTCAATGGTTGCGACCAAACTTTGCAAAAAGTATTTAAATACATATAGGCTGCACATTTGTCGGAACCGGCCGAATCGGATCACTATATCATATAGCTGCCATAGAAAAGATCGGTCAAAAACTAGTTCTAGTCAGAAAAACTTGTTTTTCTCCCGTCGTAGCGTCACCAAACTTGGTATTCTTTAGTTTTGATCAAAATCGGATGGCAATAACATATAGCTGCCATAAGAACGATAGGATGAAAATCGAGTTTTAGTGTTGAAAACTTTTTTGTTATCAAAGGCTGTAATGGTCGAGTTTTGTTTAAATTTGAAATGTTGTTAATTAATTGAATTTCGCATTTTGCATGATACGAACCAGTGCAAAGCAACTGGTTCATAAATCAAATGCAGTGCTAAGGCTTAGGAATGAATTCATTAGCAACCCTGCAGCTAGCTAAAGCGGCCATTATAAGCTTCCGTTTTGCTTCGATCTCTCTTTCTCTTTGGCCGGCTAACAGATTAGACGCATCCTAATAACTTCTTCGTCCAGCAAAGTTAATCTGGCGAGAATTGTGCCATCCTTCGACATAAAGTGAAAGTGAAACTTAAATCTTTATTGCACAGCCAGAATTTATAGCTCGTTTGAAGCTGAGGCTACAATATTCCTCAAAATTCGGCATACCATTCTGCTTGGTAAGAATTTCACTAAACTTCCATATGTCGCCGGCTAATTGACTCCAATCACGTCTTATTAACTAGCGGTCATCGTCGACCGTATGAAAAGGCTGACGTCTCTTGTTTTATACTTGCATACGGAAGTTTTGTCTTTGATTGTACCACGCATCAAGTGGCCTTGCCAAAGGTAACTATTGTCTAGCGGAGTCTCAGTCAACTGTGTCGGTTAGAGTATTCTAATTGGTTTTTCTTTCCTAAATAGCTTGCACCATTCTGGTTTGGTCCAGTTCACCCTTCAGAATTGCCATAATCTTCTAGGACACGCTGTCAAGGGATTTGCAGTTCTACAGTGATCACCACTATCCCCTTTGGGTCGGCCAAAGCAAGGCTGTTCCCGATCTTGTGTGTTCTTTTCGACATATGGGAGTAGCTTGGCCAGGATCGCTGTACTCTGTGCAAATACACAGCGATCTCAGGCGTCCAAAGCTCCGTTAGTGACCCGAGATTTTGTGGAAGGCAAATTAGTTTGGATGTTCCTGAGCTTGTGACGGAAAACTGAGAAATGTTCTCAGAAGCTTAAATTTTCAAATGGAGGCTGCTGAATTCATCCACGTGTAGTGTACTCAGATTTCTAAAAGAGTTGGAATTAAGAGAGTGTATTGTGCGAATTGCGAGCGAAGTATAGCCATCAAAGAAATGTTCCATTAAGCGTATTTCACAATTTTACATTCACAACAACTACAATATATATATACACTCCCATATTTCCCTCTCATAATCGACGAAAGGCCTTTCATCACATGAGCGGGTAAGTTTTCCTAAAATTATACCCTTATGTAATGGATAAAAAACAGAGAAAAAGAGAAGAGACAATGAAAGAAATCTCGGCTATAAGAGAATTATAAAAGAAATCTTGATTGACTAAGGTGAATAGCCAAATGTTCTCTCTTTGTTCTTTGTCTTTGGTGTCCTCTATCCACTGTTTTTGAATTTGTATATTTTTCTGATGGAACCAATTCGCATTTGCTTGCATAATAAACTTTTAGAAATTTAAGTTAGCTTATATACATATACAGGGTTGCCCATATTCGACGGACCCATCTGGCAACGCCATAACTTTTGACAGAGATGTCAGATCGCTTAATGACATACCGCGTTTGAAGCGTTAGTCCAAGCAGATTTTTACCATGGAACAATACACGCCACGCGAGCGCTCTGAAATAGTTGAAATTTACATTCAACAGAACAAGTCAATTGTGAAAACAACGTGCTTTTAAAAAATTAAAAAATGTGAAAAGTGCGCCTTCTAAGAACACCATTAAGCGTTTATACGAAAAATTTTCGACTGGTGAGGCTCTTTCTAATCCGAAGAGGCCAAATAAAAGTCGACCAAGGCGATCGGCCGAGAATATCGCGCCGTACGAGCCAGTGTTGAGAGGTCCCCAAGAACATCCCAAAAACGCCGTTCTCAGCAGTTGGGCATGGCTCGGTCCACTTTACAACGGATTATTCGCGTTGATTTGCATTTGTTCCCGTACAAAATTCAATTGACGCAAAGATTGTTGCCTGCGGACAAGCCTCGTCGATTGGAATGGGCCCAAAGAGTCATCGAAATGGCCGAAGATGACGAGCAATTTTGGAACAAAATTATCATGTCCGATGAAGCCCATTTCACATTGAATGGGACCGTAATAAGCAAAATTGCCGTATTTACGCCACTGAAAATCCTCAGGAGATTCAAGAAGTGCCTCTTCATGACGAAAAAGTCACAGTTTGGTGCGGCGTTAGTGCGAAAACGGTCATTGGGCCGTTTTTCTTACAAAATGAAAATGGCCATGCTGTTACCATCAACCAGGAGCGTTATCGCGACATGATGACCAATTTTGTGATGCCAATTATTCGTCGAAAGCGTATGAGGCAGTTCTGGTTTCAACAAGACGGCGCTCCACCGCACACAAGTCGCATAACAATCGATTTTCTGAAGAAATGTTGGCGAAAACGATGGAAAATGCTGCAAAAAGGGCACAATACGCCATCAACGCCAGAGGCGGCCATTTGAGAGATATCATATTCAAAAATTGATGTAAACAAATCTACTTGGAACAAATTAAATGATTAAGATTGCCAACCGCCAAATTTTAATTTTTTTCTTTGATTTTTTTAAAAAAAAACATGGGTCCGTCGAATATGGGCAACCCTGTATATATCACGAAATGAAATACTCAGATTAATCCAAAATCTGAAATACTGAAGATTTTACAAAGAAATGAAATAATGAAGTTAAAATTTTGATTTAAAGAAGTTTCGTAAATAAGTAACCAAAACATCCTTTGATTCTTTTTCGTAAGTCTGTTCTATCAAGTAGCTACAATAGTATACAACTGGGTATTAATAATGAAGATCGTTTTTAGGGACTTTATAATTTTAAAATTGTGTGTGTGATGTCTGATTTCCATGATGGCCACTAACCTCCCTAGCCGATTGACTTCTAGCCCAATCAATGGGTCCCGCCCGGCTAACATGTTTTCAGATTGTGAGCTTTGGTTACGTTCAATACGGAACCCTAACGCTGCAGAGCAAGTAGGTAGATACCGGAATCCAAGTACAACCATGGTAAAGCAGAATTTGCGTTCTTTGCTTGCGCACGTTACAAGGCAGCGTGTTTATACTTGTTAATCGTAAATATTGTGTGCATCAACACAAATTTGCTATCTTTGATCAAAATCGGAAAAATATATCGAATTGCTCCCATAGAAGGCGATGTTAGGCTTCTATTTTTTATATTCCTTTCAGTTTTGACGAAAACAAGAACGCAGAACAAGTGCTCGAAAAAGTTCTGCACAAATACTGAACGTTATAGAGCTTGAATTATTATAATTCATTTCGGTAAAACCTGTTCTTCAAAATATTTAAAAAAAAAACGGTAGAAAAAAGAACAAAAGAATCAGAATCTTGAAAATGAGGTAGGCCTTTAACAACAAAAATAAAACAATATTCTTCCGACATTTGACCAAATACGAGATCGAGTCTCTCTATGATTCGAAAAGTGAATCAAAGACACTACTTAAAGACATAAAAAATCAAAAAGTCTTGAAAAACTCAACAAGAAGTAGAAATTGGAAAAAATTGAGTTACCTTACGACCGTTTGTTCAATGAAAAAGATGTGTGCATTGTAATGGACGATGAAACTTGTGTGAAAATGGACTTAAACAGATTACCTGACCCTGAATTTTATACGAAGCAGAAAGGTGATTCTGTTGTTTAATGAATTCCACCAATTCAAGTTGAAAAATTCAATCAGAAGGTTTCAATATGTCACGCAATTTGATTCAGCGGCCTCAGAACAACATTATTTTTTAAACATGACCTTGTATGCGCCGATATCCACATGAGGTAGGGTTAAAAATCACATTTTAACATTTTATCGTAAAAACAATATGATAACAATACTTTGAACAGATCTGGATACCGCAAAATATGCTCGTTGATCTCGAACTTTGCTAATGCAAAAAAGTAAATTTTTCTGCTCAAAAGAAGAATGCACCAAATGCTCCAGAACTTCAATGATGATGCATGATGACGTTGAGAAGCTCGCAAAGCTCCGTCAAATTGGAAAAAAACCTCTCCGAACCGTTTGATACCAAAAGAGGTTTTAGGCAGGGCGACACCTTGTCTTGCGACTTCTTTAATCTGCTGATGGAGTATATGCCAACAGATTGGGTTCTATCTTTTATTAAGATGTTATGCTCTTTGCGTATGCCGATGATATTGATATTAAAGATTGAGAAGCAGTTTAAACTGAGAAGCATAGCGGACAAGACGAAGTACTTATTAGCCACGCGCCAAGACGCTATTACTGTCTTGGACAACTTTAAGGTTGTAAAGGATTTCGTCTATCTAGGAACAGCAATAACAAACGACAACAACATCAGCCTCGGAATTCGAAGATTAATTACTCTTTTAAGCCGATGCGACTACAGGCTCAGTAAGGAATTCAAGAGAAAACGCTATACAAGTTGCTTATCATCTCAGTTTGGCAGTACGGCGCAGCAGCATAGACATTAACAGCAGCGGATGTGGCGGCAATTGGCGTTTTCGAGACAAAAATTCGTCGGATGATTTATGGCCCTTTCAAAGATGGCGATGAATTTGCTTCCGAATGAATCACAAACTGTATGAGTTCTATGGAAATACTAACTAAGCCAAGCGTATTAAATTGCAGCGGCTACGTTGGAAGGGACATATCATCTGTTAGGATGACGAAGCTCCAGTAAAAAATATGTACTATCGGAAGGCACAACACTCAGGCAAAGCCCGTCGTAGAGGACGACCGAGAATGAGATGGGAAAACCAGGTGCAGCAAGACATCTTAAGCTTGGTGTAAATGACGGAAGCCAGCTCGAACGAGACAGACAGCGGCTGGCACACATTACTAGCAGAAGACGTGACCGACAATTAGTTGCGATATGGATATACATACATATTAATATCGGGCCAAAGAAGAAGAAACAAATTATGGGAGATTCGATGTTTTTTCATGTAGCAAAAAACCCCTTTAGAATTTCTTTCGTTGGAAAAACAACAGAATATTGTGAGCCGAACCTTTTAAAAAAAAATGTTCTGGTTCGGGTTCAGGTTAGATGGGTCAAGCATGTAAGATGTTCTGTTCATAGTTCGGTTCGGGCAATCCAAATAACCCGACGCAAAGCATGTTTATATGACACATAGCAACTATCTATAAGATGAGAAATCGAACCAAAATGTTTTCTAGGAAGTCAATACAAAAATTAAATTCGTTTTGTCGAACTTTTTATCCTATACTGATTAGAGTTGGTTTGTTCCGGATTGAGTAAACAAAACCGAGTTGTTCACTAAACGGAACAAATGAACATATTCTTCTTCAATTGATCTTTTTATACACTTGAAAAGTGTATATTAATTTTGCCCAGAAGTTTGTAACGCATAGAAATATTCATTTCCGACCCTATAAACTATATATATTCTTGATCAGGACGACGAGCCGAGTTCAATTCCGCTTGTCCGTCTGTCTGTCTGTCCGTCTGTCTGTCTGTTTCTACGCGAACTAGTCTCTCAGTTTTAAAGCTATCAAGCTGAAATTCTGTACAAAGTCTTCTTTTTGCTGCACGCAACTAATATGTCGGAACCGGCCGGATCGGATGACTATATCATATAGCTGTCATAGAAACGATTGGTCGGAAAATAAGTCTTAGTGAGAAAAACTTTTTTATTTTCTATTGTAGCGTCACCAATCTTGGTATATATTAGTTTTAGATGATTTTACATATTTGTGGAAAAAGGGCATAGCAGAATAAGCATAGGAAAACTGCCCCCGCAGTTATCAGCACCAAATTTAAAAGTTTGATAAAAATCTATAAGAAACTCACTCTCTCAAAATTGTAGTCTCCTAATCGCAATTGGACGGGAGTTATGAGGCTGGAAAGTTAAACAGAAAAACTGTTTTTTCTTAAGAACCGTTTAACCGATTTTGATGGGTTAAATATATGTTGTAAGTGTTCAAAATACAATTCTAAAAATATTTTTTGCAGATTTTTATTACCAAAACTTTGGTCCAAAAATGATGATTGAATTTTTCAAATAATTTTTTCGCGGTGATAATCTTTTTCTACACCTCCAGTTTATTTCGTGTATTTTACATAAGGATATCCCTAATAGCATATAATTTTTGCAATCAGATCGCAATTGGGCTTCATGGTGAAAAACAATTAAACATGTAAAATAGAATTTTACATATGGGATATTCCATATCAAGGTAGTCAATTTTTTGTATGTCTCCAAAAAATTATTAATCGCTGATATTTCAATTAAGTTTACATGCACACAAATAAAAGCGCGTGTTTTATCATCTTTTAAAAAATATACAATTATATTTGATCAATATCAATAGCTTTTTATACCCTTTCAGAGGGTATATTAAAATTGTCACGATGTTTGTAACGCACACATAAAGTATATATATTCTTGATCAGCATGTCGAGCTGAGTTCATTTCCGTCTGTCCGTTTGTCCGTCCGTCCGTCTGTTTCTATGCTATCTCCTCCCTCAGTTTTAAAGCTATCTTGACCAAACTTTGTAAAAAGTCTTCAAAAACAAATACGCTGCACATTTGTCGGAATCGGCCGGATCGGATGACTATATCATATAGCTGCCATAGGAACGATCGGTCAAAAATTAGTACTAGAGAAAAACTTGTTTGTTTTCCATCGTAGCGTCACCAATCGAGGTATCTATAAGTTTTATATGCTTTCACACAATTCTGAAAAAATTGATCAAAATCTGATGACTATAGCATATAGCTGCCATATAAACGGTCGGTCCGAAAACAAGTCTTAGTGAGAAAAACTTTTTTGTTTTCCATCGTAGCGTCACCAATCGTGGTATATATTAGTTTTATATGGTTTCACACAATTCTGAAAAAATTTATCAAAATCGGATGACTATAGCTGCCATATAAACGGTCGGTCCAAAAACTAGTTCTAGTGGGAAAAACTTTTTTGTTTTTCATTGTAGCGTCACCAAACGTGGTATATATAAATTTTATATGATTCCACACAATTCTGGAAAAATTGATCAAAATCGGATGACTAAAGCATATAGCTGCCATATAAACGGTCGGTTCAAAAACTAGTTTGAGTGAGAAAAACTTTTTTGTTTTCCATCGTACCATCACCAAACGTGGTATATATTAGTTTCATATACTTCCACACACTTCTGGAAAAAATTGATCGAAATCGGAGGACTATAGCATATAGCTGCTATAGGAACGATCGGTCAAAAAACTAATTATATTGAGAAATACTGTTTTGTTATCAATGGTAGCGCCTTTCAAAAACTGCAAGGGTATTTAAAACATCGGCGCAGCCGATGTTAGCCTTCTATTTTTTAAATTTATTTTTCGCCTTTGCCTTTATGTTTATATTTCCTTGGGTAATTAAAATATAATAATGCAGTGCTAAAGAATATTTTAATTGTGAATTTTCTAGGTTAACTCTAATACAATATATTCGGAAAAAAGAGCGAAAACGCAAAATTTGAAACAAAACAAAATTATTTCCGTCGACTCGCACTGTCTTCCATCTTCAAACAACTTTTTTAAGTTACATACATATATTCTGAATCTGAAAAAAAATATTCGGATCAAATATTGGCCCTTTCCTAGAAAAAGAATAAAAACGTTTTTTTTCTTTAAAAACCGTCTATAGATAGCTCTTAGAGTTGTCCCATATTTTTTTCGAAAAGTTTACCTGAAAATGACTAGAATTTGTCTTTGGATCGTTTTAATCCGATGTTCTGTTCAAAAGTTATGATTTTTTTTTAAATTTCAAGTCTTTTTCGCATTATCTTAAGAACTATCGACGGTGGGGAAAACCATTTAAAGCTATTCTCATCTATATATAGTCCTTCTATTTGATAACGATTAAAAATTTTTTGGAGACATAAAAAAAATTGACTGAGTTGATATGGAATACCCCATATGTAAAATTCTATTTTACATGTTTAATTGTTTTTCACCATGAGGCCCAATTGCGATCTGATTGCAAAAATTATATGTTATTAGGGATATCCTAATGTAAAATACAGGAAATAAACTGGAGGTGTAGAAAAAGATTATCACCGCGAAAAAATTATTTGAAAAATTCAATCATCATTTTTGGACCAAAGTTTTGGTAATAAAAATCTGCAAAAAATATTTTTAGAATTGTATTTTGAACACTTACAACATATATTTAACCCATCAAAATCGGTCAAGCGGTTCTTAAGAAAAAATTGTTTTTCTGTTTAACTTTCCAGCCTCATAACCCCCGTCCAATTGCTATTAGGAGACTACAATTTTGGGAGAGAGAGTTTCTTATAGATGTTAATCAAACTTTTAAATTTGGTGCTGATAACTGCGGGGGCAGTTTTCCTATGCTTATTCTGCTATGCCCTTTTGCGTTTTCGCTCTTTTTTCCGAATATAATGTATTAGAGTTAATCTAGAAAATTCACAATTAAAATATTTTTTAGCACTGCATTATTAAATTTTAATTACCCAAGGAAATATAAACATAAAGGCAAAGACGAAAAAGAAATTTAAAAAACCACTGATATAGATAAATTTAAAATTATTTTTAAAAAAATTTTAAATAATATCGCCGACGTAAAGAGAACGGAGAGAGCGGTTGATTTTGAAGTATTTATATAATATTATGTAATAACTCTTCTATTTTATCGATTTTTTTCTATTTACTAATCACCCCCTCTATTATATATTCTCAAATACAATGATCGCAGTTAAATTTTTGAAATTTTGAATCTTATTTTTCTTTTCTCTAGATTTTTTTTTTTTCTTTTTTTTTTTTTTTTTTTTTTTTTATTTTTTCTTTATTAATTAATGTTAATAATCTATAAACCAACCAGTTTACCTCGATCGCTTATTCGCTATGCCCTTTATAAAATTATAGTAGCGTATACGTTTTAATCTTTTGTTTTTTTATTTTTTTTTCTTTTCTATGCCCTTTATTAAAATTATTAGCATATAGCTGCCATATAAACGGTCGGTCAAAAAACTAGACTAGTGGGAAAAACTTTTTTATTTTTCATCGTAGCGTCACCAATCTTGGTATATATTAGTTTTATATGCGTTAACACAATTCTGGAAGATTTTTATCAAAATCGGAGGACTATAGCATATAGCTGCCATAGGACCGATCGGTCGAAAAATGTGCTTTACTAAGAAAAGTTTTGTTTTATGGTATCAAATTTTTGTTATCAATGATTTAAAAATTTAAAGTATCTGATAACTATATCCTCTATATATTTTACCGGTTAAATCAGCTGGAGTAAAGTTTTTCAAGTTTATTAAAACTTCGGCGCAGTCGAAGTTAGCTTTGCCTTCTCGTTTATTATACCCTTGCAGATAACTTGATAACTAGTGTTCTCAGGCGAATTGAAATCGAACTTCACGAAGCAAACTGCATCATGTAAATGCGCATGAAGTTTTGAAGATGCTTCAAAACGAAATCGAAGAGAGCTTCATGAAGCTAACTTCATCGTGTAAACACGGACTTACTTAGCGATCCCTAATATAACTGTAAGTTACTATCACTCTGGGAAAGGTCGCTTTTTATATTTTATAATATCTCAATCAAATTTTTAAATAAATAGAACGCTAATTAATACTAAACAAGGCTGCAAACCGGTCCGGAACCGAACTCCCTCAAAACGGTCCGAAACCGAACTCCTGAAAACCGGTTATGTTCGGGTTTTCCGATGTGCCCGAACCGGACCATGAACCGAACCTTTTACCGAACCGGAACACTTATTGAAATGTAAAAGGATCGGTATATAATATTAAGTAATTTTTAAACACATGAAATTTATAATAAAAGTATTAAAAATGAAGTTTTTGAGTGCAGTAGAAAGCACTTATTATTAATTAAATACAAAATCGATCAATGATAATCAAGAATTTTTCTAAAATTGTCCAAGAGAACTTTCATATTTCTACCAATATTATTAAACTTTGAAAAGGTCTTAAAACCTGTTATCATTTATTACTATACCCTTGCAGAGGGTATATTAAAATTGTCACGATGTTTGTAACGCATAGAAGGAAGCATTTCCAACCACATAAACTATATATATTCTTGTTCAGCAAGACGAGCTGAGTTCATTTCCGTCTGTCCGTCCGTCCGTCTGTCCGTCCGTCCGTCCGTCTGTCTGTCCGTCTGTTTCTATGCTATCTCCTCCCTCAGTTTTAAAGCTATCTTGACCAAACTTTGCAAAAAGCCTTTAAATACAAATACGCTGCACATTTGTCGTAATCGGCCGGATTGGATGACTATATTATATAGCTGCCATAAGAACGATCGGTCCAAAAACTAGTTCTAATGAGAAAAACTTTTTTGTTTTCTATCGAAGCGTCACCAATATATATTAGTTTTATATGCTTCCACACAATTCTGGAAAAATTGATCAAAATTGAATGACTAGAGCATATAGCTGTCATATAAACGGTCGGTCCAAAAACTAGTTCTAATGAGAAAAACTTTTTTGTTTTCCATCCCAGCGTCACCAATCCTGGTATATATCAGTTTTATATGCTTCCACATAATTCTGAAAAAATTTATCAAAATCGGATGACTATATAGCTGCCATAGGAACGATCGGTCCCAAAACTAGTTCTAATAAAAAAAAACCTTTTTGGTTTTCCATTGTAGCGTCACCAAACGTGGTTTATATTAGTTTTATATGCTTCCACACAATTCTGGAAAAATTTATCAAAATCGGATGACTATAGCATATAGCTGCCATATAAACGATCGGTCCAAAAACTAGTTCTAGTGGGAAAAACTTTTTTTCTTCTTTACTCTTGTTCAGTGACTTTTGGTCCCTTACTCTTGTTAAGTGACTGTTGCGGAGGATTCCGCTTTATTATACCCTTGCAGAGGGTATATTAAGCTTGGTATTGAGTAACTGCGAAAATCGTGCGAAATCTCTGCACATTATTTCGTCGATAGCAAGTGCGAAAAGTTGCCCGCATCTCTACTTTCAAATCTACCCACCTCTATGTGTTTTGTTTACATAATAAATTTTAAATGGATAATAGACAGCGAAGAGTTTTATTAGCTTGCACTGCCGCAATTGTTGCTACAATGGTGAGTGAGTTCCACCAAACGGCAGAGAATGCAACCAGGAAACCACTACTTGCGGCGACAAAGATGTCGCAAATTCGACCATTCTGGAGTTATGTGGCTGATCCATTACAAACACGGAATCACTTTATAAACCTTCCTTGTCAAGGGCAGCACCTATATTTGCCCAGACGCTTTTGACCAATCCTGCATCAGAATGCTACTTGTGGATGAGCTCCTACAGCACAGGTTTTTCTTTGACTAAATTTATCAGGGGCCACTTTGTTATGCTATTGTTTTTCCTCGCGTCACACACTTGTATATTTCGACCTAGCTGATTGCGAAAAATATGGTTTTGATATATTTCACAATATCGAAATAATGAGCTATCGATTAACTATCGCGTGACACGATATGCATCGGGTGGCAACGCTGCAACATCGATATGACTTTTCGCAACATTTCTGTGGACCAACTCGCGAAACAGCTGTCAGCGAAAATCGAGCGAAATCGTTTTTTTTATATGGAGTTTTTGATTTCGCGAGTATTTCGCAGTTACTCAATACCAAGCTTTAAAATGTTCACGATGTTTGTAACGCATAGAAGGAAGCATCTCCGATCCCATAAAGTATATATATTCTTGATCAGCATGACGAGCTGAGTCTATATAGCCATGTCCGCTGTCCGTCGGTCCGTCCGTCAGTTTCTATGCTATCTCCTCCCTCAGTTTTAAAGCTATCTTGACCAAACTTTGCAAAACGTCTTTAAATACACATAGGCTGCACATTTGTCGGAGTCGGCCGGATCAGATGACTACAGCATATAGCTGCCATATAAACGGTCGGTCCAAAAACTAGTTCTAGTGAGAAAAACTTTTTTGTTTTCCATCGTAGCGTCACCAAACTTGGTATATATTAGTTTTATATTCTTCCACATTGTTCTGGACAAATTTATAAAAATCGGATAACTATATTATATAGCTGCCATAGGAACGATCGGTTTAAAAACTAGTTAAAGTGAGAAAAACTTTTTTGTTATCAATAATAGCGTCTTATGTTAATACGGTCACTCTGAAATAAGTTATCGCTTGTATCGGTAGGTTTGTGTTAGTTTTTGAAAAGCGGAGGAGAGAAACGAAGCAAAATAAAAATCCTTCTCCAAACTTCAACTTACTAAATACACACACTGATCATTGGAAGCCGTTATATCCGCATATCTCCCCGTTTGGACTCAACAGTGACTTTTGCTCAGTGACTTGTTTTCTGTGATTGTTTTAAAATATTCTTTTATCTTTTTCAGTGACTCTTTGCTGTTTCTAAATGTGTGGCAACTCTGTTTTAAGCAACATTTCTGCGCCGATGAAGGCAGTAAGCCATAACCTTATCACCACAAACGTTTAGGTGCATCTCTATCATATCACACTTCCCAATAAATGGGAATTGAATCAAAACGACTCGATACAACTAAGGAACTAAGAAAAGCACAAGTGAAGATGTTCCGCAAAATGAACAATCTTTACCCAACACTAGCCCTAAACTTTGGTCCGGATAGTTTCAAAAACTATGTCATAAACCGATGATCAAAATCAGAGCATACTTTTAGGTGTCGTGTACAAAATGACATTTAGAAAAAAATACCAAAAAAAACAAAATCAGATCATATAAATTGCCTATCAACATGTTCTGCTGAAAGCGCCCATTCAGTGATTTTTTTTCTTACTTTAATCACATATTTCCCCCAAATTGTTTATGCTGGCCATCAAAATCCGATTGATGGACGACCCAATCTGTGTAACAACATGCAAGCAACAAGTGAGCGTCATAGTCGTCAACATTGTGTATGCAATATTATTGATTGTAATGACAACTTCACCCCCATTTCTGAACGCATTCAAGTCTGAAAAGTTGTCTGCATGGGAATGACACAAAAAATAAAAAAAAATAAAACCAACAAAAAGGGGGAAAGTGTTGGCTGTATGTAATTAAGGTTTATGTACTTTTCGTTGTTCCAGTTGTACGCTGACCTTCTGACTTTTTGCAATGACTGGCAAACATGCAAATGTTTCGCGCCTGGCGGGTATGCAATGAATTTTGTGTTTGGCCGCCGGAAGACTGCGGAGCTTTGAATGAGGGGGAGGGCATGCTTAAGGGGCACTGCAGTTCGTCTTTGGCAGAATAATTGATTTTTCGCAAGCAATTACTTACCGGTCCCAGATTATCGAAGCCGTATTTATCGGCCACCTTGTGGGCGAAGTCATTGTCAACACTGCGACGGAAACGCACCAAAAATGAGCTGGTGAACACGGCCTGGTTGCCCAACCCGCCGCCGCGGACTAATTCCCCGCCTGCACCCGCCTCAACGGTCAGCAACAGTAGCGGCAGGCACAGCAGCCCGGCGCAAAGTAAACGCCATGGAGCAGCAGCAGTGCAGCTTCTTGCAGCTGCTGCAATAAACATGGCACGCTTGGAGGTCCTTTGAAATTGTGTTCTTTTCTTGTGTTTGGCTTGGTATTTCAGCAATGGGGCAACGCTGGCAGCACACACACAAAAATAGTCTTGCACGCTTTTGGGGGGTGGGATGTTTGAGAGTGTCGAAAAGGAAAAAAATCGCTTCACTGCACACCACACAGACAGACACACACACACACGCACACGCTTGAAGGAAGACTATGTTGTGTTTTGGCTTAATTCCCAGCAATGCACTCGGATGCAGTTCAGTTCAAGTGCCTGACAATTCGTTTTGTTGTTTTCGGGTGAATCCTCTTGGCTGGCTGGTGTTTCTCTGTTATTTTTGGATTTCAATTTTATGCGCTGCCACACGAACTTCACTTGAACGCTGCGCGCTGAAAACTGTTTGCCACTGTCGCCAGTGGACGCCATTATGAATATCCATTGAAAAGCTTAAGCCAAAGCTTACACGAAAGCTCACTCCCACTCAGTGCATGCGTGTGTGTTGCTAGCGCTGTCCCGCTCACACATTTTACTTAGCCTCAGCTGGTTCCAGGCTTTATCCTCCTCCTCTCATCCTCATGGACTTTTTGCTCTGGCAGCGTATAGACGTCACCGCTTCGGCTGCCCTTTGACAAATAGTTGGGGTCCTGTTTTTGGTCCTGTTGTCGTTGCTCGGCTTGTTGCTCGGCTGCGATTGGTTTATGCTGCGCTTCAACCAGCATACGGCAACATATTTCACTTTCTACTTAGCTTCATTGCATTTCATGAAAGGGACGAAATTGCGTCTTTCTGATATAAGCCCAAAATGGCTTCAACTTTGACCTTAGCCCAAATGGGTTGGCGCAAGGCGCAGACACACACACACACATCACACGTATTTAAAATGCAAGCGAATGGCGGATGACATGCAGATTTATTTAGAAAAAAAAAGTATAAAAATAATAAAATCAAGCTATAATCGTTCTCAATTTGTATTTTATTTATTTATATTCATGTAGGAAGTTCTAATGATTTATAAAATTTATTATGAGTTATTCAATCAGAAACCAGCTGAAACGATATTTGACCCCCCGATGTCACTAAATTTAATGGCCAAGGCCTGCTATGGTCCAACTCGCAATTAAGCAAGATATAACATGAACGAGTTTTTAACTTCTAAGATTGAGCACTTTATACAAAAGACTTGATAGTATTCATTATAGGCTAGGTACAGGCAACGAAAGAGGTCATGATGAGCATAATTCCGTAAGGTAAAGTAGGAGTTAATCTAGGTGGCACAGTTAAATTATTAAGGCTTAAGAGAGCAATGGAGTCAATTTTTCCAGACAAAAACTTGTGTATAAAAATGGAGAAAATTCAACTTCGGTCTACCGAAGTCATTATACCCTTGTTAATTTGTAAAGGAAAGGCATTCCGGACTTTTCTTAATATTTTAAAAACAGTCAGGTCTTCCTAATCGACAGTAAAAATTTCGGTTCGATCGGTTCAGCGGTTTAGGAGATATCTTATCTAGACTAGATCAACATCTCGTTGAGGAGAATAAGGATGTGTGGGAGTACAAATAGTGGGACAACGTGACCTGGATACAGAAGAAGGAGACGTTTATCAAATTGGCTAATAAATTCAGTGAAAAGAAGATAATTTGGCGCAAATGAAAGCAGCTCCGCGACAGGATTAAAAAATTGCTAAAGCGAAAGTCCAAGTCAGAACTGGCAAAGAAGAGAGCGCACAAATTCAAATGTCAAGGAGTATTACAATGATTTGGCCAATAAACTACCCCTAATTTTATTTAACTAATTTTTTGCAGCAGGTGGTTTTGTACATTGTTCAAAGTGACCGTATATTCAAATTAATGTTCATGGTTTTGCAATCCATAAGGATGAAGTAGATTGCTAGAAAATTCAACTAGGTGATTTTTCGTGAGCATGAGAAAAGAAAATTCAGTGAATCCAACAAAATTTTAGAAAAATAAAAGATTTTTTCGAAATATTTGTGCCTGTTGAATTTAAAGTATTAGAAAATAATCATCAACTATATTATGAGAAATTGTATACTCTTTAAACATTTACCATATAAAGTTTCTAACTCGAGATATGGCTTGAAATGTAAGAGTATCTCCCGAATAAACTAAAAAAAATTGTATCTCAGAAACTTATCCATACAACAATTTTTGAGTTCAGCATTCCAAAATAATGTCCACTTGACGCGAAACGGCCGTGAAATGAAAAACTCCATTTAAAAACGGGAGCGTAAGTTCAAGTCGGCCCTGCTCGACTTCGATATACCCGTTACTCAGGGAAAGGTTTATTTAAAAATATATTATTAAATCAAAATCCCCAGCGTAGTTATTTGATTTGCTTAGAACTCGACGATAGTTCATCTGATCGAAAAACGGTGTATGGTATATCGATAAGTAATGATGATAAAACGAGAAGGCAAAGCTAACTTCGACTGAGCCGAAGTTTTAATACACTTGCAAAACTTCACTCCAACTGATTTAACCGGCAGAATATATATAGGATATAGATATCAGATATTTATAAATTCAAAATCATTGAGAAAATAAATCTTTTCTTAGTAAAACACATTATCCGCCCGATTGGTTCTATGGCAGCTTTATGCTATAGTCATCCGATTTTGATAAAACTTTTCAGAATTGTGTGAAAGCGTGTAAAACTAATATATACCAAGATTGGTGACGCCGTGATGGAAAACAAAAAAGTTTTTCTAACTAGAACTATTTTTTCGACCGATCGTTCCTATGGCAGCTATATGATATAGTCATCCGATCCGGCCGGTTCCGACATATTATTTGCGTGCAGCAAAAAGAAGACTCTGTGCAAAATTTCAGCTTTAAAACTGAGGGACTAGTTTGTTATGTTCCGATTGCATTTCTGAGTCCATCTATCGGTTGACGGCTAGCTAACGGCTGGCTCAGGCGTGAGCACGACCCCGATACATAGACAAAAATTGTATTAATATTTTTTTTTTTGGATTTTCCATCTATTCTGCAAACTTTGACAAGTAGATGCTGTCACTTGCCCTGACTTTGTCCACCCTACCATTTGTTGGCTATCTAATGTTCTCGGCCAACTCCCTAACCCAAATACTCCTGCTTTATGCTGTCTCCCCCCCCTACACCTGCACAAAGACAACAATTATACACTCTACACATTCACACACTTTATCTTCCTCACCGAGCAGAGAATTTTTTTTTAAAAAATTATTTAAAATTATTTGAATTTTCGCCGCTATTTTGCCTTATTTTTTTTTGGATTTAATTTGAATTTTTTCAAGCTTTTGCAGAAGTTGTGACTTGATCTTCAAATGCCCTCTAGAGCGACTAATTTCTAATCTTTGATTCCTGGGCTGCCACTCCACTTCCGAATCCTAGGAACTAACAAAATGAAAATGTGGGGATATTATTTACGGTCTTCGGATTTATTAGACCCACTCACGATCACTCACGCTCCCCAAGCCATCCCAATACCGATACATCGGTATTGTGCATCACTATTAAATAGTGATGCGCCGTGTTTATCGTAAATGCCAACACAATTATTTTATTATTTTAGGGTTTTAGTCCGTAAGAAGTTCGCGGACAGACGGACAGACAGACAGACGGACAGGCGGAATTGAACTCAGCTCGTCGTCCTGATCAAGAATATATATAGTTTATGGGGTCGGAAATTAATATTTTTATGCGTTACAAACTTCTGGGCAAAATTAATATACACCTTGCAAGTGTATAAACATATGTCTAGAAGGTTCAAATAATCTATCTTCAATATCTTGTGGGAGGTATTTTTCCAAATTGCGGGATGAACTATCGTTCATCTGATCGGGAAATTATGTATGGTGGATCGATAAGTAATGATGATTAAAATAAAAGTCTAAAAGGTCCAAATAAGCTTACTCCAAAATTGTGGGAGATATGAGGTTTTTTCATAATGCGGGAGCGGGAGGGGGCATGGCAAAATTTTGAAACAAAATTGATCTGTGTGCAGACGATACAAGTCTACAAAGTCGGACAAACGGAGGGACAGACGGACAAGTCCATATCGACTCGGCTATTGATGCTGATCAAGAATATATATTCTTTATGGGGTCGGAGTTGCTTCCTTCTGCCTGTTACATACATTTGCACGAACTTAGTATAACCTTTATACTCTACGAGTAACGGGTATAAAAATGAAATCCAAAACATGTTCAGGCTCAAAATTAAGTTGAGGTGGATGCTTGCTTCCGGGAATACAAATAATGACAACCCAGCCGGACGTTATTTTGAAAACGATCAGATATCTTCCCAAATAACAGGCGTAAACGAATGCCTTTTTCGCAAACTTGTCCAAATCCTATGTACGGATGCGATTTGTTTATAAGCTTTCTGCGGAGATTTTTTTTGCTTTGAATACCCGTGGTTTTATATGCCTTCTTCACTTCACAAAAATTTAATTCATGGGGCCGACATAATATCTTCTATGTCGTTACCAATTTGCATGATGTCGGAACAAGCGCTGGAAGCGAGAAAATAAAAATTCTGAAATTATTACATTTTTACACCCCTGCAGAAGGTATATTAAAATTGTAACGCATAGAAGGAAGCATCTCCGACCCCATAAAGAATATATATACTTGATAATCCGATTTTTATAAAACTTTCCAGAATTGTGTATAAGCATATCAAACTTATATATTCCAAGATAAGTCACGATACAAAGGAAAAAAAAAAGATTTTTTCACTAAAACTAGTTATTTGTCCGATCGTTCCCATGACAGTTATAGGATATAGTCATCCGACTCAGGATCCGGATCCGACATATGAATGCGTGCAGAAAACAGAAGACTCCCTGCAAAATTTTAACTCGAATCGAGAGCGTAAGTTGAAGTCGGCCCTGCTCGATTTTTTAAGAATATTTTATTAGATCACAACATGCCCAAATTGTGGGTATATGAGGTTTTTCCAAATTGCGGAGGTGGCAACTCTACTATTGCTCATCTTATTGGGAAATTATGTATGGCGGATCGATAAGTAATGATAATTAAAATATATGTCCAGATGGTTCGAACAATCTATTTTCAAAATTGGGCGCGGCAAAAATTTGAAACAAACTTGATGTGCGTGCAGACACTGAAACTCTACACTAAAAAAATGGTTAATCTAGCTCTTATAGTCTCTGAGATCTAGGTGTTCATACAGACGGACGGACGGACAGACAGACGGACATGTCTTTATCGACTCGGCTAACTTAGTATACCCTTTTTACTCTACGAGTAACGGGTATAAAAATATATATTTGGAACCTGCCGGATCGGATGACTCGTCTTGATCAAGAATATACATAGTTTATGGGGATACTATGGAATAAAAATTTAAAAATACCAGAGACGGTAACAGTTATAACTTATATTATAAAAGTTCACATTTAAGAGTTATTTTTATACTCTACAGAGTATAGTAATACAGAATATAATGGGTTTGTGCAAATGTATGTAATAGCCAGAAGGAAGCATCTCAGACCCTATAAAGTATATATATTCAACAGCCGAGTCGATATAGCCATGTCCGTCTGTCTGTCTGTATGAACGAAGAGATCTCAGAGATGGTAAGAGACAGAGGTTTGAGGTGTATGGAACATATATTTCTTATACTTGCAGGCAGATCAAGTTTTGTTTTGATTTTGGCCACGCCTCCTGCCTCCCCCGCAAATTGAAAAAAACGTCATACCTTCCACAATTTTGGAGTTAGGTTGTTTGAACCTTCTAGACATATATTCTACTCATCATTACTTATCGAACCCCCATACATTGTTTTACGATCAGATAAACGATGGTAGAATTGCCACCCCCAAAATTTGAAAAAACTCTAATATCTTCCACAATTATAAAGACAGATTGTTTGAACCTTTAAGGCATATATTTTAATCGTCATTACTTATCGATCCACCATACACCGTTTCCAGATCAGATGAACGATATTCGAGTTATAAGCAAATCAAATAATTACGCTGGGCAGCACTTGCACATTTTGTGTGACCCCACACCTTAAAGTTATTAGTTATATACAAACAGGTACAGAGTATATTACAGTCGGACTTGACCGACTTTCTTACTTGTTTTTTTTTTACGCTTCATATAAGAGTTATTAGGGACTTTTATTTTTTTACTTCGCAGAAAACATTTATTCAAAACTTTTATTTTTGATTCTGAGTATACCTGTTATGAAAGACTTTTATTATAGGACTCAGTAAATTAAAGTTGTAGAAAGACTTTTATTAAAAAGTAAATAGATAACAGTTACTAAGGACTTTTGTTTTATTACACAGAAATAACAATTATTAAAGACTTTTATTTAATTACTCATTATCGAAAGACTTTTATTATTTAACTCAGAAAATAAAACTCAATAAGAGACTTATATCATTTAATCACAATATAAAAGTCTTCTTTATTTATCACGCAGAGAGCAAACTGCAGAAGCTATAATAAATTAAAAGACTTTTATTAAAAAGTGAAAGTTTTTGAATGAGTTTTATTTACTGAATTTTATAATAAAAGTCTTTCGATAACCCTTTTTTTTTGAGGAATAAAATAAAAGTCTTTAATAATTGTTATTTTCTGAGTAATAAAAAAAGTCTTTAGTAACGGGTATTTATTAACAGGGATGCAAACCGATTCTAAACCGAACCGAACCAACCCGTACCGAACCGCTTTTTGCTGTTCGTAAACCGAACCAAGAACCGAACCGGTGTTCTTGTTCAGAGGATGGTTGATACGCACCGTTTACGAAATACTATGGTATAAATATCAAACCTTGAAGTTATGGACAGAGCCTTTATATTATAAGTACATTTTTAACGAGAAGGCAAAGCTAACTTCGACTGTGTCGAAGTTTTAATACACTTGAAAATCTTTACTCCAACTGATTTAACCGCTAAAATATATAGGATATAGATATCAGATATTTAAATTTTTAAATCATTGATAATAAAAATTTGATACAATAAACAAAAAATTTTCTTATTAAAACACATTTTCCGACCGATCGGTCCTATGGCAGCTTTAAAACTGAGGGACAAGTTCGCGTAGAAACAGACAGACAGACGGACAGACGGAATTGAACTCAGCTCGTCGTCCTGATCAAGAATATATATAGTTTATGGGGTCGGAAATGAATATTTCTATGCGTTACAAACTTCTGGGCAAAATTCATATACACTTTTCAAGTGTATAAAAATCAGCACGCCAAGGCAATAATGGAATTTATGCGCGGTACGTGATTTCTGTTTATATAATTAATATAATTCTATTGAGAATCGAAGTTATTTTAATGCTTTCTAAGAAATCCATTTCAAAAATTAATGCAAAATTTCGCAAGTTTTATTTTCGAAAATTCTGAAATTATATATAAACCGTAAACCACTGAACCGAACCAAAACCGCGGTTCGGATTGCTACAAAACCCATATTATAAACCGAACCGATAGTTTTAAATCTCTGTGAATCACATAACCGAACCACTCCTTATTTCCGAGGGGTTTGCATCCCTGTTTATTAACATTTTAATAAAAGTCTTGAAAAAACTGTTATTACATAAGTTTGTATAATTAAACTTCCAATAACTGTTATTAACTGTGTAATTAAAAAAAGTCTTTCACAACTGTTATTAACTGAGTACTATTACAGCGATAAACGAGAGCGTAAGTTAAAGTCGACCCTGCTCGACTTCGATATATACCCGTTACTCAGGGTAAGGTTTATTTAAGAATATTTTATTAGATCACAACTTGCCCAAATCGTTCATCTGATCGGGAAATGATGTATTGCGGATAGATAAGTAATGATAATTAAAATATATGTCTAGAAAGTCCGAACAATGTATTTTCATAATTATGGGAGATATGAGGTTTTTTTCATATTGCGGAGGCGGGAGGGGGCGTGGCAAAAATTTGAAACAAACTTGATCTGCGTGCAGACAAAACAAGTCTACCCTGAAAAAATGGTAGCTTAAAGTCTCTGAGATCTAGGTGTTCATACAGACAGACGGACGGACGGACAGACGCACGGACCGACGGACAGACGGACATGTCTATATCGACTCGGCTATTGATGCTGATCAAGAATATATATACTTTATGGGGTCGGAGATGCTTCCTTCTGCCTGTTACATACATTTGCACGAACTTAGTATAACCTTTTTACTCTACGAGTAACGGGTATAAAAATAACTCTTATATTTGACCATTACAACAAAAGTTAGCAAAAACAAGTTTATTGTGGATATCGATGGAGGAAAGTAAAACAAACGTTTTGGCTTATTTATAATAATTTTACCATTCGAGCTTCGTTGTTTTATATTAATAAGAGTTTTAAGAAATCCCTGAAAAATACTAAATTTAAAATGGGAAATTAGTTGTGATCCAAACAAAATTTAATAGTGTTTGTATTCTCATTACATTAGCTACGACTATTTGAAATATTTGGAACATAACATGGTATTATGGGTTTGCAATAAGCCATTTTCCAAAACTTGACACATTGTTAAAATTTCAAAATGTTTTGTAAATTTCGTGTATTTCGTTACTGAAGCGGGTACAGCGCTTAGTAGGAGACGTTACGCAATCCTAGGTTTACCTTTCCTTCCTCACCATTCATCTGTATCTGAAATAAATTTTCCTTTGTTGCTCAAGTTTTTGCTACTTAGCTTTGCCTACTTGGGCCAATGATTAATCAGCTGCCCCTCGGAAGTAACCAAAGAGGCAAATAAAAAGCAAAGCGACTTTCATTCTAGGCCCAGAAAATATTAAAGTTTTATCTTGCAAACAATATGGGTAGAAAAGTAAATTTAAGAATAGATGAACAAAAAAATATTTACCCTCTTGCCTTTCCTGCGGTCCTTATTTCGTGTAAATTCAAGCCATTTCCACTATTCCCCAGCGAACCAGCTTTAAATCAAGGATACACCACAGCCTTGAAATGCAGGTAAGGCATGCTCAACTCTTGGCCAATTATCTCAAGTGTTTTGCAAATGTCAAATGGCATTCCAGAAACTGCGCAATCATCTTCATCAGGTGGCGAACCAATTACCTATACCAGGCCGGGTGGGCGGAACTGCCTCGCTAATGCCGACCATATGGCCGGTCGCATGCGCGTTACGCGCGCATAAACAATGCAATTGGGCCACATATAAATTACAATTAATTTTTAATTAGGCTTAAATTCAAATTTGCCAAGTAGCTTAAGAGCTGCTGCCTGTTTTCAATTAACTTAGATTTAAAAAACGGTCAAAGGAAGCGAACATTGAAAAACGAAACTTAGAACTTAAAACGTTTTGCTCATCACAATTGGGGTAGATGGGAGGAAGCTGAATGCCGGGTGGGATGTTTGGTAGTGGGTTGGTTTGGTCCATGGAAGTGACTGTATCGGGTTTCATTTCCGGCTGCTAAAAAGTTTGCCTCGCGCTGTGTGAAGCAAATTTGGTAAAAGGAATCTGTTTCGAATAGCAACGACTTACCATTTGTGGTGGCGGGCGACAGGGTCAGGGCATGGGAGCTGGCATGCCGCTTGATGCGCGGCGTATCCGACATGCTGGAGGAGGTGGCTGCCGACGAAGATGTTGACGACAATGTGCTCGTGGCAGCCACCTCTCCACTGGATATGTCCGCGCTGGCTGGCATGGATTTGTAACGTTGCAATGAGGTGCGCGGCTTTTTGGGCAAGCTGGCTTCCAGCATGGCCTGATCGATATCGAGAGCAGCCAGCCAATCCTCGCTCTCGCTTTCGTCTTCTAGGAATTTCATATAGAACGATGACCGCTTCTCCTTGTGATGACTGGTGGGCGTGGTGGCGGCTGGTTCAGCCGTTGCCTTGGCGGAGCTCTCCAGCTTCGATTCCATTTGCTGTGAGGCCTCCAGCAGGAAGAAATCTGTTTCCGAGTCATTCAGAAAGTCAGCAAGAGCTGCATCTGCTGGCTGCGGGGGCGTGGGCGTCGCTGGTTTCGGTGCCTCCAATTGTCTGTGCAACTTATCGCAACGCTCCTTAAGCAGCTCTCGGGCCCGCATCTGCTGTGCCCGCCACTGCTCGTTGTCCAGCTGATTGCGTCTGTCCTCACAGCCTTTTATGGTCATCTGCCTGCGTCTATCTTTTAGACGGTTGGCAGCCAACTCAGCAGAATCGAATCCACTATCCGTTGTGGTATTCACCTTGTGGCTGGTGCGATTCCAGCGCCAACCCACCTCCGGACTCTCGGTGACCAGCGTCTGGGAGAACAAGCAATTCGGAGAGAGGCTGATGTCCAGGCGCGGAGAGAAATCCACGCTATCATCCAGACTGAGCGACTTCTTGTTGGGCGGCGTGCACTCCACATCGTCTGCCATGTCGCCTGTAGACGAGGGAGAGCCGGGCGCCTTCTCCTCCTTGTTTTTAGCATCCTCAGAAATTTGCACTGCGCTGGCGCGCCCTCGACTCTGAGGCGAGGCTGGAATTTAGATTAAGATTTTAGAGCTGTCTCGGGTATGAAATATTGTAAGCGCGTACCACTGTGACGTTTCTGCAGCAGCCGCGTGCTTAGCGTTAGCGAACGTCTTTTAACCGGTGCGTTTTCCATTTACATTAATTTAAATTGAAATTGAAGCGCTATTCCATGAATACTGCTTAGAGATGTGCATGCAAGTGTGTGTATGTATGAGTGAGTAGTTGGTGCACGTCAGCGTGCTGAACGTGACTGCAATATTTATCGGTGACTGAGAGCTCACGAATAACAACATAATCACGAGTTGGTGAACAAATCATTTCAAGTTATACCCGACTTCCATCTCTATTCATTGATTGCACGACTTATCGATAAATATAAAATAATCAAAATGAATTTAAGAGACATTATTTTACTTAAAGCAATCAAAAGGCAACAGTTGCAGCTAATGCTGCAAATGAAAAGTCGTTCGAAACTCTTACTTACTTAGCATTTGGGTATTTGTTCGTTAGAAACAATTCAATTAATATTCCAGATGTTAGTTATTATTTTATTTTTATATTTTATTTTAATAGTTCCTATACAAATTTTGTGTATACATGTAGTTGTCCTCCTATAAATTTAAATATTTTTGTTCAGCTCAAACAGACCAAATGTGCTTATATAAATGCAACAAAATTTACATAATTAGAGAACAAGTTTGGACATACGCTTGGGATGTTCAAATACAAATAAAACAACCGCAAATGCTTAAAGTGAATTATTTATTTAAAAATATTACTTTAAACCGTGAATAGTCTGATTTTAAAGTCCAATTCTGAACCTATCGGCTATAACTATATTCCATTGATATGTGCTCTGTTGTATAGACAACACAAGTTCAGAAATTAATGCCAAGTAGGGCCACTAATAAGTTAAAAGATCATTAAATTCGTTTTTCCGCCACATCTTGGGACCAAGCACCGTTGGAGCTAACCCGAAGCCAGTTTTGGAATCTCTGCAGATAATTTTATCATAATTATATAGCAACAGCAAGGCTAGAGAACACAATGTTGGTGATTTTTTTGACCAGTGTTATTTATGAACCTAAACGTTGATTTGCGGCGGCTAAGTTTTTATTTAAGACCAATGGTTTCTTGGTCAAATGTTCTTAGAATCAGGGCTGATAATCGGAATTCCAAAACTTTCGGTTCGGTTCAACAAAAGTTACAAGTCTCAGTTAAGTGGGAATTTTATTGATAAAAGAAGTAGCATAGACCAACAATTGCTCGAAAAAATAATACTTATAAATTTAAATATAAAATAATTGAATTCGTATGTTCAAGTAAACAAACATTTTAGAAAATCTGTAAGTTTTTGTATATTTTTAACAAATTAATAACTCTTCTATACAAAAATAATACATATCATTCACAATATTAAGAAAATGTGCTTACCGTTATGAGAGAGTTTTTAAACATATTTAAACCGGTTGGGAATCGCTTTCACAAACTGGTAAAGAACGCGTTTTACAATCCATACAACCGTAGGTTCAAGTTCAAAGCTTTAATAATTTCTCAGATATAAATCTACACAACAAATTGCATTTAGCTAGAAAATTAGGAATAGGTTTAATGCTTCGGAACCAAATTTTTCCCAGCTAAAATCTGGTTCCTTATATCCAGCCAACCCAATATCTGAGATATGGCTGTGAACAACTTTTGAACTATTTATTTAAACTGAACATCGATTTTGAAAATCGTTACTCAAATAATAAGGCTGAGAACCACTATTGTAAAAATGTAAAATTGACTGTTACAGCCCAAGCCGAGCTTCTTTCAATCTTTTCGCTCGTGTGTCTTTTTTGTTTTCGCTCAACAAAACTATTGAACCGCTTTATTCGGATTTTGGAAAAGGTCTTGAACCTGAAAGATGAAACTTCTGAGTTGTGTCGCTGAACCATTTTTTAACCGGTTTACCGGGTTCGAGTTCTGCAAACTATTAAAAAAAAAATACAAATTTTAATTCCTGTTTTGTGGGAAATTAGAATGTAGCAAAAATAATAAATATTTAATTTGAGAATTTTTTTTGTAAAATTTACAGTTACTTAATTACAGTTATGCTTTTTCTAAAACTAGATTTTGGTTCAGCGTAGAAAACTTGCCTAGAATCAATAATTCATTTAGTGTTAGAGCTCCTGTACCGAAAATAAATCTATATTGAAATCTTGCCAAAACACTTGCATGACCATCAAAAAATGTATGTTCCTTGTGTTTTATTTTTAAAAATGTTAAAACAAAATGAATTTTGTTACTTTCTATTGTTTACTAGCTCTTAGAATTATGGAGAATCTGAATAAAATTTTAAAGAAATTTTGAAATATATGAGAAACCACTTATTTTATCAAAAAAAAAAAATAGAAGGCTATAAAAATAATAATATCCTTGAAGTTTTTAAAAGGCGCTACCTTTGATAACAAAAAAGTTTTTCTCATAAGAATCCGAGTTTGATAAATTTTTACAGAATTATGTGGAAGCATATGAAACTATTATATATCAAAATTGCTGACGCTACGATGGAAAACAAAAAAGTTTTTCTCGTACAGACGGAAATGAACTCAGCTCGTCATGATGATCAAGAATATTTGCACTTTATGTGGTCGGAGATGCTTCATTCTATGCGTTACAAACATCGTGACAATTTAATTATATACCCTCTGCAAGGGTATAAAAACTTAGAAAATTAAAATTTTTTCCTGCAAGTCTTTGTAACACATCGGAGATTTGTCGTTACCCCATCAGTTTCAGGAATCCCCACTATTGTTTAGGTAAACTGAAATTTTGCACTAATACCATAATATATCAAAAATTGTTCTCGCTATACCCTGTGCAGCGAAATTGCAATTAATGTTGCACACTTCAGTTTTTCTCAAAAGTCGCAGTGGCTGACATCGTGACAGCCAAGTGCTCAGCACGGCCCATCTCTAATAAATGGTTTTACGGTCACACTGCGAATGGCAAAGGATGCGCGAGTGTGTGACTGGCAGTGTGGAATGGTGATGTGTTATAAAAATCCAAAGTTTTGCTGATATTTAAACAACAACAAATAGAACGGGGCATTTTATCAACAAGAAGGGCTGGTCAAGATGAATCTGAATTATAATCCAAATGCGGGTATGCGGAATCGTAAGTGGGAAAACTGTAAGAAGAACAAGCTAAGCAAGTACTCAACGATGCCGAATCCGCTCCGGAAAGCTGATGAAACTTGGTCGTCGGAAGCGGTTTTTAAATGTTTTGTTGCCTGTTGACTTTGTGCATCCCCAGTCCTAGCCTAGCCTAACAGTTTGCCCTTGTACAGCTTGTTTTTTACTTGTTTTCCCCACTTCCTGTATTTCGCCCTATTAACCAGCTCCCTGGGCTCTTTTCTCCCAAAATAGCCCCAGGTGGCAACCGTGCACGCCCCATTAAACGTGTCAGCGATGTGAATGCCATGGGTCCGTCGGCTCCCATGCCGGGTGGTTCCTCCTTTATGCCACAACCGGCAGCTGGAGCTAACATGCTGGATCCGAATATATATGGAGCCTCGGCGCCGATTCCTGTGAATAGTTATGGCTTCAATGGTATCCCACCCCAGGCACCTCCTCAGCAGCAGCAACCACAGCTGCCACCACAGCAAAACTTTGGTTATCCACCAGCACAACCACCGCAACATGCGGCCCCACCATATGGCATGAATGTACCACAGCAGCCGTTACCAGGAGTCGCTCCGGCTGGACAATATCCACCACAGTTTGCCATGTTTCAGCAGCCCATTGTGCAGGACATGGCTATGGAGTATGGCCAACGATTGGCCGATCAGGGCAAACAGCTGGTCGAGAATCAATTTGAAAAGTGGGTGCCAGTGGCCAAACTGAAGTACTACTTTGCCGTGGATAATGCCTATGTGGGACGAAAGTTACGCTTGCTCTTCTTTCCCTACTTACACAAGGTGAGAGGACCTAAGCATGTACTTGAATATCTTATATACAACTAATGATTACCCAATTGCAGGACTGGTCGCTTAAGTATGATCAAGAGCATCCGGTGCAGCCACGCTATGACATCAATGCCCCCGACTTGTATCTGCCCACGATGGGCTATATCACATATGTAATTGTGGCTGGCCTTTTGCTGGGCATGCAAAAACGTTTCTCACCCGAACAGCTGGGCATACAGGCATCCAGTGCCATGGCCTATAGCATATTTGAGCTGGTTATCTACTCTATCGCCTTGTATGTGATGAATGTGAAGACTAGTCTGAAAACTTTGGATTTGTTGGCATTTACGGGCTATAAATATGTCAACATCGTGGTGTGTCTGATGATTAGCACGCTGTTCTTTAGATCGGGCTATTATATAGCCTTGGCCTATACCAGTTTCTCATTTGGCTTTTTTCTGGTAAGATTACAGAAATATCTACTCCATCCTATCAAGATGGAATAGAACATATGTGTTAATTAATTAGGAGCAGGAAATAATACATTTAAGAGATTCGCCCAAAAAGAACCCGAAAACAATCGGCAAAACTTTTCTTTGGTTCAAATCGACCTAAAAATCAAAAAAGGTTTCAATTAGTAAAAAAAAAAATTCCTAAAAAATGTGCCGAACAATTATGCGTTTTCACCCAGCTATTTTGGGTAGCTCTCCTTTTAGACAATCTGACGATTCCTGGAATTGTTTACTATGCGTTTTCCTTTAGAGGTGGAGAACTATCGATAGCACTATCGGCACTATCGATGGTTCTGCGCTATCAAGTCGCTATTGATAGTAGCCCTGCACTATCGATAGTTTTAGATAGTTTTTTTCGACAGCTTTACAAACCACTAAAAAACTTGCTATTATATTATTTATACTTAAAAACGTTATTTACCAAATCTAAATCTTTTGAACGGGTTTTGAAGCAAAGTCTTACCGTGAAGGAAAAATGTATAATTGCTCAGGACTCTAAATTATGTTTTAGTTGGTAGCAAAAAACCCCACCAATGTGTAAAGATTATATTTCATACTTGAAAGAATAATGAAATCAGATGATCTGATGTTTGGTTCGGTTCAGTGGCTCATGATTAATATATATTTCGAAAACGGGATCAGCCGTGAGAACTTTAAAAAATACAATATTTATTATTTAGGAAGATATCATGTACCGCGCATAAAATTCATTATTGCCTTGACGAGCTGATTTGATTAGAAATGTACTTATTATATAAAGACTGATGAAAAGGCTTGTCCATAAGATCAAATAATGTCTTGACAAGCAGAAATGTACTATATACCATAGGATTTCGGTCCATACTTTGAACAAGAAGAACGCGTACTAATCATTGTATAATCGTTAAATAGATAACTTAAAAGTACTGTAAGGTTTTATGAATGAGGAAACACTACTACTACCTTAGAAAAAAATTTAAATTCACAAGTGCAATATCGTCTTTATATCATTAAACTCATCGATAAACTGAACCGAATCGATCCGTTTTTAAAGGCGGTTTTCGGTTCGTTTCAGCATTTTTGGAAGACCACCGGTTCGGTTCTTCACAAAAAAGTTGTTCGGTACTATTTGGTTCGGTTCGGTTCAGAACCGATTTGCATCATATTTAAGAATATTCATAAAATACTGACTTAACTCCAGATAAAATTTCTGTTTGAAAATATGTTACTTGTTTCCTTGTTATATCATTCATTTATTGCCTATATCGCATAATGGAACATCTATCACCCGATTTAAATATTGGCAAAGGAAAAATGTTGCAACTTATGTTACTTGGGTCAATAAAAACCCGGTTTCATCTCTGAGCAAAACACCATCTCAAGAATGGCCTTTATTTTGAATCCTAGGATGGAAAAATACATATTTGAGAATAATTTGATTGCATGATTTTGAATATATATCTAATTTGAACCCACAACCCAATTAATGCTTAAGTGGAGACCAAAAGTAACGGAAACCATATTTTAAGTTTGTTATTTAATTAAAAATTAAAATATTTTTTATTTTTTAACATAAGCGTTTAAATTAACATACTATCGAAAACTATCGTTCACTATCGATGGTTTTAAAAAAACTATCGTTGACTATCGATGGTGCCGACTATCGATAGTTCTCCACCTCTATTTTCCTTTAGATTCGGATGCCCACTAAAATACTTTTTAAATGCCCATAGCTGTATATTTTAGGCCTGGTACTTTTCAATCTGTTAACTGAAGTTCATTCTCTGCTTTGTTTTGTTTCAGATGCGGACGTTACGCACCAAACTGTTGCAGGACAACACACCGGCTGAACCCAGTGGAGCCATTAACTACGATCCCTATGGCAATCCGCAACAGTTTGATTATAGCGGTGGACGAAAACGCAAGCTTTACTTCCTGGTTATGGTGATAGCCGGTCAGATATTGTTTGCCTTTTTACTTTCCAAACATTTGTATCTTCCCGATCCGGTCCTGGAGGCAGCTGCACCCAAGGTTAATTGAATTTTGGAACTATATGCTAATCTCCCATGTAAAATTATTAAATCATTTCCAAAATGTTGATAGTTTATGGTTAAGTCAAGTGTGTTTGGGTGCGAGAGAGAGAGAGAGAGAGGGGAAATTTGAACCACAACTGAGATTTGCATAAGGGAAACATATTTTTGTTAATAATAAATAAAAATTTTTATAAATAAAACAAATACATACTATAAATATGATGCTTCTATTGGTTAAATCTAATCTAAAATTCTTTATTAATATTTATGGAACTTGATCAATTGTGTTCAGAAGGGTTTGATCTTCACGCCCCCAGACCGTTTGAAAAATTTTTGGACATGTAGCTGCCTTATGTGTATTAGACTGAGTTTTCACTGTTAAACGCATAAGACATGAAAATCTATTAAGTTGTCATATGTTGTCATGATTTTATTGTGAATAGCTTGTCATTTGTCATTGAACAGTGTGAACCCAGCCTAACATAGCAGAACTCCAACTTGAAAGAAACTATTCCAGCGCAAACTCGGTAGGATTTCTATAGAAAAAAAATATTATTCTTTAATAGTAATTTTATTTGTTTGCTGGTCACAGGGGAAATATATTCATTATATTTGTTTTCCATTTTGGTTACGGCATCTCGAAAATAGTACCAATTCCTGAGCACAATTACGTAAAGGTAAGAAATATAGTTTTTACTGTTAGCCCAAATGATCTTAAAATTCCTGGTGCCACAAACAAATCATGAATTGATCGCTGTGTATCGCTATGTAAAATTCTATTTTACATGTTTAATTGTTTTTCATCATGAGGCCCAATTGCGATCTGATTGCAAAAATGATATGTTTTTAGGGATATCCTAATGTAAAATACATGAACTAAATTGGAGGTGTAGAAAAAATGTATCATCGCGAAAAAATTATTTGAAAAATTCAATCATCATTTTTGGACCAACGTTTTGGTAATAAAAATCTGCAAAAAATATTTTTAGAATTGTATTTTGAACACTTACAACATATGTTTATCCCATCAAAATCGGTCAAGCGGTTCTTAAGAAAAAACTGTTTTTCTGTTTAACTTTCCAGCCACATAACTCCCGGCCAATTGCGATTAGGAGACTACAATTTTGGGAAAGTGAGTTTCTTATAGATGTTAACCAAACTTTTAAAATTGGTGCTGATAACTGCGGGGGCAGTTTTCCTATGCTTATTCTGCTATGCCCTTTATAGGAGATAAGTACACCTATTTCTGTTTTTATCCGGTAGATACGTTCCAGAAAAAACCGTGTAAAAAAAGATATTAAGTAAAGGAAGGCTAAAGCTAAGCATACTAAAGTTGCTATAAAAATAAATTAAAAAGAAGAATAAATAAATTTTTAAAAGATTTTTTCAAAGTAAAAATATTTTTCTTTGAAATTTCAATCAAATGGATTTTTTTTAATCGTGCTAATTTGAATGAAATCGTGGAAAAACAGAATCCATTTTTTTGTAGACCCTGCTATATCAAAATATATATAGAGCTATCTAGAACTTTTCCGATTTTTGTATAACTTCTAGAAAATATTTTAGAACTTTGTAAAAGAAAAAATGCATACATTTCTTAGAGCCCGAGCAATGCCGGGCTAAATCTGGCCACACTAGACTTACGTTCCACGTTGAAGCAATATATGCTGAAGTAAGCTTAATTCAATACTTACATCGCAGGTCCGCAGAGGTCTTTAGGGTCAAATAAATGGAAACATAATATGAAATAAAAAGAATAAAGCAGTCAAAAGTGACGGCACACCGGGTTTTTTTTTGCTAGTTTATGAATAAGTACATTTTAATATAAATTTGTTTGTATTTTTTTGTAATTTTTTTTTATTGAAATTTGTTAGTCTCTTTTTTTACGGTAACGTGTTTTGCGGGTTGCTTGGTTGGTTGGTAACTTTTTTCCATTTTATAAAATATACTTTTATGTTGTATTTACGCCTGTTTTGTGTATAACTAATTTGTTCGAAATAATAGGCCACAATAATCCATACAATAATAATAATAATAATCATATTAATAATAACAGTTTCTACTTTAGTTTAGTTTTGCATACTAAATTTTACATAGTTTCATAGTTCGTTCGTTAGTTTTAGCTTTCGGGGGCCTCGAATTGTTGCAACTCAGTACAAAATTTGCTAGCTTAGCTTCCGCTTGAAATGTTTTTTATGGGTTTGATTCTCATTCTCATTGTTTTTTGTTTTATTTAGTTGACTAATGCAAAGTTGATTTAGTTGTTTGTTTTATTATGTGTAGTTTTGTAGGCTAGCGCTTAGTAAATAGTTATAAACATGCTTTGCTTTGTTTTCAACAAATTCCACGGACTCAAAAAATTAATACATTTACAACTAATAATAGAAATTTCCATATATGTACCTATATATGTGTGTGTGTGTGTGTTTTTTTGTTTGTTTGTTTGTTCTGTTGCCTGCTGTGTTTTGCATATAAATCGTAGTTATGTTGTACATAGCTCTATATATTGTATATATATGTATGTGTTTCTTTTAGGCTAACATTTGGAATACAAAATACGCAACATAAAAACCATTTAAAACTCTGCCTATTCAAAACATTACCGAAATACAATCGCCTAGCTTTAACCTAGATCACCGACTCTGCAGGCACCGCTTGCTGCTTGACAAGATTACGCTGATAGTTGACCATGTCCATTTGATTAAACTAAATTACCGTCCCACCGGGCGAGGCTGCTTGACTGGGCGACAAGTGCTGGGCCGCTTGCTGTGGAAGGAAATGAAATGTAAGTTAGTTACAAAGGGAAAAGCTCCAAAACCTTGTATGCCGGAATTGGAAAAACTAAATCTTTCAGTTGATCCTCCCTCGTTAACAATTTTAGGACAATAGTCCTTTCATCACACTTACCGTTGCGTGGCCCGGTCTCGCCCATGTGTAGATAAATCCATCCTGGCACGCTGTTAGAAAGCAATCCTCCCTAAAGATCAATGCCGACAGACGCTCATGGGCAATTTTTTTGCATACAAGTGGCTCCAGGAGCGGACACTCATCGAAACGTGGACAGGCGGGTGTGCCAATCAGTTTCATGGGATCGAAACTGCTCACACTGGCCGAATTCTGTGCTGAGGATTTGCTCAGCTTAAGCGAACCAAAACTATGCGCCGTCGAGCTGCCACCAATGGCTGTGCCCGAGGCGGCCGACTCCAGTATGCTGGAGTTGGCGAAATTCGAGGAGCTGCTATTGTTGCTATTGCTATGGTTATTATGTTGCTGATAGCTTTTCAGCATGCTCATGGCCTTGCGATGCTGGCGATGCGCCGTAGAGTTGTTGCCCTCGTAGCCCAGCGTGGAGGCCTTTTTGTCTGAGCTGCTCAGAAAACTGAAGTTGGACAGACGCTGGGTGAGACTGTTGAAGGCGCTAAAGCCGCCGCCGCCCGAATTGGAGGACTTGGTCGAGCTGTTGGAAGTCTTGCTGTTGTAGCCGGATGTGGAGTAGGAGGTGCGCGGATGCGGCTGCCCACTTCCATCAATGCTGTCCGATTTGGTGGCGCTGATGCAATTGGGAAACTTGATTGAGTTGGTCGTGCCGTGCGTCCGATGGTTTGGCTTCGATGTGGGAGCTGCAGCGACGGCTGCTGCTGCTGTTGTTGTTGTTGCCGGTGGGGCAGCCTCTGTTTCGCAGTCGTCGGGCGGCGTGGAGGATTGGGAGGATATCGTGCAGTTGGCCGTGGAGAATTTGCTTGAGCTGCTATTGCTATGCTCGTTGACTCCTCCGCCACCTCCGGCTGCCTCTCTATTGGGACTACAGCTGCCCGAGTCGGCATGTTGGCCGGCCTGGCTCATGGCCACGGGTCGAATTACTTTGATGCCCTCCGCATCAAGGCCGCCATTCAAATAGCTGCTCTCATTCAGTTGCGTACTATTCACACGCTGCCTCAGTGCCAGGGGATGTCTCAGCACATCCTCCGTTATGTCCCACAAACAGATTTGCGTATCCTGACTAACCGAGCCCAGACGATAGCTTATGGCCAGCTTATCCGGCGCCAGCGCCGCCGATGAAGCATCCGAACGAAAGGAGGCGGAGTGTGGCCGTGGCCTGGCCGTGTTATGCACGGGCGTGGAGTTCTTTTCAAAGCCCTCGAAACCACCATTTGCCGTGGAATCTCCCGAAAAGCGTGCCTCCCTCGAGGCTGTGTACTCATTCAGTTGATTCTCATCGTCACTAAAATCGCCGCCATCCCAATTCGTATACGAGGTGGTATACGGATCAAAGGCCACCACCGAGACCCACGAACGATGGCCCTGACCGCGGGCCACCACACGACGTTCATGTAGCGACCACACCGTCACCAGATCATCCTCACCGCCCACCACAATGTACTTGCCATCGGGTGACCAGCAAACGCAGAGGAAGCCACCGAAATAGGAACGCGCTATGCCCAGCAGCTCCATGGTGTCATAGTGAAAGACACGCAAGAAACCGTCCTGAGAGACCACAGCGAGATTAGCGCCGCAGGGCGAGAAGCAGAACTCGTTGATGCAGCAGTTGTCGGTGCTGAAGACCCATTTGTACAGGGGATTTCGTGTGGACTTCGATTTGCAGGTGAGTATCGTGTAGCCATCGCCCATTTTGAATGGCTGATAGCTGGGCGCAGTGGCTGCACAGGGCAGCTCCTCATTGTACAAATACAAGTGGCCCGAGGCGTGGGAGGCGAGAAACAAATGTGGAGAGTTGGGCAGCCATTTCAGGCAGGTCACTTTGGTTTTGTCAATGAGACGCTGCAAGGAAGGAACACATTAATTGATTTTCCAGTAAAAAGCCGGAGCATACGGATCTTACCTCCTCGTTAAAGAGTTTACGCAGCTCCCGCGGCCCCACCTGCGGTGAAACAAGCTGTATTTGTCCCGTGGTAAAACCCACCAGTAGCGGTGCTCCTGTCGGTGTGGCTGCATTGCCATTGAAATCATGACAACTGGGATTGGTGCCCTTGTAGAACTTCTTATCGATTGGCTTGGACATTTCGGTACCCTGAAAAAGTCATTACAATTCATCATTATCCGTCCACATGTTGCGGTTGCCGCACGGAAGGTGTGAAAGAGTGGGGAGGGGTATTGCCACAGTGTCCCGCTTACGCAACGTGAGCCGAAACCGCACAGCGCAAAATGGGAACGAAATGTAACACATTGTGGAACCCCCGTGCAAATTAGCGGCTTGTTCATGGAATGAGGTGGCAAATTGGCGGGTATAAAACTATACAAAAAAAAAAAGACCACAACTTGATACATTAAGAGCTAGCCAAGTGCAGGGCGTATTAAACCTTGGCAAGCTTTCCACAGATAACAGAGAGACAAACAAAACAATAGCCAAGCTGTTTACGGAGCAATGCCAAAAGAATTAGAAACAGCTGCTGCCCCAAGCATAAAGAAAAAAACCAAATAGAAAGAGTCACTCGAAGGCAGTATACACTTTTCCTATTGGCAATAAGGGAGAAAAGATTGCTTATAATTTGCAAATTCATCAAATTATTCAACAATTAATGAAAGGGTTGAAACTAGATATTAATGTAATTTTCCCAGCACCCAAATATTATTTGAACTCTTTTAAACTGGAAATATGGCAAATAAAACACAAATTCAAGACGAAGTTGAGTTACAGCAGGAGAGGAAAAAGTGTTGTAAAGAGGAGGCTGGATTAGTAAACTAACCCAAATGTTCCTTTACAAGCGAATTCAAAGTGTAATAAACAACCTATACAAATAAATAATAATTTGCATACATGTAAATATGGGCATTTCTTTTCTGACGTGACGTGACATTCGTACGATAAAATGTAAAAAAAAAATATGAAAGAGACAAGTTAAAAAAATTGTTTTGTTAAATTTTGGTAGTAATTCAATTGCACTTTATTTAGGAAAAAAAATTACAAAAATCGACCCAGAGGATTCAAAGAAATCAGTAAAAATATGCCCTGACGTGACGTTACTTAAAACGGAAGTGGGTTTTGACTCGGTCTACAAAATTGCTAAACTCTGCAAATTGATAAACTCTTTTTGTATGAAACTTTTTTCAGTAGTTTTTAGAATAATATAAGTTTATTTTCCAATTTACCAAATATAAATCTCATTTCTCGTTCTTCTTTTATTAGCTTCTTTATATCTGACGTGACGTTACTGACGGGTTACTAAAATTTCATTTGGCAATTTTTAAGTGAAGAAAATTTTCTTAAATTATTTAACGCAACAAAAAAATCTATTTTAATTGTAGCTAAAATTTTGGGGGGAAAAGAGTATGAGTGTAAATCGAAAAGAGAAAATGTGTGGAAACGTAAATTTGTACTTTCTAGCCCGATATATCGCTATCTGTACAAAGGGAAGCTTTAAACTCATTAATCAAAAATATGTTGCATATTTACTTTTCCTAAATCAAGTAAGAAACAACTTTTAATTAACTTTTAATTTTTCGGTCTTGGTAGACTTTTCTGCGGAAATGCCCATATACAGTTTTTGTATAAGGAAAAACAAAAAACGTTTTTTATTTTACCCACACGAGCATTTTAACACGTTTCTTATTTATATGCGTGTGAATAATTAAAGCTGCCTTCTGTAAAAAAATAAAAAAAATATTTTACAGGCGTGAAAAATATTTTATTTTTTAATTTATTTGTTTTGGTATGTACGTGACAGTATTTAAGTGCAGACAACAAATTACAGAAGAAAATAATTAAAGTCGACAAGAGGCAAAGTCTCTTTTTTCGCGATCTGTTGACTTGCAGAGTTCCTACTGTCTTATCAATGGACATCAACTCAGAAAAGAGATTGCCCTTGATGTTGTGTTAATGATTTATTGCCATTGTCAAGGAATATTTTCCATTAACCTAAACATTTGTATTTTTGATTGATTATTTTAAATTTTTTCATTTAAGAAAATGCTGTTCCTTTAAAATAAACAAAAATAATTTCTATCGTTTCTAGGTTCAATCAACTTCTAAGCCATTCTTTATCTTTTTTAATTGGCATCCCATTGGATTATCAGCAGGTCATGGCCAAAACTGCACATCGTAAAATTTCATATAAAAGGGACAGCGCTCGCGTTTACAATTTTTTCCACCCCAATATCAAAAAATATTTTACACGCCTGTAAAAATATTCGTGTTTTTGAAAATAATGTTTGTGCATTTTACGAACAATGTATGATAGGCATTAGAGGGCTGCACGAATAATTTCGGCATCGTATGATTACGGGTAATACGGCCGCATTATTGATTGATATTACGTTAAACGGAAGGTGTGAAATTGTTTCCCCTAATAAACCGGTGGATAGAAGAAGAGTCGCATGTTAAATGATGCGTAAAGCGTTAACATATCTTGACTAGTATAGTGAATTTTTAGGGGCATCGAAAGCGAACAGAACAATATCGATAAGCAACATCTTAATTGGACCACGTAATTTAAAAAAATTATTGAACCGCAAAACCAAACTCCATTTCTATTTTGGTGAACGCAGTGCCGTTACCTTGTGCCACATTTAACCAATTATAACTCATAATTGTCTCTATTTCAATAAATTACTTTTGTTTTCTTCTTGCTACTTTGATTTGTTAACATATGGCAAGCCGAGCACTTGGATACATTTTTCGCATCTTCGACAATGATGCGGCTGATATAAAGGTAATAATTTGTACGATGCCACGATACCTGTTTGTAATCATGTAATCGGTCCCTTCAGTTCATAACTGAACTCATTGGGGGGTTCATGAATGATTTCTAGGGTAATTGTAGGTCAATTTCATGTGTGATTTCAGAGGTGATTTCATGACTGCACAAAATAAAAGTTAATGTCGGCCCTGCCAGACTTCGATAAAAAATCCCAGCGTAATTATTTGTTTTGCTTATAACTCGATTATCGTTCTGATCGGAAAACGGTGGATGGTGGATCGATAAGTAATGATGATAAAAATATATGTCTGAAAGGTTCGAACAATCTATCTTCAAAATTGTGAGATGAGGTTTTTTTTATACCCTTGCAGAGGGTATATTAAAATTGAAGCATTGAAGGAAGCATTTCCGACCACATAAAGTATATATATTCTTGATCAGCATGACGAGCTGAGTTCATTTCCGCCTGTCCGTCTGTTTCTATGCTATCTCCTCCCTCAGTTTTAAAGCTATATTGACCAAACTTTGCAAAAAGTCTTTAAATACAAATACGCTGCACATTTGTCGGAATCGGCCGGATCGGATGACTATATCATATAGCTGCCATAGGAACGATCGGTCCAAAAACTAGTTCTAGTGGGAAAAACTTTTTTGTTTTCTATCGCAGCGACACCAATCGTGGTATATATATGTTTTATACGCTTCCACACAATTCTGGAAAAATTGATCAAAATCGGATGACTATAGCATATAGCTGCCATAGGAACGATCGGTCTAAAAACTAATTCTAGTGAGAAAAACTTTTTTGTTATCAATGGTAGCGCCTTTCAAAAACTGCAAGGTTATTTAAAACATCGGCGTAGCCGATGTTAGCCTTCTATTTTTAGCTAATCCATCGATTGTCTGATCGGCGAATCGATAAATAATGATGAGTGGAATAATTTTCTAAAAGGTCCCAACAAGCTTACTCGAAAATTATGGGAGATATGGGGATTTTTCATAGTGCGGGGGCGAAAGGGGGTGTGACAAAAATTTAAAACAAACTTGATCTGCACTGAAAATGAAATGGTAGCTCTAGTTCTTATAGTCTCCGAGATCTAGCTGTTCATACACCCGGACATTAGGACAGTTGGAAAACAAAATAATAGGACCACTATGACACTTTGTTTAATTCAGAAAAAAAAACCATTAGTGTTCCCATTTTTTTTCAAGTCTTGATATTTTTATACCCTTCCAGAGGGTATATTAAAATTGTCACGATGTTTGTAACGCATAGAAGGAAGCATTTCCGACCACATAAAGTATATATATTCTTTATCAGCATGACGAGCTGAGTTCATTTCCGTCTGTCCGTCCGTCCGTTCGTCTGTCCGTCTGTTTCTATGCTATCTCCTCCCTCAGTTTTAAAGCTATATTGACCAAACTTTGCAAAAAGTCTTTCAATACAAATACGCTGCACATTTGTCGGAATCGGCCGGTTCGGATGACTATATCATATAGCTACCATAGGAACGATCGGTCCAAAAACTAGTTCGAGTGAGAAAAACTTTTTTGTTTTCCATCGAAGCATCACCAATCGTGATATATATTAGTTTTATATAATTCCACACAATTCCGGAAAAGTTTGTCAAAATCGGATGACTATAGCATATAGCTGCCATATAAACGGTCGGTCCAAAAACTAGTTCTAGTGAGAAAATTTTTTCTGTCATCAATGGTAGCGTCTTCCAAAACTGCAAAGGTATGTTAACCTTCTATTTTTATTTTTAATATTGCATAGTATTCGCTCCCCGTTGAAATGGTTATCAATATTTATTTTTATGCACTTGCAAAGTGTATATTAATTTTGCCCAGACCCATAACTATATATATTCCTGATCAGGACGACGAGTTGAGTTCATTTGCGCCTGTCTGTCTGTTTCTACGCGAACTAGTCCCTTAGTTTTGAAGCTATCGAGCTGAAATTTTGCACTGAGTCTTCTCATTACTGCACGCAACTAATAAGTTGGAACCGGCCGGATCGGATATCTATATTATATAGCTGCCATAGGAACGATCGGTCAAAAAACTAGTTCCAGTGAGAAAAACTTTTTTGTTATCAATGGTAGCGTCACCAATCGTGATATATATTAGTTTTATATGAATCCACACAATTCCGGAAAAATTTGTCAAAATCGCATGACTATAGCATATAGCTGGCATAGGACCGATCGCTCGGAAAATGTGTTTTACTAAGAAAATAAATGTTTTTGGTAGCGTGATCAAATTTTGATTCTCAGTGATTTTGAATTTATAAATATCAGATATTTACATCCATCCATCCGGTATATTCCACGGGTTAAATCAGTTGGAGTGAACTTTTGCAAGAGTATTAAAACTTTGTCACAGTCGAAAATAGCTTTGCCTTCTCGTTTTCGTTTTAGCGAATATAGAATCTTTATAGAAACCGCCATGTTTAGCTGAATTACTTTGATGAAACGCACGTTGTTAAGAGTTTTGACTTTGACTTTATTATTTTGATCGTCAAGAGTAAAGTAAATCAATACCAAGGTGTCGTGTAAAACACTGCAGAGCATAAAATTGCGATATCATAGAAAAAATGTATATCGAATGTTAAATCCTTTAGAGAAGTTGGACGATTGGTTGGGGATTCAAATAAAATAATACGAAACGCAATAAACTACAAAGAAAAGCAGCACAAGAAAAGTCCTTTTTTTTAAAAGCTAGACATATTACTAATCGCATAAAGTTTTCCAAGTAACATTTAAATTGGCCAGCCCAGAAATAGTGGAATATTTTATGGAAAGATTAGAGTCAATCACACTGCAAAACCATTTAACATGGATGCTAATGTGTAATTGTGTGGGGTGGTTTTTCTTACTATGGCGCAGGTATCAAAATCAGAATAGATCAACATGTATACGCCCATATTTTGCATATTTGATGCTACCCTTCACAGAATATGAGATGCCGCTAGTTTGGGTCATCCAACAAGACAAAGACCTCAAGAGAAAGCAAAGGAATGGTTAAGAACAAATTCTGTGAAAGTTTTGAAGTGTCCTGCGCTGTCACCAGACCTCAATCCCATCGAAAAGCTAAGGGCTCATGTTAAAAGGCAGTTACTACTGTTAAGCCAACCAGCACCGGATCACTATTTATTATACCCTTGCAGAGGGTATATTAAAATTGTCACGATGTTTGTAACGCATAGAAGGAAGCATCTCCGACCCCATAAACTATATATATTATTGATCAGCATGACGAGCTGAGTCTATATAGCCATGTCCGTCTGTCCGTCCGTCTGTTTCTATGCTATCTCCTCCCTCAGTTTTAAAGCTATCTTGACCAAACTTTGCAAAAAGTCTTTAAATACACATAGGCTGCACATTTGTCGGAATTGGCCGGATCGGATGACTATATCATATAGCTGCCATAGGAACGATCGGTCCAAAAACAAGTTCTAGTGAGAAAAACTTTTTTGCTTTCCATCGTAGCGTCACCAATCGTGGTATATATTAGTTTTATATGCTTCCATACAATTGTGGAAAAATTTATTAAAATCGGATGACTATAGCATATAGCTGCCATATAAACGGTCGATTCAAAAACTAGTTCTAGTGGGAAAAACTTTTTTGTTTTTCATTGCAGCGTCACCAAACGTGGTATATATTTATTTTATATGATTCCACACATTTCTGGAAAAATTTATCAAAATCGGATGACTAAAGCATATAGCTGCTATATAAACGGTCGGTTCAAAAACTAGTTTTAGTGAGAAAAACTTTTTTGTTTTCCATCGTAGCGTCACCAATCGTGGTATATAATAGTTTCATATACTTCCACACAATTCTGGAAAAATTTATCGAAATCGGATGACTATAGCATATAGCTGCCATATAAACGGTCGGCTAAAAAACTTGTTCTAGTAAGAAAAACTTTTTTGTTTTCCATCGTAGCGTCCTCAATCTTGGTACATATTAGTTTTATATGTTTTCACATAATTCTGAAAAAATTTATCAAAATCGGATGACTATAGCATATAGCTGTCATATAAACGGTCGGTCAAAAAACTAATTCTAGTGAGAAAAACTTTTTTTATCAATGGTAGCGAATTCAAAAACTGCAAGGGTATTTTAAACATCGGCGTAGCCGATGTTAGCCTTCTATTTTTTTTTTTTTTTTTTTGATTCGATACCAAAAATGGCATCGTAACTGAACATATATTTTACAATAAATATTAAAACCGATCCTTCGTAAAGCAAGTACACATATGATGATCCGATTCGAGTACGAGCTTACCATAGATACCGACGGTTAGAAAACGGAAGAGGACACAGAAACGGGAATCTTATTAGGAAACGCACGTAGTATCTGGGACAACCATTCTTCGAAGATCTATGTTGTCTGTTAAATCTGCCCCTAGGTACAAGTCTATCAACTGGTCTGTCTTTTCTGCACTTACTTATTTTTGTGTCTCGATTACCTTGCCTGGTATAGCAGGAGCCAGCTGCTGGCATCCATTAAAGGCGAATGATGTGCACTTCTGCCAGGGACCGACAATGTTAATCAGTTGTGATAATGGTGAAAGAAGAGCAAGATTAATCCGAGGATAGGCAGTTCTGTGGTTCTGAATATGGTTGGATTACCCAATTAGATAATCAAATCTGTTGGTAAATTACCCTCTCCTCCTGGCATCATAAACAATATATCGCATATAAACTGTCTGGTATTCCAAAAAATTAAAACGTCCCTCTTGCGTTTGCCTTCAAGTGCAATAAACATTGAAATAGAAGCTCTAAACAAGCGAATTGATCAACAACTGCGCGAAATGGAACGAATTAAGCGAGGCGAGGAGGTGGGTACTTCCTCTGCCTCGCGCTTACACACGCCGCCCACAAACAGCCGCTTAAATTGGGCTTTATATGCGACTGGTGCAATCTATGCAATTGTCACCTTATCAACATGTGATAAGCCCTACTCGAAGATGTTTGTGTTCTATGTCCACGTCACAAACTGATAAGATATGCAAATTATTTAGGTGTGCGGAACTGGCTCACCTTCTTGGCTCCACGAAAGGCATAGACATAGAGATCGCGACCAAAGTTGAAGCAGATGCGATCGCCGCCAACTATCTGATTGGTGGCCAAGCCATTCTGGTCCGTTACACCGCCATTCATCATGGAGTGCATGGAGATGCCGCCACCCAGGCGAGTGTCGACGGTGTTGCTGTTGCTATAGTTGTTGTCACCGCCCGCGCCGCCGTTGGTTGTGGTTGATGTTGTTGTCGGTGTTGTATTTGTATTGCTGGATGCTGGTGCCGGTGAGGTCGTGCGTGCTGCTGCAGTTGTTGTTGGAGATGCAGTTGTTGCCGGCTCCTTTTGGCTGCCGCCATGCGACGGATTGGGCAGCGTCACTATGGAGACGCGCACCTGGGGTGAACTCTGATTACTACTGTAGCCCACCCGATTGGGCCGCGAATACTCGGAGAGGGTAAGCAGGCGGTAGGTGCCCTCGCGCGTTACGAATTGCGTTTTCAGATCGTCCTTGACATTGGCATCCAGTTGGCTGGCCATTACGTAGGCGTGTCCAGCCTCAGCTTTCAGCCGTGCGGTTATTTGGCTTTAGTTGCCGTGCCTCTCCTCTCCAAAGGCACCACTCCCCTCAGCCCATACCTTTGGGCACCACACACACACACACACGCAAGTGTTAAGGCGCTGCTGCTTATGCTTCTGCCACTTCTACCTGCCGCTGCCCTGCCTTTGGCCTCACCCCCCTCTTTCACAAACGAACAGACCACTGCGGCCTCTGCCTTTGCGGTTCTCTGATTCTGGCTCTTAAAGGGGTTGCCGCCGCTCTGTTGTTGTTTTTAAAAATCGGTAAGTATTTGCCACTAATTAACTATATGTTTTTGTGTGTGTTTTGTTTTGTGGCTTTGCGCTTGCACTTTTAGTTTTAATTAGATTTGATTCTTTCACTACTACATGGCGTAGTTAGGATGACTGGTCACACTGACTATGGTCACACTGTGCTGTGCGCTAACAGTCGTGCCGCCCTAACAACTGCTTCGTTTGAGAAGTGAACTGGTTCCATAATAAAACCCTTGCTGAGGATAAAATTATATCGAAAAAAATCATTCGCCGACCCACAATAAAATATAAATTTCGGTGATTTTTATATATATATATATATATATATATATATATACGTGTATATGTACATTATATGGTAGACGTCGATATATAAGGAATGGAAAAAAGACAAAAAACATAAAATTTCGATAAAACCCTACTTAAGAAGAGAGTTTATTGAACCATTTTTTTTTTAGATAAAAGACATGCAAATAGTAGAATCACAATTTGGCTCGCTCAAATCGGATGTACCGTTTTGATGCTATAATTTGAGCCATTTGAGTTTTTTCGTTCCAAAAATCATAACTTTTGAACTAAATGAGATAATCGAATAATTTAAATTGCATATGATAAATAATTGTTCAACCTATTAAATAAGTGTTTTAAAAAGGTGCTAGGCCATCTAGAATTTTTTTTTAATAATATTTTTTCAGGGAATCAAACTGAATCGAATTTCGGTTCCGGATCTGGTGCGTACCAAAACTAATGTTTTGTTAAAAGGTTCTGTTTAGGTTTTAGTTTATTTTGGTATTCGGTTTTTTATTTCGGTTTACCGGTAAAATCCTTTAAACCGAAAATAAATTAGAACGGGTAGCTACCTTTACAACAGAAATTCTGTTACAGTATGTAGAGATTAGAAAATTAAACATAGTAAACTTTACCCCAGATAACAAATGTCCTAACAATTCTTGTGTAAGTGGAAGAGCAAGAAGATCTTTTGAAATCTGAAGGAATGTTAAATACACTGTGTTCAGGTAGGTTAATCCCATTTGGTTCAATTATTAATTCCTTTCATATGTTAATGCAAAAAAAATGAAAATCCCACAACTAGTTTTTACATTAACTGCATTGAATAAAGGATAAATTACTACTATTTGGAAATTATTGAAGCAAAATAGATGCAAAGAAATGGATGAAATTGTTATATTGATAGAAAATTTCAGTAGATGGACATTTCCGCAGAAAAGTCTACCGTGACCGAAAATTTAAAAGTTAATTAAAAGTTGTTTTTTTTACGGTAAATATGGAAAATAAAATTTAATAAAACAGTTTAATGCTGTCCTTAGTACAGATAGCGATATAAAAAAAAGTTTGTATTAGGGTTACTTTAATTAAAAACCAAACTGATTAAAATTCTTGCACAAAAAAATGCGATATATTGGGCTAGAAAAAACCTTGGAAACTTATAATATTCTTAAAACTACTGAAATAATAACATACAAAAAAAATTCTCAATTCGCAGAGTTTTGCAATTTTGTAATCCGAGTCAAAAGCCACTTCCGTTTTACGTAACGTCACTTCAGGGCATAGTTTTACTTATGTCTTTAAATCCTCTGGGTCGATTCTTGCAATATATTTTCTAAATAAAGTGCAATTGAATAACTACCTTAATATAAACGAGAAGGCAAAGCTAACTTCGACTGTGCCGAAGTTTTAATACACTTGAAAAACTGTACTGCAGCTGATTTAACTGGAAAAATATATATTGGATATAGATATCAGATATTTAAAATTTTTAAATCGTTGATAATAAAAACTTCAATCCATAAAAAAAAACTTTTCTTAGTAAAACACATTTTCCGACCTATCGGTCCTATGGCAGCTATATGCTATAGTCATCCGATCTCGATAAATTTTTTCAAAATGATGTGAAAGCTTATAAAACTTATATATACCAAGATTCGTCCCCAATCTACGATAGAAAACAAAAAAAATTTTCTCACTAGAACTAGTTTTTTGACCGACCCTTTATATGGCAGCTATATGCTATAGTCATCCGACTTTGATAAATTTTTTCTGAATTGTGTGGAAACATATAATACAAATATATACTACGATTGGAGACGCTACAATGGAAAACAAAAAAGTTTTTCTCACAAATACTTATTTTTCGACCGATCGTTCCTATGGCAGCTATAGGATATAGTCATCCGATTTTGATACATTTTTTCAGAATTATGTGGAAGCATATAAAACTAACATATACAAAGATTAGTGACGCTACGATGGAAAACAAAAAAGTTTTTCTAAGTAGAACTGGCTCTTGGACCGATCGTTCCTATGGCAGCTATACGATATAGTCTTCCGATCCGGCCGGTTTCGACATATTAGTTGCGTGCAGCAAAAAGAAGACTCTGTGCCAAATTTTAGCTCGATAGCTTTAAAACTGAGGGACTAGTTCGCGTAGAAACAGACAGACAGACAGACAGACGGACAGACAGACTGACAGACGGACAGACGGACGGACGGACAGACGGAAATGAACTCAGCTCGTCGTCCTGATCAAGAATATATATAGTTTATGGGGTCGGAAATGAATATTTCTATGCGTTACAAACTTCTGGGCAAAATTAATATACACTTTTCAAGTGTATAAAAATAAAAATTTTACTTGTCTCTCTCATTTTTATACACATTATAGAAAAACCACCAAATATACACGCCTTCCGTCGTGTACCGCTGTCTCGTTTAAAGTCCCGGCCGGAAGCTGTGTTGTTGTTTTCATACCACTTCTTTTTTTTTGTCCACACAATCTGATATCCCATACTATCGCGGCAATTTGTTTCCACTGCATCCCACGATATTTAGTTTATGATTCCACACAGAAAAATTTTTCGAAACGGTACTAGCATATAGCTCGATAGAAACGGTCGGTCAAAAAACAAGTTCTATGAGGAACTTTTTTGTTTTCCATCGTATCGTCTCCAATCTTGTATTTGTTTTATACTTACAAATTTTTGAATTATCACGATCTTTCTATACACCGATCGGTCGGTTGTTTTCTGAAGTTTTTTTATGGTATCAAATTTGTATTATCAATGATTTAAATTTTTAATATCTGTTGAGTAAAGTTTTCAAGTGTATTAAAACTTCGGCACAGTCGAAGTTAGCTTTGCCTTCTCGTTTTTATATTTTAACGTACGAATGTAACGTAACGTCACAAAAGAAATGCCCATATACCAGATAATCCCTTAACCTAACATTTGTAAGTTTTTGCTAAACTAACAGAAGGGTTAAGTACATTATCTTTATTTTGTAAGCGTCTTACCCTTAGGAAATCTCCGATTGATGCAACAAAACTGAAATGATAAAAAAATCTCAGAACCGAAACTGTACCGGTACAATGTTTTGGTTCTTTTCGGTCTTTTCGGTTCCAAAAATAAAGGTTCTGAAATAAATAATAACGGATCCGGTTACGTTTCCTAGTTTTAATCGGTTCTTTTCTGTCTTTTTAATATATTTTACCTCTAGCACTCTTAGCCTGCGGGCAGCTCGAATTTTTTAAATTAATTAAAGAAAGAAACAAAAAACATGTTAAGAAATGATGGCAAATATACAAAAATATATCTTTTTGTTTTTCATATAAGCGGAAAAATGGACACTTGGTAAAAAGCGATTTATTTGGAGAAACACAAAGCAAACAGTAACATTTTTCTTTAATATACACTTAATAAATACATCAATCATCAAAACGAGAGCGTAAGTTGAAGTCGGCCCTGCTCGACTTCGATATACCCGTTACTCAGGGAAAGTTTTTTTAAAAATGTATTATTAAATCACAAAATGCCCAGCAAATTATTTGATTGCTTAGACTAGACGATAGTTCATCTGATCGTAAAACGGTGTATGGTGTATCGATATGTTAGGTTAGGTTACGTTAAATAGGCTGCTCGGTGGAGGCCGAGTTCACACAGAGGCCTTTCGATCGGGAACGATCCACTATCGTTCATTTGATCGGGAAATGATGTATGACGGATCGATAAGTAATGATGATTAAATTATATGTCTAAATGGTCCAAACAGTCTATCTTTAAAATTGTGGGTGATATGAATTCTTTTACAAATTGCGGGGGCGGCAACTCTACTATCGTTCATTTGATCGGGAAATGAATGGCGTATCGAAAAGTAATGATGATTAAAATATATGTCTAGGAGGTTCGAATCAACTATCTTCAAAATAGTTTCATCAAAATATCGTTCATTTGATCGGGAAATGATGTATTGCGGATAGATAAGTAATGATGATTAAAATATATGCCTAGAAGGTCCAAACAAGCTTGCTCCAAAATTGTGGGAGATATGTGGGTTTTTTTTCAAAATGCAGTGGCGGGAGGGAGCCTGGCAAAAATTTGAAACAAACGTGATCTGCGTGCAGACGATACAATAGTCTGAGAGATCTAGGTGTTCATACAGACAGCCGGACGGACGGACAGAAGGACATGACTATATCAACTCGGTTATTGATACTGATCAAGAATATATATACTTTATGGGGTCGGAAATGCTTCCTTCTGCCTGTTACATACATTTGCACGAATTTAGTATACCCTTTTTACTCTACGAGTAACGGGTATAAAAATATCGATTCGTTACCTAGTTTTAAGATATTCTACCTGAAAGCAGAAAAAATTGCCAAAAATTATTTTTTTTTTTTTGGAAACTGAGAAGCGGTGAACTTTGAAGGGATATATCATCTAAAATTTCATTAACGGTTGCATATTCGTCATCGTTGAAGAATTTCCCATAAGATGGGTTCATTCAAAATTTCGTAGGCTCACATACGTTTTTGGATTTTTGCAACCTCATTTGTTTTACGTGCATTGTTCTCAAATTTCTGTTTGTGTTAATTCCTCCATGCAGTTGCTCACTGACGATATGCTTCACCAGTAATTTGTACACTATGACTCGCAGTACCGAGCATAAGCAGTTCAATGGGATAACAAACGTAGTAAAAGCTACGTATACGTAACAGCGCTGTTAAGTTAGGGAGCTTTATCCAAAGAGGGCGCTTTGTAGTTGATGTGTAGATGTCAAGTAGATAATAAAAAACAACAACTACATATGTATAATAACGTCTAAAACATTGCATTGTCTTTGACTCCTAGTGAAGGGAGGGGGGCATTTTTTAAAAGGATTTGTTTAATTTTCGTATCAGAGATTAAGCATACAATTCAGGAAACTTTGTACAGGGTTATCCAATAAGGGCGGGACAAAGTTGGTAGCCTGTTAAAAGTTAAAGTTAAAATTGGCTGTTACAGCCCCATGATGAGGCCAAGCCGAGCTTCTCTCAATCTCTTGGCTCGTGTGTCTTTTAATTTTCGCTCAAGAGAAAGGGGACCTACAGTTTAACGCCGAATCCGAACGGCAAAGTTTTTGAGAAGCTTTTTCATGGCTACATACTCTAAACTGGCGCCAACAGCTGTAAAGGTGGACCTTATATGTAAAAGTTTTTAAAGAAAAACTTTTAAATTGGATGTTCCGAGGCGGGTCGAACCCACAACCACCCGCACAGTAGGCACACACGCTACCCACTGAGCCACACAAGGTCACATCGTTTTGGTAGCCTGTGGCGGCCATATTGTTTTGGCTGCTTCTGTCTAACCAGTTGCATATTTTTCAGTCACTGATACCAAATCACCATGACAAGTTCCACGATTGAGCAGCACGTCCAAATAATAAAACGAAGACGTGGTCCTTCAAAACCGAATATCCAAATTCGAGACGACCGGTTCAAGACAGTATCTATTTGACAGTTCAAGACAGGCCTTTCGCAGACTTCAACTTGACGGTTTTTGCGTCACGACTTGGGACTGCACCGGTACAAGATCCAACCGGTCCAGAAGCTCAAAGTTAATGATCATGGACAACGCAATTGCAACTCCGATACGCCCTTATTAAAGAACCCTGTAGAAGACTTAGACCCCCCATTTATGAGTATCTAGTTAGTGTCAGGGCCTTTTTTCCTTATTTTTAAACAAAGCTATCATCAGTGTTTTACACTTGCGCTTTATTAATAAAATTTTCTTTGATGCGTGTTTTAATTGAGCTTACAATTATTTTACATATGGAATATTCCATATCAACTCAGCCACCCCAATTTTTTTTTGTCTCCAAAAAATTATTAATCGCTATCATTTAGACGGACTATATATACATGAGAATACCTTAACACGGTTTTCCCCCACCGTCGATAGTTCTCAAGATAATGCGAAAAAGACTTGAAACTTTCAAAAAATCATAACTTTTGAACGGAACATCGGATTAAAACGATCCACAGACATATTTTTATCATTTTCGCGTTAACTTTTCAAAAAAAATTTGGGACAACTCTAAGAGATATCTAAAGACGGTTTTTTGAAGAAAAAATCCGTTTTTATTCTTTTTCGCGGAAAGGGCCAATCGATATTTGATCCGAAATTTTTTTTTTAGATTCAGAATATGTGTATGTAACTTGATAAATTTGTTTCAAGATGGAAGACAGGACAGTTCTTTGCGATCAGGTCGATCATATCACCTTCACCACAGTTCAATTTTCGACGAATCTCAATATCAAGGTGAATTTTACAGCTCTCCCATGGATGAAGATTTGCAGAGTAATCAAAGCGACACAGATCAGCCGTCATTAAAACGGTCACGGTCTAAAAGAGAGTTGGAATTGGAAGAGTTGTTGGATGGTTTGAAACAAAAATAAATTATTCCCGTGGACTCGCGCTGTCTTCCATCTTTGAACAAATTTTTCAAGTTACATACATATATTCTGAACCTGAAAAAAAAGATTTGGATCGGAAATCGAATGGCCCTTCCCAAGAAAATGAATAAAACTTTTTTTTCTACAAAAAACCGGCTTAAGATAACTCCAAAAGTTATCTAATATTTTTTTTCGAAAAGCGCATGTCAAATTGATTGAAAAACCAGCGAAAACGCAAAATTCGAAACAAAAAAAATTATTCCCGTGGACTCGCGCTGTCTTCCATCTTGAAACAAATTTATCAAGTTACATACACATATTCTGAATCTGAAAAAAAATATTCGGATCGAATATGGATTGGCCCTTTCCGCGAAAAAGAATAAAAACGGATTTTTTCTTCAAAAAACCGTCTTTAGATATCTCTTAGAGTTGTCCCAAATTTTTTTTGAAAAGTTAACGCGAAAATGATAAAAATATGTCTTTGGATCGTTTTAATCCGATGTTCCGTTCAAAAGTTATGATTTTTTGAAAGTTTCAAGTCTTTTTTCAATTATCTTGAGAACTATCGACCGTGGGGGAAAACCGTGTTAAGGTATTCTCATGTATATATAGTCCGTCTAATGATAGCGAATAATAATTTTTTGGAGACAAAAAAAAAAATTGGGGTGGCTGAGTTGATATGGAATATCCCATATCTAAAATCTGTGCAGTTATTTATAGTTAAGAATTGGACTTTACGGGTTTGATGAATTACAGGAAAGTTTGATTAGGATTCGAGTAAGTTTGGTCTAGTTCACAGTTAAGTTTACATATGTGGTAATAGAGGGCACATAAAGTATAATATATAATTAGTGGTAAGAATTTGAAAGTTCATGTTTGATTTAGTTATAGGTGATAATTACAGGTAAGTACATTGTAAAGTATGTATATAATTAATGAAAAGTAAGGTGGTGTTGCTGATTTTTGCAGTTGAAGACGCAGAGGATTCAGCTGCAATCATTCCTCACTCTTACCTCCAATTCGGCATACAATTCTGCGTATGCGTAGGCGCATCGGCTATATAAGCGTAAGACCGCCAGCTCCGCCTCAATTTCCGTTTGAGACTTTGACTGTCCAATTGCAGATACTTGACGGGACGAGGTACAAGGTGGACGGAAGCGCATGTCGCACTGGGACGTGAGGCGGTGGAGTGAAACGAATCATTCTTGCTCATCTGTAGAAAGCAATGCAACCATGCGTTGTTAACAACTAACGCCTCCGACAATATAAATTTTATTTTAACAATAGCGAATTTATACGCTGTTTAGACCGGCCGCATCATTGAAATTTTCCGTTATACCGGAGTTACACAGGGCGCATCATTGCCGAAGATGCGAAAAAATGATGCAGGCGTTTAGACCGCAGTCGCATCATTGAAACAGCTGTTCGCCCTGCCAAACGTAAACAAACCCAAGTAGTAAGAAGAAGAGAACAACTGTAATTTATTGATATAGAGACAATTATGAGCTATAATATGTTAAATGTGGCACGCGGTGTATTTGGCAATGGCACTGTGCTCACCAAAATTGAAATGGAGCTTGTATTTGCGGATAATTTATTTTTTTAAATTACGCGGTCCAATTATGTTGTTGTTGCTTATCGAAATTCGATGGCAAAATCAGCTGTTTACAATCGATGCCGTGAAACAATACTCGATACTCGTCAATATACGGTCACTCTTTCCGCATCATTGCAGCATCATTAAACATGCGGCTCTTCTTCTATCCACAGGTTTCTTATGGGAAACAATTCCGCACCTTCCGTTTAACGGAAAATTTTAATGATGCGGCCGGTCTAAACAGCGTATTAAACGGAAGGTGCGGAAACCATAAGAAACCAGATTGAACCGGTTCAAAAGTGGATAAAAGCAGATATCTAAAGTTAGATATTTAAAGCGTTTCAAAAGTGATATAGAGCCATATTTAAGAAATTATTTAAGCTACGATCTTGAATTTGTTGTGTAGGTATGTTGGTAATATAGAGATAGATATTACACTGGTTATTTTAGATTGGTTCCGAACCAGATCTAACCGGTTCAAAAGTATATTAAATATTTTGAAACAGTCTTAGTACCAGATAAAGCAGTTCAAATGTGGAACGTGAATGCCAGAAGGTACAAACTTTTTTATAACGGAATCGGAAATATTACAGAATTTTGTGAAATTGCAGTCCACATCCCGCCCAACCGAACGAGGTGTTAATAAATATATAAAATAGTAAGAATAGGTTTATGTCAGCACTTAAGTAATAAATAAACAAAATAAAATGTACAAATTTTAAAAAATCGTTAATAAAAAAAGGTAAGGACGACTCCGAACTAATCACTCGGTAAAGTTTGTTAAATTCACCACAAAGAACGAGTAAGGGTTCATGTAAAGTATATATAGTAATACACCGTTTCAAAGATAGGGGTTAAAGTAATAGGAACACTAAAAGAGAATAGTAAATTTCACCACTAATAAGTTTGTGTGCTAAGATTTCCCCAATCATTATTGTACGGTTAATTTAAAGAAGTCAACTAGATGTCGACGACAATCGGATATTAGGAGCAGAGTTCAAACCTTGCAGAGACCACACACCAGAAATAAAAAGAATTTCGGTCGTATGAGGATCGTCCAATTCCATTGACCAAAGTCTTTTAGACTTATTAACAATATTTATTACAATAGTCTCTATAGAGAACTAAACTCAAGATTCAAAGTAGAGATGGGATCAGGACGGGAAGATTTGAAATTTAAAGTCGGATTTCTTGAAAATGTTTTACTAAATCATAAAATGTTAATAATAACATTAAATTTACAAGTATACAAAGTGCGAAAAAGTAGATCATTGCCATATCTAAGAAGTTATTTAAGCTTGGAATATAAAATTTGGTATTTGGATTGATAATATGGAGTTTCGGTGAAATACCTTGGCTAGAAAGAACAATAAAGTTACCAAAACTGAAGAAAAAATAAAAATTCAACTGGTAAGCATAACACATGATTGTGCAGCAAAATTGCCATGTCAGCAATGGTCACACATTTTATTTACTTTGTCCAATGCCAATGTCCGTCTCCCTTCCAACCCAAACAACATAAGTCCAAGTGACTGGCATTATTTCACAGACGCCTTTATCCTCCACCAGATGTGCGGGTGCACTAGACGGAAATGCATTTTGGCATGTCCAGCGAAATTGGCCCAAGACGCAGTAAAGAAAGCCAGCTTTCCTTAACTTTTTTTTATATTTTAGTTGAAGTTGAATGAAGTTGCTGCTGCTAAAGCTCATTTTAAGTGAACATCTTCTGGCTTGGCTGGTCACATTCCAATTGTTGTTGTTTGCATGTGGCCATTTCTATTTTTCGCTCAGCTTAGTCCTCTCCGCCGCCAACTGAGTGAGTGGCATGCAATTTGCTGGGGCAGTTAAGCACTTGGCAAGCAATCACGACCCAGCTATCAAACAAGTCGTGACCTCGAGAAGCGCAGCGAACCCCACGCACAATCCAAACATATCTACACTGATAAGCGGAAATCATTTGCTGGCCCACTTGAACTGACCATGTATAAAAGGGTGGGCTATGAGAGACCCATTCCACATTGGTTTCTTCATCACCATGCACACGCACCTGTTGTTGTTGGGTAAGTCGGTATTGTCATCAGTTCAGGGTATGACGATTTTAACACTTTTATCTTGATCGACTCCCAGTTCTGTGTGGGCTGCTCCTCGCCTGCCTCTCCGGGACTTATGTTGCTGGCCAATGCATTGACACCTACGAGCCGGGTTGTCAGCTCCAAGTGGAAGTGAACATACCGCAAAGGCATTGCATAGATCCCACAAAGTACTGGGTTTGTCGCAATGTAAATGCCCGGGCGGAGCTTAAGTATTGTGGACCCAACCAAGGATTCGATCAAAAAATGAATACGTGCATTCCCTGGATTGTGTGGGTATGGACACCTTGCATAGAGCCACCAAGTCGCCCCTCCGGCTGGCAACCATGTGGAAACTGATATGTGAATGAACGATATATGATACGATAAATCGAAATAAAGTTGGTAATTTCATCAATTGATAAAGGAGCTTTCATCTTCGAGCAGAGAGTTGCAACGAGTTTGGGCACAATCATTGTATGCGCCCATCGCATAGTGGGGCATGCGTAAGCGACACCAAAATCATCGCTAAATTCAAGAATTAAATTTTGCATTTGGACAAAATGTAAATATAGTTCTAAAATGGATGAAATTCCGCATAAGTAAGTAAACAAATTATCGCCCCAAGTATAAAAGAAACGCCGTAATGTGATGTCAAAGTTAGGACTAGGTATTTTCATTTTCACGCATACGAAAACTTTAATTAATTTTTTTACATTGGATAACGGTTCTCCCTAAAAATAAATATAAATAATTATTTTTGATAGTTGATAAACTTAAAATGATTCTTTGACAGTTTTTGTATAATTTTGTATTCTGTCTGGTATTAAAAAAAAAAAATAATTAAATTATCTGTTTCGAGGAGATACTAGTTACTAGGGGATACACCTTTGCCAACTTAAATTAATTTGATTTAATAAAAAGGCGGAGATTAAAGTTTTGTGTTTTCTTTATGACGGATTCAAAGTTAGAGTGAGAGGTGATGGTAAAATAGATCGAAACATTCCTGCCTAACTATCACTATCGTTAAACAGTGATTCATAATAGATTTCAAGTGACTTCAAAACAATATTTCAAATTATTTAACAAATGAATAGAAAGTTAGAATATATATAAACAATTAATATTAAATAGCGTTCTGCTGCAAATATTCTCGAAATGATGAGTTATTTTATGATCGGGTAGGCATAAAGTATTTATACCCGTTAATCGTAGAGTAAAAAGGGTATACTAAGTTCGTGCAAATGTATGTAGCAGGCAGAAGGAAGCATTTCCGACCCTATAAAGTATATATATTCTTGATCAGCATCAATAGCCGAGTCGATATAGACATGTCCGTCTGCCTGTCTGTCCGTCTGTATGAACACCTAGATCTCAGAGACTATAAGAGCTAGAGCAACCATATTTTCAGTGTAGACTTGTATTGTCTGCACGCAGATCAAGTTTGTTTCGAATTTTTGCAACGCCCCCTCCCGCCCCCGCAATATGAAAAAACCTTATATCTCTCACAATTTTGGGGCTAGCTTGCTTCGACCTTCTAGACATATATTTTTATCATTATTACTTATATAACCGCCATACAACAGTTTTCGATCAGATGAACGATAGTAGAGTTGCCACCCAATTGGAAAAGACCTCATATATCCCACATTTTTGAAGATAGATTATTTGAACTTTCTAGACATATATTATTATCATCATTACTTATCGTTCCGCCATACATAATTTCCTGATCAGATGTACCATACTAGAGTTGCCAATAACGCAATTTGTTAAGACCTCATACGTGGGTTGCTATTTAAGTTTCTGGCCTAGGTCACTTCTAGCCAAAGTTTGGACTTTTATCGATAAAAGCTCCATACAACTCTCTGTGTGACCACGTTTGACATCGATTAACGATTAATCAAAAAATTGCCTCGGCAGAAAAATGGAATTAACTCGTACAAATTTTCACAACTTTCGTCGTGGATTATCACGACAAGAGTGCAACGATGAACTTAAATCTATGTATGGCGATGAAGCACCATCCTATAGCACTGTGAAAAATTGGTTAAATGAATTCAATCGCAGGCGACGCTCGCTCGAAGACGAAGGTCGTCCAAAAACAGTCGTTGTTCAAGAAAATATTGATGCCGTGCGTGAACTGATATTGCAAGATCGTCATGTGACATACCGAGAGATAGAGGCATCCTTCGGCATTTCTTCCACCAGCATTCATTCGATATTGCATGAACACCTGGGCGTAAAAAAGGTTTGTTCTCGTTGGATCCAGCACAATTTGACAATCGCTCAAAATAAGGCTCGTGTGGATTGGTGCAAAGAAATTTCGAAAAATATAATCGCGGTGTTTCAAAAGACGCTTATAAGATCGTCACGTGTGACGAATCATGGACCTATGCTTATGAGCCCGAAACAAAGCAGCAATCGACCGTGTGGGTCTACGAAGACGAGCCAAATCCAACGAAAGTCGTTCGTGGAAGAAGCACTTTGAAGCAAATGGTCGCCTGCTTCTTCGGTAAAACTGGTCATGTGGCGACTGTTAAGCTTGAGCAACGTAGAACGGTCAATTCTGAGTGGTACACCACAATTTGTTTGCCTAAAGTCTTCGGAGAATTTCGAAAAACGAACAAGAGAAGGCAGATCATTGTGCACCATGACAATGCGAGCTCTCACACATCAGCTCACACCAGCGCCTTTTTGACCGCCCAAAACGTCGAATTGATGGCCCTGACTTGGCACCCAATGACTTCTTTTTATTCCCGCACATCAAGGGAAAAATGCGTGGTCAACGATTTTCGTCGCTAGAAGATGCTGTTGAAGAGTTCAAAAACCATGTTTTGGAGGTGTCTCAATCGGAGTGAAAACAGTGCTTCGACAATTGGTTTGAGCGCATGCAAAAGTGTATAAATCTTGCTGGAGAATACTTTGAAAAACAATAAAACCATTTTTGATCATAAATATTCGCGTTTTCATTATTAGGTCAGAAATATATATAGCAACCTACGTAGTCCTCTATCTCTCTATCTAGTCCTTTTTAAATTTTTTCCTTAACAAAGTCTGTAATGTAGGACGTCGACTTAGCTTATAGTTTCAGGGAATACCCTAACTAAATTTTTAAAAGATTAGTTGCAAGTAAAAAAATTTTTCTTTCAAATTTCAGTCAAATAGATTTTTTTTAATCGTGCTATTTCGAATGAAATCGTGTAAAAACAGAATCAAATTTTTTTGTAGACCGTTTTATATCAAAACCGTGTAAAAAAGACCGTGTAAAAACAGAATTAGGTGTATACCCTTTTGCTCTACGAATAACGGGTATAAAAATTATATGCCTACCCGATCATTAAATAACTCATCATTTCGAGAATGTTCGCAGCAGAACGCAATTAAATATTATTTGCTTATATATATTCTAACTTTCTATCCATTTGTTTAATTATTTGAAATATTGTACATTTGCATGAACTATGTTTTTCTATTTTTTTTCTAACTGTTACTGTAAACATATAGTGGTAACTAAAAATATAAATAGTGAAAGCAAGTTGGTACATCGCAGCCGTGTACGGCCGACTCTAACATAATAAGTACTTAAGCTTATCTTATGCAATGTCAAGAGCAAGATTCATTACGAACGATAAGCTAAGCGATTTCGCTCTTACCCACAAATACTAATGAATCATAATTGTGATGTGGCAGATTTGACACTCATTTCGCACAGTGCCAAGGTTTATTTGTTCTACAAACTGTTGGCAATTTCAACTGCTAATCTCTGACTTATGATGACATGTATGCCCTAACCGATGTACCCATCAATCCAAGCCTTCTTGCTGATGGGTAACGATGGTTTATTTGAAAACGGACTATAGTATGTCATATATCAATATGCCGCATTCGCCACCTATCTCCTTCTTTTACCCCTCTCTCTCTTGCTCGTTCTGTCTCTCTTATCCCAAAAGTGGTATGCAATAAGTTGCGTTGCACTCGCCCAAACATTTTGTGCCAGCATTTTATTTCATTTTACAGTTGTCAGTCAAACGTTTTGTCAGTCCGCGGGGCGCTTCAATAAAAAGGAGAAAGCCGGGAAAACAAAACAACGTTTCAATCGAAATTTTATTTTTCACTTGCTATCGCGTGCGTGTAAAAAATATTTCCATATAAAAGAATTTTTCCCTTTGGTTGAGAGAAAATATTACACAAAAATCAAAGAGCAGCAAAAAAAAACAGGTCTGGTGAAAATTGTGAAATAAAATTTTAGCATACGTGACGTATACGCAATATATTTAATTACATGGGACATACTATATTTTTTTGTATAAATAATAAAGTTGAGGAAGAGTCAGAATATTTAAATCATCGATATATTTTTTTACATGTACATTAAAGAGCCGCAGAGAGTTAAGGTCAGCAGGGGCATCCAGCGAAATGAAATTATAAATAATTTTTAAGAGATTTTTGCTTATTGCTCTGCATATGTAAGTAGTGTGTATTTATAGATGCCAGATTTTAGCATTTCTCTTGCATAATTCGTTATTCAGAGCAGAATTCACAGCAAAAGTGCATGCGAGGGTCACTTTTTATATTGTAAGATTTCTAATAAAACTGAAAGGCGAAGCTAACATCGTCTGTGCTGGACTTTTTACTCCAATTTTATAATATATATAGAATTTCATTAAAATTCGGATATATGCTAAGAAAAGCAAGTAAGAAAGTCCGTCAAGCCGGATTGAATCATAATCTGCACGCTCAGGAAAAATATTACCTAAAATTACCCAAAATTACCTACAATTTCTAGACATTTTACCTAAAGTTTTTTGGACTCCATAACAAATTACATTTTTAGGTAATATGTGAACTAAAATATTTGACAATGTATGACCTTAAGTCGATTATTTTAATACCCGTTACTCGTAGAGTAAAAATGGTATACTAAGTTCGTGCAAATGTATGTAACAGGCAGAAGGAAGCATCTCCGACCCCATAAAGAATATATATTCTTGATCAGCGTCAATAGCCGAGTCGATATAGACATGTCCGTCTGTCTGTCTGTCCGTCTGTCCGTCCGTCTGTATGAGCACCTAGATCTCAGAGACTATACGAGATAGAGCTACAATTTTTTCAGTGTAGACTTGTATTGTCTGCACACAGATCAAGTTTGTTTCAAATTTTTGCCACGCCCCCTCCCGCCACCGCAATATGAAAAAAACTCTTATCTCCCACAATTTTAATAATATATTGTTCGGACCTTCTAGACATATATTTAAATCATCATTACCTATCGATCCGCCATTCATAATTTCTTGATCAGATAATTGGCCTTTTTAAACCTCCACCTTAGTTTCCACTTTCTCCACATACGGAAACTACTGTCCAATAGGCTGCTTATCGTTTGGGCTGTGCGTAGATTGCCAATACGTGACTGAATGAATGAATTAATGAGATTGTGAATTTTGTGCAATATTCTTTCAACCAATGCCCTCCAGAGCCCAACTTCATAATGCTTCATGGCATTGTTCGTCTAAATAATCTTGCACCAACATAAATAGTGACCCTCTCAGGAAGAGCATTTTGTGTTAAAACATTTAACTATTCAGAGCAAATATTCATAAAAACCCCCCAAGTGCATACAAATGTTTGCTGTAGTCTTTGAAAATCTTAAAATTCTTACCAAATTCTACAAATGCTACATGAATTAACATAAATCACTCCACTCCACAGCGAGAGCAAGAGTTGGAGTTGATGTGGAGAAGCGCAAGGATTGCCTTGTGGCATTGTGTTTGCCTGTAGCTTCATTTAATGGCAGACATTAATAACCTGATTTAATTTATGGCCCAAAAACTAACAAAAGCCGACTACGAGAATCGGCCAAATGAGCAACAACAACAAGCCGGAAAAGTGTGGCTGGCTCCCAGTGCAGCCCGCACTGCAATGGCAATTACTCAAGCATGCCAGGACCTAATATGGCTTAAGGCGGTCCAAACGCCAGCCCAAGTCAGGTGAAATTTTGTAGTTGGCACCCGTAGCTCCTCCCTGCCCCGAAAAATGCCTTTGAGGCAGTGTTTTGAATTAATTAGCAACGTTGCTCCGCTTGTTTGCGGCTTGCCCGGCTATCTCTGAAAATAATTTACAGCTGCCGTTGATGTCATGAATATGCAAGCAGCAGGCAAGGGCGGTTCGGATGCCTGGACTGGTAACGGAAGCACAACATTCATCCATCCACCCCACGATGGACAAACAAACAGCGCCATAAACTGCCTGCCAAATTGCAAATAGAATGAGGCCTGTAAACCTTACATTAGCTTATCTTGGCCACAGCATCTTGTCTTAGTTCCGCTTGATAAGATTACATTTCGTCTAAAAATGTATAAAACACAGGCAACAAGATTAGCACAGGTCAGTCTGAAAGTCTAAATTTATTCAACAAGATGAAGTGTGTGCATCTAGTCGCTGTGGTCTTGGCCCTAATCAGCCTCTCCAGTGCGGCCGCTGTGAGTAAACCCACGGGCCAGCCAGGCTGCCAAACAGAGGAGGAACTTTCGTTGGCCTTCTATCGTCACTTCTATTTGAAAAATTACTATTGGGTGTGCGAATCTCAAGGAGTTCCAGCCTCACTGGCTGTGTGTCCCATTCCCAGTGCCTGGCTGGATGATCAGAAGGCCTGTGTACCCTGGGCTCAATGGTACTGGACGCCCACGGCTTCGCCTCCCAGCGAACCGGCAGCCGTTCAAGTGGTCTAAGATCACCATTACATAAATAGATAAAAATTATTGGTTTTAGTTTAATGTACTTTACTTGCTTGGGCTATAAAATAAAATACTACTGTGCTCAGTGGCCTTGCATGGCTCAGAGGGTAGCGTGTGTGCCTACTTTGTGGGAGGTTGTGGTTTCGATCCCACCTCGGAACATCCAATTAAAAAAAGTTTTTTTCTTTAAAAACTTTTACGCACAAGGTCACCTTTACAGCTGCTGACGCCAGTTGTTGTGGAGTACATAGCCATAAAAAAGCTTCTCAAAAACTTTGCCGTTCAGATTCTTCGATTTTCTTTTGAGCGATAATTAAAACGAGAGCGTAAGTTAAAGTCGGCCCTGCTCGACTTCGATATACCCGTTACTCAGGATATAAACATGTCCTAATTGTGGAAGAAATGAGTTTCTTTCCAATTTGCGGTGGAGGCAACTCTACTATAGCTCATCTGATCAGGAAATGATGTATGGCTGATCGATAGGTAATAATTATTAAAATATATGTCTAGAGGGTTCAAACAATCTATTTTCAAAATTGTGGGTGATATGAGGTATTTTTTAAATTGCGGGGGCGTGAACTTTTCTATCGTTCATCTGATCAGGAAACGATGTATGGCGGATTGATAGGTAGTGATGATTAAAATATATGTCTAGAGGGTTCGAATTATCTATTTTTAAAGTTGTGAGAGATATGAGGTATTTTTCAAATTGCGGGGGCGGCAACTCTACTATCGTTCATCTGATCGAAAAACGATGTACGGCTGATCGATAGGTAATAATTATTAAAATATGTGTCTAAAAGGTTCAAACAATCTATTTTCAAAATTGTGGGAGATATGAGGAATTTTTCAAATTGCGGGGGTGGCAACTCTACTATAGTTCATCTGATCGAAGAATGATGTATGGCGGATCGATAGGTAATGATGATTAAAATATATGTCCAGAAGGTTTGAACAGTCTATTTTCAAAATTGTGGGAGATATGAGGTTTTTTTCAAATTGCGGGGGCGGGAGGGGGCGTGGCAAAAATTTGAAACAAACTTGATCTGCCTGCAAACAATACAAGTCTACACTGAAAATTTGGTAGCTCTAGCTCTTATAGTCTCTGAGATCTAGGTGTTCATACGGACAGACGGACAGACGGACGGACGGACAGACGGACAGACGGACAGACGGACATGTCTATATCGACTCGGCTATTGGTGCTGATCAAGAATATATATACTTTATGGGGTCGGAAATGCTTCCTTCTGCCTGTTACATACATTTGCACGAACTTAGTATACCCTTTTTACTCTACGAGTAACGGGTATAAAAACACACTAGCCAAGAGATTAAGAGAAACTCGGCTTGGCCCCAGGGGGGGCCACTGAAATTTCTTTTACCCAACTTACGTTGTCACAGAAATCTAATTCTGCAAAATTCTCGGTTTCACAGAAATGTATTTCGGTTTGGTTTGCAACCTCAGATGGACTGCTATTTTTTTAATTATTATACAATTTGAACGTGTATAAAAGAAGAAATTGAAGATAATTATTTGAATAATAATTTAAGTTTAAATCATGAAACACGTTATAGATTGTTGAAAAAATATAGCAAGCTTAACGTGGTTTATCGATTTTGAAAAATCCTTCCCTGAATTCGAAAACAAATAAAATAATTTGGAAAAATTGGGCACCATCGCACAGTGGGCGAAATGGCATTATATTTTCTGGTTCTAATATTTAAAAAAAAACTGATGTTAGTTGTTATTTTGTTTGAATGGATAATAATTAAGGAATTATTGAAACATAAAAACATTTTTTTTGGGTAAGAGTTACAGTTAAAAGATAGAAACTTTAGATGTCGTCAAGCCAGGTATTAATCTAAAGGGTATGCAATTTTTAATAATTTAGTTGAAGATCGTTTTCCAATCGGTTTAGTAGTTTGAATCCTACAAGCAAAAATATTTCGAAAAAATCGATTTTTTCTCAAAAACGTGAAAATTTTTTTTCCTAAAATCTGTAAAAAGTTGAAATTGATAAAAATAAATTACTTTTTTCTTTTGTCCTTACGAATAGCACTTCTACGAAGAAAATACGGTATTGATAAAGAATATCTATGGATAAATAAAGGAGTTGTGGGCAATTAAGTACAAGTACTAACAGTCAAATTTCAGTGTCTGATGTCTTTATTAGAAAATATTTTAATTTTTTCTTCGTTTTTGGCCTTGCTCTTAATTTTTTTCTGTGATTTTGCTTCTATTGGAACTTGCACGTTGAGCAAAAAGCGAAGTAAAAAAAAATGTTCTGTAATAAACTCGTAAAATAGTCAAATTCGACTCTTAATACTTTCACAAAATTGCTCACAACTTCGCTATTTATCCACAGATTTTCGTCATCAATACCTTATTTTCTTCGTCAAAGTACAATTCGTGAGTGTAAAAGAAAAAACAATTTTTTTGATTTTAATTTTCAACCATTTACCGATTTTCGAAAATCAAATTTTTCACGTTTTTGGATTTTTTTCGAAATATTTTGTTCGAACTAATAAATCGATTGGAAAATGTTCTTCTAGATTAATGGGAATTGCATACCCTCTTGATAAATTTTTTGCTTGGCTCTATCAAAAGTTTGTAACTCGAGATATGGCTTAAATGGTATGGGTACCTACCGAAAAACTAAAAAAAATTCGAACTCAAAAACGCATACATACAAAAATTTTTGATTTTCATTTTCGAGTTCAGCATTCCAAAATACATCATTAAAAATTAATGGATCCAATGGGTCTTTTTCGCTGTAATCTAGTGTAATCAAACCCGGACTTTCCAGACTCCACATTAAGAAATAGACTTTTCGCCTCTACATCCAAATGCATGTTCTTTTCTAAACATAGGGAAGGAATTTGAACAAAGAACTGATCAGTGCCAGAAAGTGGCTAAATCGACAGTAAACGAGAAGGCAAAGCTAACTTCGACTGTGCCGAAGTTTTAATACACTTGAAAAACTTTACTCCAACTGCTTAACCGGTAAAATATATATAGGATATAGATTTCAAATATTAAAATTTTTTTAATAATGATAATAAAAATTTGATACCATAAAAAAAATTTTTCTTAGTAAACCACATTTTCCAACCGATCGGTCGTATGGCAGCTATATGCTATAGTCATCCGATTTTGATAAATTTTTTCCAAATTGTTTGAAAGCATATAAAACTAATATATACCAAGATTAGGGACGCTACGATAGAAAACAAAAAAGTTTTTCTCACTATCTCACTAGAACTAGTTTTTGGACCGACCGTTTATATGGCAGCTATATGCTATAGTCATCCGATTTTAATAAATTTTTCACGAATTGTGTGGAAGCATATAAAACTAATATATACCACGATTGGTGACGCTACGATGGAAAACAAAAAAGTTTTTCTCACTAGAAATAGTTTTTGGACCGACCGTATATATGGCAGCTATGTGCAATAGTCATCCGATTTTAATAAATTTTTTTAGAATTGTGTGGACGCATTTAGAACTTATATATAATACGATTGGTGACGCTACGATGGAAAACAAAAAAGTTTTTTTCACTAGAACTAGTTTTTAGACCGATCGTTCCTATGGCAGCTATATGATATAGTCATCCGATTCGGCCGATTCCGATAAATGTGCAGCGTATTTGTATTTAAAGACTTTTTGCAAAGTTTGGTCAAGATAGCTTCAAAACTGAGGGAGGAGATAGCATAGAAACAGACGGACAGACGGACGGAGGGACAGACGGACAAACGGAAATGAACTCAGCTCGTCATGCTGATCAAGAATATATATACTTTATGTGGTCGGAAATGCTTCCTGCACTGCGTTACAAACATCGAGACAATTTTAATATACCCTCTGCAAGGGTATAAAAAAAGCTGATTTAAATTTACCTAGATACAAAACATGGGGGCGGCAAATTCAACCGCCCCGGCAGCAGAATTTATATAGCACAGAGAGATATGCCAGTCAGTAATACATGGTGTATACTTTTAGGCTAAAGTTGAATTGAGCTGCTCGACACCTTCCGATATGTGTATTTGCAAAAGTACAAAGAGTATAATAAGTTTGTGTAAATCTATGTATCAGCCAAAAAGATGCGGTTTCGACCCTATAAAGTTTGTTTACTGAGTCGTAGCCATGTCAATCTCTCCGGCCGTTTGACTGTCCGTACACTCAGAGAAAAAATCGAGCAGATCGTGCTTGATATCAAGCAGATTTCGTGTCAGAAGTTCGGCAAGACAGAATTTTCTTGGATTCAAGAAGAAAATACTGAAATCAATCATGAATTTTCAAGCTGTATTTTTTTGTCTCACCTCCCTTGCCACCAAACACACAAAGATTTCTCGATTTCAAGCAGATTTCTTCTTGAAAATTCAAGACGAAAAAAAACTAAATTGAAGCAGATTTCAGTCTTGCCGAATCGTGCTAGATTTCTCTGGGTGTATAAACAAACAGATCTCAAAGATAGTAAGAGCAGGGGCTCGATATGTATGGAACGAAGACTCCTAATACTTGCATATATGGAAATGCTAGACCCAAATTCTTGGTTTTTCTTAATTTTTTTGGCTGCATTAAAGCATTGCCTGCTCTTATGCAGTTCTGTTATTCCAATATTTGTTTTTTGAATTTGCTGTGCCTGAGACTGTTAAGATTTATTTTTCTGCTGCTATAATTACAGCAAATGAAATACGGCTTCTTTCACTCATTTAACAGACATTAATGCTAGTCCCTGGATCTGCTTAACTTTCTCATAAATATGTCAATCACAAAACTTATACCGTATCTATCAGCTTCTTAATAGTTTTCCATCTATTTACTTGCAGTCATGTCGCGGTCATCACAACATTTACGAGACTACAACGGCGAACCAGGCTGCCGTTCAGCCGCGGAGCTCAATCATAGCTATCGTCATTTCTGGGATCCAACCGCCTATTGGTATTGCGGCAATACACCAGATCAACGGGCACAGCTCAAGCGTTGTAACCCTAATGAATTGTATTACGATAAGGCTCAATGTTGTGTAAAATGGAAGGATTGGGAATGGACTGAACCGCAGGAGCCGCCCACAAAGCCCGATAAATAATACACGGTCCTTGGAATGAATTGAAACAAATTGTCGAAAATTTAATTAAAAACCGATTTTCGTTGGGGGGCAGTGCGCAGGACTAATTTTGGAAACATGGCGGGCACAAAAATGACATAAACCGCTTAGAGTGGGGGTGAGAATGGCTCGACTGATGCTGGTAAGGATTTGCATATGTTTGTTGGAGCTCAACCAGCGACACGTACGTGCGTCAATTAAGCAAAGCTTCCCCAATTTGGTATATTGACAATGCGGCAAATATCCAGAAGCTTCATGGACTTTTCATAATTATACACTGAACGAAAATGTTAGATAATGAGTTTGTGCAAGTGAAGTAGAAGGACACATCTCCGAAGCTATAAAGTATGTATTTAAATTCTTCGTATAACCGAACAGATCTCAGAGATGGTAAAAGCTAGAGGATCGACATGTATGAACCATCAGCAGATTAAAGAATTCACACGAAAAAAGAAGCTGGTGCAGGCATCTTACCAATTATTTGCCGACAGTCTTGAGCAACTCTGCAGGCAGCTTATCAGCGCCAACCCAAGGCAGATTCCAAAACTTCCGTTGCGTCATATTAATAAGTTCACCACATCCAAGTACACTCTCACATTACACCGATTGGCAGCACTTCACACAGTATGTGTGGCGCCTCATTTAAAGGTTATCAGTTACATACAAACTGTGGCATGTACAGAGTATATAACAGTCGGTTTTGATCAAATTTCTTACTTGTTTTATTAGCTGTCGAGCAGAATTTTTGAAACAAAAATTGCCTTAATGACTTTTCCGACAGTTCAAGTGGCAAAATCAACCAACTGTATTTACTGGGACACTTTTCTCAGTTGATTTTGTGTAACAGCTGGGCTAAAGTAGCAAATATGTTGTTGCTGTTTTCTGTGCCACACAATTTGATATACACAAATCGATTTACTTGCGCATGCAAATAACTTTATTTGTTTAGTGGGTGGCACAAAAGGCACCACAAAAGGCAGGATATAAGAGGAGTAGAACAAAAGAGGCGACAGCAGGCAGGATAAGGGCTTGGCTGCTCGGCAGCAAACAAATTTGCATAAATCGCAGTTGGTAGCACACAACACACACACACATGTGCTTATTCACACCCATGCATCGACAACGCCATCGACACGAAGTGAAAGGCGCAAGGACTAAGTGCATGCTTAAGTGTTTTCTTTTCTATTTACGTGCCACGACGTTGGACTGAGCAGCCGAACGTCGTTTGTTTGCTCGGTTGCGGCTTGTCTGCTCCTCCTCCTCTCTGTCACCTTTTGTCGCTCCCTGTCTTTGTATGTAAATCAAGGTAAACAGAAATCTGTTACAGCATGATACCATTTACAATGACATGCAATGGGCCACCGGCAACGACACACCCCTTTCCCCCTGCCGCATGAAAGCAAACTAGATACTTATACACGTGTCTCATATTGACTGCGATATGTTATACAAATGAGATATTGATGCCGCAGCAGCAGCACAACCGACGGGCAACAACACTTACTAAATGGAGAGCAGACGGACCTAGATGCCTCTGGAAACAGGGACGTGGGCACGGATTGAAGCGGTTGACGTTGGGTAAGATGGGAACATGAAAGGAAGTTGATTTACTTCTCCCTTTCGGTAACTGAATCCGTAACTACTGGCGACCACAGACATGCACATGGAAGCCTATCGAATGACCAGAATGTTCAGTAAAAAATCAATGATGAAAACGAATAACAAGATTAATGAAAGAAACATAAAAAATGCGCAAGTCAAAGCAAATGGGAGAATGAAAAACAAAGTATCATAAATAAAGAGGAAAGCTAACTTCAGCACGCCCTAGATTATGTACATGTCGAGTGCCCGACAAAACTTAGCAACATTGTAGGAGCCAAACGAAAAGATTTACCAATAAAAGTCAGATGCAGGTCCTTGCAGTGTCCGCGAAGGGGAGAAAATTAACTGAGCTTCGCCAAATTATCCAAAAGCATAGGCAAACTAAGTAAATCAGTTTTTCTTCTTTACCGGAAACTATATTTTTGTTACATTGTTTAGGCCTTATTCCAGATGACATAAAAATTTATTTCGGCACTATGCTTCATATAAATAAGACAGCTTTTCAAAAGCATTCAGCTTCCAGAGCTTTTCAAAAGTTTTACTATTCATATGAAGAATAGTGAAGAAATAAATATTTATATCATCTGGAATGAGGCCTTTTACCAAAATTTAGAATGATTTCAGATTGGAGTTAAACAAAAAAAACCTTTGCAAAAATGTTATTGGACTCACTGAGGTTTGTTACCTTGATCGTTTATTAGAAAAGTAAATTGAACCTCATTCGGTTACACTTAAGTGAATCCCGGAACAGGGATTCACATGAATCTCTTAGTCCGACAGACAGCTGACCCTTTCACAGACATACCAGCCGCCAGCCCTAAACCGCTAAATCTAAATACCTAAGATTTTACAATAGTATTAACAAATTTCAGAAAAAAAATATATACAATTCCTTTCCAAAGTGTGTGAAAATCCCCGGCAAAGCTAGAATGGGGAATATTTTCTTAACCCTAAATAAATATAAAAGGCATGCACAAAGTAAATGACCGATCCCTAATATAACTGTGAGTTACTATCAATCTGGGAAAGGTCGCAATTTATATTTCGAAATATCTCGATCATATTTTTAAATAAATAGATCACTAATTAATACTAATCAAAGCTGCAAACCGGTCTGGAACCGTACTCCTGCAAACCGGTCTGGAACCGAACTCCTGAAAATCGGTTCGGTTCGGGTTTTCCGATGTGCCTTTTACATTTTTAACCCCTCAAACCTGAACTCGAACCGGAACACTTATTGAAATATAAAGGGATCGGTATATTAATATTAAGTAGTTTTTTTAATAAATGAAATTTATGTTAAAAGTATTAAAAATTAAGTTTTTGACTGCAGTAAAAAGCAATTAACATTTATTAAATACAAAATCTATCAATGATGTTCAAGAATTTGTCTGAAATTGTCCAAGAGAACATACACATTCGGGGTTGGAACAGTTACCTTACGGTAGGAGTTCGGTTCCACAACCGGTTCCCTTCAAATTAAGAACCGGGGTTCCGGTTCGGGTTTGGGGTGGGAGATGTTGATTAAGTATAATTTAAAATAATTGAAAGATGGGATTCCTGAAACTGATCCACTGATTCTTTGTGGCCATGACACCTGCAGAATATACGGCCATTCTGATTTCAAAGCTCTACAAAAGTGTTTCTACTCATATAAAGCATTGTGACGAAAATTATTTTTATGTCATCTGAGAATAGGCATTTACTCAAAAAAAAATTGATTAAAATAGACACCCACCAGAACAACAGATTTTGAAAATAGGATTCCTGACTAGGGTTTGGGCCCGGCGCACCGCCCACACCCACCCACGAAACCCAGGAAGGACAACGAAGCCTCCAGTCGGCACTCCCACAAGGCCATGAGCAGTCGGCCGACCGCTAAAAAGCGCAAACACAAGGCCGTGGCCTTACCTTTCGACCGGCACACGAGAGTCCACCACAAACTACGATTTCGATCTATTAGAATGGTAACATTACAGCTAAGATAGCAAGTAGTACAACTATTTACAATAATGCTACTGCTAAAATGGTTAAACAATTATTACATAGTACAACACTAAAAACGAGAGCGTAAGTTGAAGTCGGCCCTTTTCGACCTCGATATACCCGTTACTCAGGGTAAGGTTTATTTTAGAATATTTTATTAGATCACAACATGCCCAAATTCTGGAAGATATGAGTTTTTTTTTCAAATTGCGGGGGTGGCAACTCTACTATAGCTCATCTGATCAGGAAATGATGTATGGCGGATCGATAAGTAATGATGATTAAAATATATGTCTAGAAGGTTCGAACAATCTATGATCAAAAATTGTGGGAGATATGAGGTATTTTCCAAATTTTGTGGGGGGAACTTTTTTTTTGTTTGGGGAGGGAGGGGAAAATTTAAGGTGTGGGGTTTTTTGGGAATTTTTTTTTTTTTTTTTTTTTTTTTTTAGGTAATGATGATTAAAATATATGTCTAGAAGGTCCGAACAATCTATTTTAAAAATTGTGGGAGATATGAGGTTTTTTCATAATGCGGGACCGTGGCAAAAATTTGAAACCTGATCAGCGTGCAGACAATACAAGTCTCCACTGAAAAAATGGTAGCTCTAGCTATTATAGTCTCTGAGATCTAGGTGTTCATACAGACAGACGGACATGTCTATATCGACTCGGCTATTGATGCTGATCAAGAAAATCTGATCTGCCTGTTACATACATTTGCACGAACTTAGTATACCCTTTTTACTCTACGAGTAACGGGTATAAAAATTCGATTTTGTCGTACTGTGTTATTAAACACAAAATTTTGATCTTCTTCTTCTTCTGGCATAGCTGTAGGAATTAGTAAGAGATAGAAAACATCCAATAATTCAATTTATTAATTAAAATGCAATAATAATACTATATTATAGTTAAAAGTACATATGCTTACGGCTTAGTACATCGACTTTGGACTCCGACTTTAACCTCCGACTTTCACGTCTCATTAGCGCCCGAAATCTCTCCAGCCTCTATAGCAAGATCAGAACTGCCCTCTTTTAAAGCTCGTTATTGGTTCTCCGCTCGGCACTCGTCAGAGCGTTTATGCTGTTGTACTCTCTCGGTTCCAGCTTTCGTTGTCTTAATGCTTCGTCCCCTCGCTCAAACGTCGCTTGACTCATACTTATTTCTGTGAGTGTTTGAATGTTTGCGTTGACAGCATCGTGAAGTTGTCAGAGTTTAAAAGTTGACATTTGAAAAAAAAACAGCAATAATCCAACCCACATAAATTTATTCCATAGAAAAATAATTGTCTGGAATTAATTGATTATTTGCTATTAATTTGTTCATATGTAAGATTTGAATATGTGCACTAAGATTTACTTTCAAAAGTCACACCCGCAAATCCGTTTTGTCTAAATAGTATTTTACAATTTCCATGACAATTGCTCACACAATTCAATGCTTTTCCACTCAGAATATAAAACCACTTTCTCATCAAAATATCTTTGCTAGCACATTTGCCGCATGTTCTATTCTAAGAAAACATTCTCCTACCTTTAGGTGACATAATGAAAAACACCTTCAACTCAAACCTCAACCGCAAAAGCTACAAAAGCAAAAAGCAGAAGGGGGGAAATGCAATAACAGAATTCAAATTCAAAATGTGGCGGAAATTGAATTCGAAGGCGTTGAAGTGATTTCGTCTCGCAAAAATTCAATTGAAATGGCAAAGCACCCTTAAATGTCTGGCACAGGCAAATCAGGCTGAACTGCTTATTGGGACAAGGCGGTTGTTTGAGTTGCTTTCACTTGGTGGTTTACCACTTTTACGTCGCCTGCAATTTTAATGCGATTTTGGATTTGATTTGTAACCAAAAAATAAGCCAAACAAACTTTTGCGGTCCTGTGAATGGTGGCTGCACTTGTTGTTGCTGCTGTAGCCGCTTGTTAAGTGCAAATATAAATTCAACGGCGCCATAAACTACCAAATGCGAAGTGCCAAGCAGGAGGAACGGGAAATCGGGAGGTGGCAAATATTTATTTGTTGCAGAGCAGCAATTTTATGCTGCATACTTTCATGCGCCGCTGCAACACAATGTATTTGAGAACGGTGGGGAGTGGGGCAGACTGGGGGACTGGCGCATAAAAATAAAACCTTCCGCTGCCATTCAAGTAGAAAAGTTTAAGCCAACTTTGCGCCCGCTTTCCCAGTCCGTTTCGCTGCCTCTCAAACAATTCAAGCGCAAAAATGCTCGCACTGAAAAATCATTCAACAGAGGACGCGACTCTGAAGCCCAATGAATGACGCTTCTAGCTGTGGCCAGGACTGGGAGTTGACTTGTGTAGTGGCTTTCAGCACACGACAGCGGGCAATTATTGCCCCTTGGCCAGATATGCCGTGTAAAAGGGGACTCAGAAATAATGAAAAGAAATATTGTAGCATACTTTTGTGCGCATTACTAATGCGCAACGTTGCTCACAGGAGCACAAAACATAATTAATGTAACAACAAAGCGCACTATAGGTAATTACGCCATTATTATGTTTAAAATAACAACTGTATAATTCAATCTTGAATGTTCAATTCAGGAAATATTTACTTAACAGTTGCAGCTTTTTAAGACAAACGAATAACAGTTGAGCTTTAAATCGAAATTTTTTTACAGCGATTTCTTGGGTAACAAAACCTGAACCCGAACTGGTACCGTTAACCAAAAATAACCAGGGTGTCAAACCGGAACCCGAACCGGAACCGTATATCGAAAAGAACCGATTGAAACTCAGAACCAGAACCGGAACCGTAATTATTTATTTTTTGCGTACCGGTATTTCGGAACCTTTATTTTTGGAACCGAAATGACCGAAAAGAACCGAAACATTGTACCGGTACAGATTCGGTTCTGAGTTTTTTTTTGTTATTTCATTTTTATTGCTTCAATCTGGAACTTCTTCAGGGTAAAACGCAGGGTAAACGTTAGCGAAAACTTACAAATGTGAAGTTATGGAACCATCTGGTATATACTGCAATTTTCAATAAAAATAACAATTTCATCTTATTTCGTTGCATCTATTTTGGTTCAATAAATTCTAAATATTATTAATTTATCCTTAATTTTTGCATTTACAAAGGAAATTAATAAATAATTGGCCCAAATGGACTTAACCTAATAGCAGGGTTAAATTGTGATCGGTAACGTTACCTGAAAACAGTGTATTTAACATTTCATTAGATATCAAAAGATCTTCTTGCTCTTCTATTATTAGGACATTTTTTGTAGAGGATTAGTTTATTATGTTTAATTTTCCTTCTTTATACCTACTTTTTGTTGTGTAGGTTGCTACCATTTCTATTATATCTTCGGATTAAAGGATTTTTAAATTATACCGGTACGTACCGGTATACCGAAATAAAAACCAAGGTACGGGTACGGAACCGAATACCGAAGTAAACTGGAACCTAAACAGAACCTTTTACCGAAACATTAGTTTCGGTACGTACCAGAACCGGAACCGGAACCGAAATTCGATTCGGTTTGATTCCCTGAAAATAACTGATTCCAACTTAGAACCAGAGCCGAAACCAGAACTGATACTATGAATTTTTTATGATACAGCATCCGAAAACCGATATGCTTGGAACCGAAAATACTGTTTCCCAACCAAAACATTGGAACCTCAGTTCTAATATCAGAGCGTTGTAGTTATAATTATATTATATAGTTATAATTTGTGAACAATTCACTGTATATGTTAAATTTTAAATTTGTTTTGTTAAATGAAATCACTTTTTTTTTTAGTGAAAAAACTTTAAAATTTAAATATTTTTCCAAATTTTCTAAAGTTATTTCCTCATGAAATTTTAGATAGTTAAATTTAGTCTCAAATACATACTTTCGTTAATTTTAGCTACCAAAACGGTACAATTACCCATAGTGCGGCATTTCGTGTGCATCAGGCCAAAGTTTAGAATGCACTTAAAACTACTTGAAGACCTGTCCGAGGCCGCAAAACAATTGCAAACTCAATTAAATCTAAGCACCGCTGCGGCAGAGGCCCAAGTTCTAGGCAAGACAGTGTCTTTTCTCACTCAACCTCTCTCTCTCTGTCTCTCTCTCCTTTGCTGCGTTGATAACATACGACAATTGTGACTTTAAAAATCCCTTTTCGCCATTTTTGCACAAAACTGTGCAGGATTAATGGTCCGAAAGGCACAGCTAGCCAAGCAATTAAAATGCAACAACACCAACCGGGAGCAACAGCTGCATCCAGCTGCGTTGGCTCCAAAGCAGAAGTGGGACGGAAATGGAGCAGAAAAATTGCTGTGACTTTGGAGCATTTGAAAATTCGCATGTGTGACATGATAGTGCCGGAGATAGCCATGCCATTTTAAAGTGGCTGCGAAGGCAGCAACAGCAACAGCAGCAGCAGCAGTTTGTTGCTCTGGGGAGGACTCACAGCATCGTCCGTTTGACCTCACTCCACCGTTGTATATGGCATTGTAGAGGTTTTTGCCCGCAATAGCCAAAGACAAATAATGCAATTTCCTGACTAACTCATTTGGGTCTCTCCTCTTTGGAGGCGGAGACGGGACTCAGCCATCGCTGCCGTTTCATGTTGGTGACATTTTGCCCTTGCATGTGTGTGTGTGTGTGTGATTTCTCACTCAAACATTTATTACCTTGGCCTAAGGGAGTTAAAGTCGGGTTATACATGAGCGTGACTATCGTCGGAAATGATAAGCAAGTTCGCAGACCAGACAATGAATTAGTTTACAACATATCCAAAATATAAATTTTAAGAATCTTATATTTTTACGTAAACCGAATTGTAGACTTATATCGGATTTTAACAGGTCGCAACTTCCAAAAAAGAGTAAAAGTCGAAGCTGCAAGAATTTTCACCATTGGATATACATATTCAGAGTGATTTATATTAATTTGTGTAGGCATATATTTCGCATTAGGCATATCGGCTCCGCCGTTGTTTAAATACCCTTGATGTTTTTATACACTTGCAAAATGTATATTAATTTTAATCAGAATTTAACCCAGGTAAAGTTATTTTTATTAAAGCTATTATTAAAAAACATTATATGCTTTAACATAGAATCGTTGGAAGTTATTGAGGCACTGAATGCATTTGGCTAAAATTTGGCAGCTTGCCTTATATAGAAGAGGAAATCTGTCTTTATTAGTTCCCACCATTGAAGCGCATAGAAATCTTTACTGTATCTGCTCACACTGTTTGTATATGCCTTTATTTCACGAATAATGATGTCGTCTTCAGATTCGTGTGAAACAGATCAAACGAAGTCGGCGAAAACACCATTTGGGCGAATGTTTATAGAATTATTTTCGGTTTATTTATCGGACAAACATTATCTTATAACAATTTTGCAGTCCTCGAAAGTGGTAGCTTAAAAAAAAAATTTCCACAAAATTAAAATTTTTTAGTTTTAATTTGATTTAAGTGGTGACATACTGTTAGGTGGACCACAAAAAAACGATTATTGAATCAAATTAAAACAAAAAAATTTCAACTTTGGGGAAAAATTTGTTTAATCTAGTACTGCCGGAATGTTATTGTACATTTGTTTGACTATTAATGTAAGAACTATGCTAAATCGAGTAGCCTTTTTATATTTCCTATACACATTTTGTGAATTAATCAAGTAGTCCTGCCATAAAATTTAATTCACTTTTTCGTGAAAAAACGGCTGTAGCTTAGTCCAACAAGCTGATAAAAGTGCAACAAAATTCGTAAAAATAGCGGATATTTTAGGCTATATGCTAAAATAGTTGTTTTAATTTTACGATTTATGCACTAGGTTGTCGATGACGGTTTATTTTGAAAAATTTGCTATAAATGGAGAAAAAATTATATTCAAGGTCCAATTTAGTCACTTTCGGGTTTGCTGATGCGGCTCGCTTGATTTTTTATGGCTGCATTGATGTATGTAGTACCGCATAAAACTTATAAACCTACAAATTTGTGCTTGGTGTGACCCACATAATTTTCCATAAGCTAAAAAAACAGCAAAATGGTTTTTCCGCGATTTCTCGCAAACAAGAGCTGATGGAAAAAAACCGAGACCACTTTTGGAATCAGGGCGCAGAACAGGAACAGAATTTTGCATCGAGAAGGCCAGACTTCACAAAAGTGGTCATTTTGTTGCCCTGTGTAATTGTTACGTCAGATATTAAAAAAAAGTGTTCCTTAATTATTCCTATTCATGGACCTAGCATACTTTGAAGAGTATTTATCATGATCAATTTTGTGTGTATAATTAAGCTAAGGGAACTTTAATTCAAATGTAAAAAAAATAATAAATACGAAATAACATACAAGACGCCTTTATTATATAGAAGTAAATTTTCCCATATTTTGATGTTTTAGTTGAGTTTAGATGCCATGAACGCTATCAGCTCACCCGTAGGTTATAAAAAAGACAAACCACCTACATTTTGAATGAGGATTGGTTCGGGGACATGAATCCGTAAGGAACAAGGTTTTTAAATTACTTGTTGGCCAGACTGATAAGAAACCCAGTTGGAAAACTTCGTTACCGTAAGTAAAATTTGTTGTGATTAATAGCAGAATTTTTATACAATGTAATTATCTACATCAATTTTTTTTAAAATAATGTATGATCTTTTAAGAAGTGCTTGCGTATTTAAACAGTACAGAGTATATTTCAGTCGGGCTTGATTGTTAACAATCATTTATATAAATTTCGAATGGAAATCTTTTTTCTCTGATCATTGCCAACTTTAGCAAACTCTAGCAGTTGCACTCGTGTTGCTCTGTGGCTACAAGATTAATGCGGTTCAGCATCAAGCTGTTCAGCACAGTTTTAGCCCAGCTAAGGTAGGTAGCCTTTGACACAAAAACTCACACTCACTCTCACACACACGCAATGACCACAGTGCTCAATATGCTATCCGGCCAACACATGCTTGGTAACCAAGTCACATGACTGCTGTCCTGGCCTTTAACCTCGGTCCTGGCCCTGTAATTTGTCCGATTTCTTGTTGTTGTTTGTTTTGCGCAAAAGTTTGTGGTGGCAATTGTTTTACTGTGTTGCGCAGCACCAGGTCTGTCCTGCAATTTCTTTTAAAGAATTTCTTGCTGTCATGTAATTTTGGTTTTTTGTCAGCATGGTGCAAGCCAAAATAAAAAGAATTACAGTTTATTGACGGTTTTTATTTTTTATTATTTTGGTATTGCTTAGTCGTGACCACATCATGGCCCTTATCATATCAACAGTAGATCAATTATTTTTAAATCAATTTCAAGTTAATTAACGTTCACCTCGTACAGTTGGATTGCATGATAAGATGTTGCTGGAAAAATATATAATTAAAATGCTTGACACTTGGGCTGGGGACATTATCTAGCAGATAGCTCTCATTCGGGGCAATTGCGCAATTTGCGCCACTGGATCCAATCGATGCAACCCAGATAGCCATCCTGATCGACAAATGCCTTATTGTCGGGACAACTCAATTCCGTGGCTTGAGCCCCCTCGGCCGTGCATATGTAGAAATGGTTCGGATTCTCGCAGTACTGGGGCTGCTTTAGATTCTCGCCCTCACAGGCGGGCGCAACGGGTACCAAGTTGACACAGTCTGGGTTCATATCTAAGGCGGGAATGCAACCGGAAACGGTGGCATTGTTCACATAGTATGTGCCCTCCTCACAGTTCGCTGTGATGGCTTTTCCACCGTTACAGAAATAGAATTCAGTTATGTCAAGACCTCCCCAGATTTCTGTCTCCGACTGACAGACCTCAACAGTAGGAGCAGCTGTGGGCTCATTTGATGAGGCGGAAGTTCCATCCGTTTCAGCATATAAACTGGCTGCGCTACTAAACGCCAAGAGACCAAGGAATACCAGCAAGCCTAAAAAGCATAATAAGAAAGTTTTATATCAAAATTCTGTTGGGGTTATCGAAACTTAATACAGCAGTTGTTAAATACAAATTAATCTGTCAATTTTAGCGAGATATGTTTACGGTCTAGGCAAAATCACAATTTGAAGAAATTTGAAATACCGTAAGTGATCCATTAAAATTAATTAATGTCGCTTTCACAGTTTGTATATTACATGATCGAAAGAAATACCCTGTACACTAGTTTTTTCGTTGTTAATCAGCATACAACACATACACACACACACGCAGCCTTAAATACTCACGACGCACAGTGTCGCCCGTAGAACAAAATAGGTTGCAAAAGTCACATATTTCATGAGCGCCTACGAATGGTCCCATATTAAAGGAAATTGTTCGACGATTTCAAGTATGCAACCCTTAATAAAATGCATAAATGTAAAATAAGTTTTTACTTTAAAAGATACAATCTGGAAAAGTTGACCTTTTTATACCCTTGCAGAGAGTATATTAAAATTGTCACGATGTTTGTAACGCAGTGAAGGAAGCATTTTCGACCACATAAAGTATGTATATTCTTGACCAGCATGACGAGCTGAGTTCATTTCCGTTTGTTCGTCTGTCCGTCCGTCCGTCTGTCCGTCTGTTGCTATGCTATCTCCTCCCTCAGTTTTAAAGCTATCTTGACCAAACTTTGCAAAATGCCTTTAAATACAAATACACTGCACATTTGTCGGAATCGGCCGGATCGGATGACTATATCATATAGCTGCCATAGGAACGATCGGTCTAAGAACTCGTTCTAATGAGAAAAACTTATTTGATAACTGCAAGGATATTTAAAACATCGGCGGAGCCGATGTAAGCCTTCTATTTTTGGGTAATAGTTTTAAAACAAAACAACATTAAAAAAGAAACAAAAAATTGTTAAAAATAATTTCTATTGTTACCAAAAAATTGATTTGTCCACAAATTTTGACTTTAATAACCCATAGGTAAGCATCTAGTTGGAGTAGCACCCCGTTCAAACATACGTTTCATAGGTTAAGCAATTATCTATAATTTGCTATTTAAATGATTTTATGATATGATTATGATTTTTGAAACGAAAGAAACTTAAATGGCGCCACTGTGAGACGCCGCAAAGTGGCTCGTTTGGTCGGTTTAGCGTTGCAAAAATCAAATTTTAATTTTTTTGACCAAAATATAATTTAATTCAATTAAGGGAACTTCAGATAGCCAGAAAAACTTTGGTTTATTGAATATGTTCAATTACTTTAGATTTTACAGTGGTTTGAAGTTGAATAACTTGTTAAACATTTGAATTTGTGATTTTTATACCCGTTACTCGTAGAGTAACGAGAGCGTAAGTTAAAGTCGGCCCTGCTCGACATCGATATACCCGTTACTCAGGATATAAACATGTTCAAATTGTGGGAGATATGAGTTTCTTTCCAATTTACGGGGGAGGCAACTCTACTATAGCTCATCTGATCAGGAAACGACGTATGGCTGATCGATAGGTAATAAATTGCGGGGGAGGCAACTCTACTATCGTTCATCTGATCGAAAAATGATGTACGGCGGATCGATAGGTAATGATGATTGAGATATATGTATAGAAGGTTTGAACAGTCTATTTTTAAAATTGTGGGAGATATGAGGAATTTTTCAAATTGCGGGGGCGGCAACTCTACCATCGTTCATCTGATCGAAAAATGATGTATGGCTGATCGATAGGCAATAATTATTTAAATATATGTCTAGAAGGTTCAAACAATCTATTTTCAAAATTGTGGGAGATATGAGGTATTTTCCAAATTGCGGGGGTGGCAACTCTACTATAGTTCATCTGATCGAAAAATGATGTAAGGCGGATCGATAGGTAATGATGATTAAAATATATGTCTAGAAGGTTTGAACAGTCTATTTTCAAAATTGTGGAAGATATGAGGTTTTTTTCAAATTGCGGGGGCGGGAGGGGGCGTGGCAAAAATTTGAAACAAACTTGATCTGCCTGCAGACAATACAAGTCTACACTGAAAATTTGGTAGCTCTAGCTCTTATAGTCTCTGAGATCTAGGTGTTCATAAGGACAGACGGACGGACGGACGGACGGACAGACGGACAGACGGACATGTCTATATCGACTCGGCTATTGATGCTGATCAAGAATATATATACTTTATGGGGTCGGAAATGCTTCCTTCTGCCTGTTACATACATTTGCACGAACTTAGTATACCCTTTTTACTCTACGAGTAACGGGTATAAAAATACCTCATATCTCCCACAGTAACGGGTATATCGAAGTCGAGCAGGGCCGACTTCAACTTACGCTCTCATTTTGATTTCAGATGTCAACTTTGGGAGCGTATACATGCCTACAAAGACATGCTTTAGCTCATTTTAAAGCTACATAAATTCTCTTTCATCGTCCCCTTGAAATTTTTTAAATATCTATTTCCGTTCAAAAGTTATGATTTTTGCACGAGCACTGTGCGCCATAGCCGCGACTACTGCAAGCCATGCTGAGCTTGCCCGGTCTAGTCTCGGATTCAGTAAAGTCCTTGCCCAAAAAGATGGACCGCAAAATAAGAAAATAGAACAATCGCATATTCGACTAACCGTAAGCCAAAGTATCCAAGGGCGTAGCCCGGACAAATTTAGGTTTTCAACATTCTGTTCATATTGCTGGTAATGTGCAAGAGATTGTGTATTACGTATGGAAGGAAACTTCCCAACCCCATTAAGTGTATTTGTAGCCCTGTCCACTACACATTTTTCGGAACTAATCGGATCGGATGATTATAGCATATAGCTGCTAAAGGAGCAGTGTACTTTCGGATTGGCCAGCTAAATGGACACAGAAGAGTTAAACAGCTTAAAAATCACTCAACTTTAAATTTTCAAAGCGATACTTAAAATACATAAATCTGTTAAAAAATGTTTTTATTTTTGGACGTAAGCAGACGAACCATTCCCGATTGCATAAGAAGCGGAACAGCGAAAAAGTAGGCCTTGGCAGGCTCCGTTTCAAGTGACAGAAGAAAAGCCTGAAAAAGTAGGCCATGTTTTTTATGGCTGGAAAAACAGACTGGCCTTTTTCCAGCTCTGGAAAGGCCCCATTTGATGCACCAGTTACAGCAGCAGGTCCCGTTTTGTTCATTTTATGAAATGTTGAAAAGGGCAGATGCCTCTAATTGTGAAGTAAAGATTGACAAGTGCACAAGTGAAAAAATTAAAGTGGATCATAGTTAACAAAAACTTGAAGTGAGAAAAATGTCTCCTCCAAACAATAAATGGTAAGTAAGTGTGACTTAATTTCTATCATTGTAGTTTTCCATTCAATTCAATGGAAATTTTTTTTAACTGGTTCCAGCCCGAAGAATTATATAAGTTTCGTCCCTTATGAATATTTATTAATTTTAATTGGAAAATTGTTTTTAAATTAAAGTTAAACAAACTTGAAGCTATAAAACTAAATCTAAGCAAATGAATTTCAATATAGTCAAATTTTGGAACTTAAATAGTCGTCTAAAGTTAGCTGCATTAATGTCGTTAGCAATTTGTGCGCTGCATTTTTCAATCCATCATCTATTCATCAACCCTAATAAGAAATTGCTTTATAAAGGCAATTTATATTTAATCGCCTCATTATTTTTCAAAATTTCCCTCCTCATCCATATCCAAGTCTTTTTCTTCGCTCATCTCTATAAGTTCTTCGTTTGCAACTGGTTATCTATCCAAATTCATCAACTAGTCGACATTATCGATAGTGTAGTATTTTAATCCTGTAGCCAAAGCAACAATCTAATCTCTTACGTCATCAATCTGTGATGATGAAGAGGTTTGCAGTCAGGCGATGCTTTTAGAACTTGTTCAATGATTCTGATACAAGTTCCTTCCACGACTGATCGATAACTCTTACAGCATCTTTTATGGTGATTGAAATATTTTCTTTCGCAAAAATTTGTAAAACCATTCCTCAAAAATTACTTTAGTCATTCATGCCTTTTTTTTTGAACGCCAAAATAATGGAAGCTGCTTTTAATCAACCTTTTTCAATGCACGTGGTTGTTATCACCAGATGCATTGGAACCAAGTAGTAATGTCAAACGCTCTTTCAAAAACTTCTGTTCGCGAATTGACCTTTCTCTGCTTATGAACGATCTGTCTGGCATTCACCTTGACTGATGATCAACTTTAACACGTTTTTGTATTCATTGGCTGCGTCGACAGAGTAGCACGCAGCCGCTCCTTTCATCCCTATGCTAGGTAAGTTGAAGCCCTTTTTATACTCTGTACCGAAGGTACACTTAGTATATTGGTTTTGTGCTAATGTATGTAACAGCCTGAAGGAAGCATCTCCGACCCTATAAACTATATATATTATTGATCAGCATCAACAGCCGAATCGATATAGCCATGTCCGGTTGTCCGTCTGTCCGTATGAACAAAGAGATCTCAGAGATGGTAGGAGCTAGAGGTTTGAAGTGTATGGAACATATAGTTCTTAACCTGCAGGCAGATCAAGTTTATTTTTAATTTTTGCTTCGCCCCCTGCCTCCCACGCAAATTAAATAAAACGTAATAACTCCTACAATTTTGAAGATAGATAGTTCGAACATTCTAGACATATATTCTACTACTCATTATTTATCAGATCAGATAAACGATATTAGAGGAAAAGAAAATAAAATTCAAAGCAACGACAACAACAACACCGCAGCGACTGGTAGAACTTACGAGAAAGAGAGAGCGAGAGGGCAATAGCTAACTGGTAATTTCCCAATTGGACTGCCGCTTATAGTTTCCCCCCTCCCTTCTTTCTTATAGATATTTTTGTAAGGAGGCAAAGACCAAGTATAAGAGCGCGATGTAATTGAGATGGCCTGCGGTCAGAAATCACGCGTGATTCCCGCGTGACTAATATAGATACATTTATGTTAATAGGAAATTATATACAAATTTTATAATTTTACGAGTTATGTACTAGGATAATTATACTCATTATTATTTAACGAGCCCCTTTACATCGTTTTAAAACCAGATAAACGATAGTCAAAAGAGTTGCCATCCCCAGATTTTGAAAAAACCTCACACTTTAAAGTTATCAGTGACATACAAATAGGTTCAGAGTATATTACAGTCGGGCTTGACCGACTTTCTTACTTGTTGAATTTGTCGAACTATTCTTGGCTTGAATTAAAAGATGGACATTCCATGCTTCAAATAACCTCGTGCCCTTTTCTTACATGTCCATTTGAGTCATCGGAAGATTACCATGTGTGTTGTCATCTATCCAAACGATTAGCAAGTTGGTCTATCACGGACTATACTTAGGCAAACGTATTTTTATACCTCAGGGTATTAATGTCACGTGTTTGAACGGAAGGAAGCATTTCCGACCACATAAGAATATTACTGGAGCTGAGTTCATTTCGTTTCGTCTGTCGTCCCTCCGTCTGTCCGTCTGTCCGTCTGTTTCTATGCTATCTCCTCCCTCAGTTTTAGAGCTATCTTGACCAAACTTTGCAAAAAGTCTTTAAATACAAATACCTGACTTTGTCATCGCTCGGTGACTATATCTATAGTGCCGGACGATCGGTCCAAAACTAGTTCTAATGAAAATTTTGTTTTCCATCGTAGCGTCACAATCTGGGTATAGTTTTATATGCTTCCACACAATTCTGAAAAATTTATCAAAATCGACTATAGATATACTCCATATAACGGTCGCTCAAAAAACTACTATGAGAAAAACTTTTTGTTTTCCATCGTAGCGTCACCATCGTGTTTTTATTTATATGATTCCACACAATTCTGAAAAATTTATCGTCGGGCATAGCTATAGCGCCTATAAGCAATCGGTCCAAAACTATTCTAGTGGAAAACTTTTTTTCCATCGTAGTATCACCAATCGTTATATTTAGCTTTATATACTTCCACACAATTCTGGAAAAATTTATCGAAATCGTGACTATAGCATAGCTGCCATAGGAACGATCGGTCTAAAAACTAATTCTAGTGAGAAAAACTTTTTGGTTATCAATGGTAGCGCCTTTCAAAAACTGCAAGGGTATTTAAAACATCGGCGTAGCCGATGTTAGCCTTCTATTTTTTTGATATGCTCTTTTTCTTAGTTGACTTCGTGTACCTATTAGTTCTTTTGACAGGACCCACATACTTTAACAGTTCCTTTATTTGTAATTTGTAATTTATTGTTAATTTAGCCCAGCACAACAAGTACAGAGTTTACTTATTTTGATTGTGCTAGTCACTACGGTGTAAACAAATTTTAGAAAGAAAAAGAAACTTATTACTAACTTAACCAAATACATACAACTTAACCAAAAACATATTTCTGTTTCATTTTCCCGTTTAGTTTGAAAAGTAGATTTGACTTGCTATAATTTTTCAAACGACGTATAATCTCCAATTTTACAATTAAAAGTATTTTTCTTAACTTCTATAGCATATAGCTTAGAAGCCTTAGAACAGATCGGTCTGAAATGGATCTTACCGAGAAAACTTATTTGTTTTTGACCGATTTCTCACCTACTATGTAGGTGTTATAAGTGTGATAAAGTACTTGTAAGTTTATGTTATAGTTCTATGTAGAAGGTGAACAATCGGGCTTTAATGATTATGAATTTATAAATATCTGATATCTATATCCTATACCTAGTACTCGCAATTGTTTTGGTACTCGGTTTTTTAAAAAATTGCCCACTGCTCGGAAAAGGGTGAGCTTTAAAGACTTTATAACTAAGTGTCGAGTAGATCAAGCCAATGCTTCAAAAACAGACCAAAGTTAGTAATCCAATTTATTCAGGTCTGGGCTAGTGTAGGCCAATCCTCGGTAGAAATAAAATAGAATAATATGTCACTTGTTAAAAAACTGTCAAGTTGGAGTGACGGCGTTCAACTGTTATTGAGAACGAGTGTGTTCAATTCGTGTACCAAAGCAATTGGTAGTACTCGGTATATATTTCAAGCAAGCCCTTGCTCCCAACTGCTCCCATTGCTCCGACTTATTTTTCGGCAATTGTCGCCAGCTTGACGAGATCGCTATTGCGACGTTCACAAAAGAATACAACAAAACAAAATGCAGACAGAAACAATAACAAAATATATGCAGTGTGTGTGCGACCGAGACTTGGGCAGAAGACGTCTTCTGGAGTCGAGGCTCGTTTTTTATTTATCTTGTTGTTGGAATGCTCCCAAACTGAAATATCGCGCCCACCGCTGGTATAGAAAGTAGACCCTTTTACTTGCACGCAAGCGCAAAACAAAATAAAATTGTCAAGACAGACTGTAAATCGAGCATTAATTAAACGGAAAATTGACTTGTCCGTTTATAAAAAAGAATTTAATGGTAGTAGGCTAAGCATGTTTAAATAAAAATACTCAAATGACTTGCAAAATATTGGCGAGCTGCCGAGATCAGTGTGGCCAAGTCAGTCAACTGGCGAAACAATGTGGTCTCATTTGGATTGTCAAACTGATCTGCGGGAATCCGTGCTGTGTGTTTTCAGACTTTCATACTTTAATCTCACTTGAGTTACAGTTATCTTTTGAAAGTTTTCGTTCGAGGTTGTCTGGAGATGCAGCTTTGATAGGGAAATCAACAACTATGTTTGGAATGGGTGATGGCTGCTCTCTAGATCTTCTTACAGACAGAGTGTTCAGAGCTATTTTGGGCAAAATTTGGTAAGTATATATACATTTTTATTTTTAACGTAAGTGGATTTAATCTCTTCAATTTCGAATACTATATTCTTGTGTGGCTCAGTTGGTAGCATGTGTCCCTACTGTGTGGGAGGTTGTGGGTTCGATCCCGCCTCGGAACATCTAATTAAAAGTTTTTTCTTTTAAAACTTTTACACATAAGGTCACCTTTACAGTTACAAACTGTAGGTCTCTTTTCCTTGAGCGAAAATTAAAAGTCACACGAGCCAAGAGATTGATAAAAGCTCGGCTTGGCCATTTGGGGCTATAAGAGCCAAATTTACATTTTCTTTTAAACAGTTCTGCACAATTCGGATAAATATATCATATAGTTTTAGGGTCACCTGGGTATTAATTAACGAATTAACTTTATGTTTATTCACTAGTTCTAGATGGTAGTCCCAGTTGAAGAGTAATAAGGTTAAATCCATTTAACATTTCTGTCTAAGGTCGTCCTTTTTCCATATTCTTATTGATCTGTACAGAGTTGATAGTTCTGTCTATTTTAACTTGTACTTTAATAAATGTTTACTTGCAAACGTTGTTTACCAATTTTCATGTTGAATCCTTTTGCCTTTATTTTAACACTTCTTTACAAATCAATAATCGAGAATAGACTAAATTGGTTCGACTCAAGCACCAAACCTTATAAGCAATTTTTCTCGTATTATAATCAGGCCACTTATCACTTGATGACACTTTTTGATGAACGTTTTTCGAGATATCGGCAAATTCCTTGCCCAAGTTCTTTATTTTGTTGGGCAATTATCTTTTCAAGTGGCCCTAAACAATTTTTAATGAATAATTTCCAAGAAACCAAAACGATGACTTTAAGGTGCCAGATTTACGCATGAGAATTGATCCGACAAAGTTTTAATTGAATTCCAAGACAAAGGCGGCGCATGCATTGAGATGGCAAGCCTATTGGAATTTATGTCGATTATGTTGTCAACTTTTGCCGCACTGCCAAGAAGTTTGCCTATTTAAACTTGGTGCTCGCGTAGATAGACTAAGGAAAATGGCAGCCAGCTGAAGAAAGAAGTTCAATTGACAACGTGACTTAACAACAACCATCCAGCCAGCTGCAGTCGAACTTTTTCCAGGTTAACGGGTCCAGGCCAGCAAAGTGACTTCTTTTCACCAGGCAGCTGAGGTCTTCCTTTAAGCCAAATCAATTAGAAGTTTTGACAGCAGCTGCGGTAGCTAGAAAAAATAAATTTAATTAAATTTTCCTTGATGGCAGCGGCCATAATTTGTTTTGTTGAGCAATATGACCATTTGTACATTGAACGGAAATGTGCTTCGGTTTGATTTGCAATCGATTGAGTCATATTGTTAAAAGAAAACGGACTTGAAAGCAAAGAACTTTTCGGCTGTCACGAAGCTGATAAACGCTGGCAAGCTCTTCTATGAGAGCTAAGGTGGATATCAAAACTATATGACACACAAAATTTGTACTCCCATAACAGATAAAAGTTTTTTAAAGACGTTAACATTGATAAAAAAAAGTTTTTCTCACTATAACTAGTTTTTGGACCGATCGTTTATAAGGCAGCTTTATGATATAGTCAACCGATTTTGATTAATTTTTCCAGGATTATGTAGAAGCATAAAAAACTCATACATATCACGATTGCTGACGCTACGATCGAAAACAAAAAAGTTTTTCTCAATAGAACTAGTTTTTGGACCGATTTTACTAGTTCCATTGGCAGCTTTATGATATAGTCATCCGATCCGGCCGATTCCGCCTATGAGTATTTAAAGACTTTTTGCAAAGTTGGTCCAGATAGCTTTAAAACTGAGGGAGGAGATAGCATAGAAACAGACGGACGGACAGAAGGGCAGACTGAACTCAGCTCGTCATGCTGATCAAGAATATATATACTTTATGGGGTCGGTGATGCTTCCTTCTATGCGTTACAAATATCGTGACAATTTTAATATACCCTCTGCAAGGGTACAAAAATCAACGGTTATATGGAGTTAGATATTTTTCGGGTGTAAAATGGTATCCGAACCAGTTTGTGGAAAACGATTTCAACTTGATCATAAACTCTCTCAAATCGGTACGAAATTTTTTTTTAATATCGTGAAAAAAAACAAGTAAGAAAGTCGGTCAAGCCCGACTGTAATATACTCTGTACCTGTTTGTACGAAACTAATAACTTTAAAGTGTGGGGTTGTTTCAAAATCTGGGGGTGGCAACTCTTTCGACTATCGTTCATCTGGTTGAAAAACGATGTATGGGGGCTCGATAAGTAATGATGAGTAGAATTACCCTAGTACATAACCCGTAAAATTATAAAATTTGTATATAATTTCCTATAAACATAAACGTATCTATATTAGTCATGCGGGAATCACGCGTGATTTCTGACCGCAGGCCATCTCAATTACAACGCTCCTCTTATAGCAAGTTCCAATTGGGAAATTATTACTTCTCGCTCTCTCTTTCTCGTAAGTTCTACCAATCGCAACGGTGTTGTTGTTGTCGTTGGTTTTTATTTTCTTTTACGTATAGCTCTAATATTGTTCATCTGATCGAAAAACGATGTATGGCGGGTCGATTCATAATAAGTAGTAGAATATATGTCAAGAATGTTCGAACTATCTATCTTGAAAATTGTGGGAGTTATTTTTTTATTTTTATTTTTTTTTATTTTGCGGGGGAGGCAGGGGGCGTGGCAAAAATTAAAACTAAACTTGATCTGCCTGCAAGCATAAGAAATATATGTTCTATACACCTCAAACCTCTATCTCTTACCATCTCTGAGATCTCTTCTTTCATACGGACAGACGGACAGACAGACGGATTTGGCTATATCGACTCGGCTGTTGATGCTGATCAAGAATATATATACTTTATAGGGTCGGAGATGCCTCCTTCTGGCTGTTACATACATTTGCACAAACCCAATATACTCTGTGTACCTTCGGTACAGAGTATAAAAACATCAATACGATGTTTAATGACCCGAGCGGCGCCGGGAATATAGCAAATTAGGAATATTTTATACATATTCTGTAAAGTTGTATATTCAAAAAATTATCGAACTATTGTTAAAGAATTAGAAAATTTAAAATTTTGCATTCTTTTTCTTAACATGTTACAAAGATTCAAGAATCTGACTATACAAAAATTTCCATATGGAACAATATTTTAAACTTGAGCAATTGGTAGACAAACTTTAAAATGAAACAGAGAATGGTAATTATTAATTTTTTCACATGATCAATGTTTTGAAAATACCAACATTCTTGTACTTGTGCAATTGAAGCAACATCCATAATGATATGTTGATAGACACTTAAGTCAAAATCTGTTGTCCATGGCAGAAAGATCTTTTTTTGTGACTGCAGCAGCTGTTAAAAAGATGAGCATTATGAGGTGGTGCTTCAATGAGCATTACAGCAAGAACAAGATCAAGTCATAGCTGTAAAAGTTACGTAAATTAGAACAATACAAATACCTAGGTTCTCCCTAACACTGCATACCAGAAGCGAAAGACCATGCGGTCACAGTCCCAATGCTATGACAAAGCTCTGATCGGATGGTAGCAACAGTTTGAGAGACATTTATGCATTCAAACGAATTCAGTTGAGTTTGAAATAGAAAAATAAAACATTTTGAATTTTACAATTCATATGGGACCAAGAGATAAAAGTAAATGTTTATATAGACTTGATCTGCGAGGGTATTTAAACATTGGCGGAGCCTAAGCAAACCTTCCTCTATTTATAATATAATTATTGATGTACTTTGATAGGCAATTGATATGAATTGGGCAATGTCTGGCAGACAATTGATATGAATTGACAAATACCAGTTTATTGAAAGATTACAAAATTGTTTAGTGCAGAGAGTCCCGCATGAGAATGACAACCTATTTTTGGACCGTACACTTTTAACTTGATGATGGTGTATCTTATCAACAAATAATGACGACGTCATGCATTTATTTCAATCCAAACATTGCTCCCACACCCATTTAAAAGAACTAATGTCAGAAAAGTACAAATGGGGAATGATAACGAAAAACGACATTCAATGACTGCAAATGGGTATAAAAATGAAAAGCACTGACATCCATCAACTTCACTCAGTTGATTTTTGGCTGGCGCAACCGTAAAAACTGAGCGAACATTTTATAACGTTCACAGCTTATGGGCAAATGATGAGAGAACCTTCTGAAAACAATAACAAAAAATATCAACAACAAATAACTGAAATTCTGTGTGCGAGTGTGCCGGTGGTCATAATAAATGTGTTGGTTGTCGTTTGTGATGAAATTATTTATGAAAAATAAATGCAATATGCTGCCGTTGATGCTGATGCTGCCGTTGCTACGGCAAGCTGGGGCTCTGGCCCGGGACCAAGACCAGGCACCCACCTCGAACACAGCCGCGAATGCAACATGCAAACATGCCACGGACATGTGGGGAGATCCGAATCCCAACATATTCTACGTGTGCTCGGTGGGTGAACAAATGAGGCCGCTGCAGCTGGAATGCCCGCCGGGACGTGGATTTTTCAATGGCCTCGGATATTTGGGTTGCCTGCCCTATGACCACTGGCCAGCCTGTCGGCCCACCGCGGAGCTTACAGCTGACCAGCTGACAGTTGGCTGTGACAGTCAGCCCCAGCCTTGGGCCGCACTGGATCCCAATCAATTCTTCATGTGTCAGAATAGTGCGGCTGCACCGTTGCTCCTAAGTTGTGCACCCGGCAGGGGATTCGTGGCCACTTCGGAAACTGTGGGCTGTGCGGATTGGTCAGTTTGGCGCCATCAGATGCAATGTGAAGATTACTACTGAGGGGGGACTGCACGAATTGTTTAAATTGTAATAATAACAATGACAATCGCAACAGTTGTCATTGTCTCGACTGTGATTTTTTTTATTGATTTTAGTTTGGGTTGAAACTGATCAAGGGGATCGGATGCTGGCTCAATCTTAGGGGTTAAACGGTGTAACAACCTAGTGTGAAATTATTTATAAATAAAACTTAATATTGTTTATGATACTTTTTTTAGCCAACAATCAAAAAATTTGGCTAGGATCGATTTTCTATACGATTTCGGTCTCAACTCAACACCAAACGGGCTCAATAATGGGTTGATCTCGGAATGGCTTAAACTGTGCCCGAATGGCCCGAAAAAAGTTTCAATCACATACAAGAGCGTTTGCTACAGTCGACAAAAGAGAGAAGCCAGAGAAGAATGAATTTGCCATTGCTCTCAGCTTGTTCCCTCTCTCACTCTACATTTAAGTCCGCGACGGATCAAAAACAATCCCAATAAGGATCAATCACGGATTATCAATCCTAATCGGGCTTAAAATTTCAATCTTTCCGTCGGGTTCAAGTCATGCTTTTTAGACTTAAAAATATACCGTCTTTTTTTTCAGTGTACATCTAGCACATGAGCCATTTTAATTCTTAAAGATATCGGGTTCAATGATTATTTTTAACCAACAAGATTATTCAAAATTTGCAGTCAATGGAATGATCGTGGGTTCAATTCCTCCTGGGGATTTAGGTTAGGTTAGGTTAGGTTAAATAGGCCTCTGGAGCCGAGTCCCCAGGGTCACGCAAAAACTTTTTCTTTGAACCACTTTGAGGAGTCGATAAAAAGAGCCAGGTCCCCTACGGGCAAGTCTGCCAGACAACCCAGATCTTCGTAGAATGGTTTACCCAGGTACTGGGTTCGTTTTCTATGAAGTGCAGGGCAGTCGCATAGAAGGTGTTGGATGCTTTCTATCTCTTCCTCATTCCTGCAGCTGCGACAGAAGTCGTTGTGGGGTACGTGCATCCTGGTGGCCATATGGCCTATGGGGCAGTGTCCCGTAATGACTCCTATCACTATCCTAATCCTGTTCTTGCTAAAGTGTAGGAGTTGGTAGGTTCGTTTTGGGGCGTATCTTGGCCAAAGTGATCGTGATATGTGATAACCCGGTGCGATGTCCCATTGTCGTTCTGCCTCGGTTCTGGTTGTCCTATATAGTTCTGTTAGAATATCCTGAATTGGTCTTTGTACGTCCGTTACCGCTTGTGACGCTGGCTGCGCTGATCCATTCCTTGCACACTCGTCAGCTCCCTCGTTGCCTGGTATGCCTGAGTGGCCAGGTACCCAGACGAGGGTGATGGAGTGCTGCCGGATTTGATTCAGTGCAGTCACCGTACTGCGGACTAGGTTGCTATTGGTGGTGCGTGACGACAGAGCTTCAATAGCAGCCTGACTGTCGACCAAGATTAATATGTTCCTTGGTGTTTCACCCAGGGTGTATATCAACTTCGCCGCCTGCCAGACCGCGTAGATCTCTGCCTGAAAGACGCTACACCAGTTCGGTAGACGGAATGAGAGCTGTGTTGCTAGTTCTTCTGAGAAGATTCCCGCCCCTGTGCCCTCCTCCGTCTTGGAGCCGTCCGTATATATGGCAAGCTCGTTCTCCCTGATGGGAGTTCCTCGCTTCAATCCTCTCTCTCCGGGAAAACAGTTCTAAAATTGTCCTTCCATTTATGAGTCTTGATACAATAGTCACTTCCCTTTGTCTCAGCATTTATTCCCACTTCCAGCAGGATGTTGCTGTGACCAGATGCAGTTGTTTTGAGAAGTTTCAGTTCCCGGAGTCTTACTGCGCTTCTCGCTGCTGCATACTTCAGGAAGGTGTCTATTGGCTCAAGATTCAGAATGGCGTCAAGAGCTGCCTGGGGGGTGGATCGCAGGGATCCGGTTATTCCCAGGCAAGCTGCTCTTTGTACCTTGTGAAGGTTGTTTAGGTGGGATTTGGTGTTGGCCGCTTTCCACCAGACCAACGCTCCATAGGTAAGGATAGGCCTGACGACCGCTGTGTACAACCAATGAATGATGTACGGTTGCAGTCCCCATCTCCTACCAAATGTCTTTTTGCAAGCATAGTACGCGCCTAGTGCTTTCTTCATTCTTTCCTCAGAGTTTCTCTTCCAGGAGAGTTTCGAGTCCAGAATGACTCCTAAATATTTTGCCTCAGTGGCCCTAATGAGCTGCGTTCCACCCAGGGAGGGTAGTGTGAACTCAGGGATCTTGTATCTTCTTGTGAACAGCACCAGTTGGGTCTTGTGGGGATTGACCCCTAGACCGTTCTGTTGTGCCCACCTCAGGGTGCTACCAAGAGCAGACTGTAGTAGCTCACTGGTTGTGGGTAGAAACTTACCCGTTACCATTAGAACTAGGTCATCTGCGTATGCCGTCACCCTACATCCACTAAACTTCAAATTTAAGAGGAGTTCATTGAGAACCAGGTTCCACAGCAGTGGGGATATGACTCCCCCTTGTGGAGTGCCTCTCGTGACCCTCTTCCTAATTTTACCTGCACAGAGTTCAGAGTTTATAACTCGGCTGCTAAGCATGTTACCTAGCCAGTGAGTTATAATCGGGTGTGAGCCGATTTTGGCAAGGGATGCCGTTATCGACTCGGTCCTGACATTGTTGAAAGCCCCCTCGATGTCGAGGAAGGCCGCCAGCGCAAACTCCTTCTGATTCAGTGATTTCTCGATTCTCCCTACCTCTTCATGCAGTGCGGTGTCAACAGATCTACCCTTAAGGTAGGCGTGTTGTGCCCCGCTGAACGTTCGTGGAGTGAGCTTACTTCTTATGTGTAGATCCAAAAGTCTTTCCATCGTTTTCAACAGAAACGATGATAGACTGATGGGTCTGTAATCCTTTGGTGAGTTGTGGTTTATCTTCCCGGCCTTGGGAATGAAGACCACCCTCACCTCTCTCCAGTTGTCTGGGATGTACCCTGTAAGGAGACACCCCTTGAACAACTTAGTCAGCCAGGGCAGTAGACTCAGGGTCGATACTTGCAGCATGGCTGGTCGGATGTCATCCGGTCCTGGTGATTTGTAGGGTTGGAATGACTTGATAGCCCAGATTATCTTCTCTTCAGTGATGATATCCCCTATCATCATGGTCGTCTCCGTTTCTGTATTACCAGGTGCTGTACTGGATGTAAAGTTGATGATCCCAACCTCTGGTTCCGAGATTCTTGGCTGTTTTTTGCGTATGTTCCGTCCGGGCTACATAGTAGTTCCGGGTTGGACGGATCTTTAGCCAACACTCTTCGAAGTCTGGACGCTTCGCTAGTGCAGGCTATATCCTCGCAGAATTTAGCCCAGGAATCCCTTCTCGCTTTCCTGCACGCCCCCTTGAATTTCGAAAAACCCTGTCGGTATGCGTTCCAGTCTTCTTGATTGTTTGTCCGTTTTGCTTTGTTAAACAGCCTCCTCGTTTCCCCCCTAGTCTGGCCGAGCTCCGCTGTCCACCACACCTTGTGGTTGGGCTTTGGCGGTCGGCTGACTGGGCAGGATGTGAGAAAAGCTTTGTTTAACACGTCAGTGATCGTCCGGTTACATTCTTCAAGTGTGTCAGTACTTAACACCGATCCGTCCGGAGGGGCGGGGAGTGTTTGGCTGACTGTTCTTGAGAACTTTTCCCAGTTTGTCCGTTTAGGGTTTCTGTAGGGAGTCGGTTTCTCTCTGCACCAATTGACATTGAACAGTATCCTGTAGTGGTCCGAAAAGGAGCACTCTGTGGATACATGCCAATTATCAACGGTCAGCGAGCCTCTGCTTAACGCCACGGTTATGTCAATAACCTGTGCACGGTCCTTATTTCTGAAGGTAGGGTGGTCGCCCTTGTTACACAAAATAAGGTTTGTGCTCAATATGTAGTCCAGCAGAGCCTCTCCTCTCTCGTTTATGTCCGTGCTACCCCATATGGAGTGGTGGGCATTCGCATCGCACCCCAAGATAACGTCAGTGCCCTCTTTCTGCGAGTGCCGAATTAGAGCTCTGACGCTTTCCGATGGGGGTTCCTTCTCCTCATAGGGAAGATAGGCCGAGGCAAGGTATAGGTTTCTCCCGTTCCTTCCCTCGATCGTCACCACTGTGAGGTCCTTGTCGCTGTAACGAGAAGAGAAAAGTACATTAAGCCCAGCTCTTACTACGATACATGTTCTTGGCTTACCCACGTTTCTGGGGAAGAGGAGATGGTATCCGCGAGCACTCAGTCCACGAACCCTTTCACCTTGGATCCAGGGTTCCTGAACGAGAGCCACATCCACCCTCTCCTCCTCCATGAATCGTAGTAGGTCAACAGAGGGTACCATGGAGTGATGCAGATTAATCTGCACCACTCTAAGATTGTTCTGTTGACCTAGGATCCTAACTTAGAAAGTACGCCCGAAGGCAGCCCATTCCAAGTTTCAGCTGGCCATGCTTCGTCCGGATGAGGCTCTTGGATTCTCGACCAATGCTGATCCAGAGATCCTTGCCGTTTCCTTTGTCGCGTGCCAGCTCTCACGATTGTCCAGTCGTCCGTACCGTACTCCTTGTTCTGCCCCTTGATCATGGTAAGTATGGTTCGATCCTCCAAGATTGGCGGTGGGATCCATACCTTCATGATCGATCGTGCAGGAACCTGGTCCGGTGGTACGACCTCTATCTTCGCACCAGGCCATGGGTCACCAATGCCGTGAATTGTGTCGGTGAGAAATCTCATGGATTCCTCGTTGGCACAGGCCACGACTTTGGCTCCCTTGTACCACCTAATACCATCAAACACAGCTAGGAACGGGTCCTCGCTGCGAGTCATGGCATCGTGGATGGCCTGCATTATGACCCCCTCCAGAATAAGCCATTTTTCGGGTGAAATTTTCCCTTCCGGGTCATTTCGGTCGATGATGGCTACCTGGAGTTCTGGCTTCGAGCTTAAGCTAGCCAGAAGATCTTCTGGCTTTGGTCGCTTGTTCTCTGGAGCCTTTGAGGAGTCGTCTGAGCGTTGTCGTTTGGGATTACCACCCTTCCCGACATCCGGTCCCTCCTTTTGGGAGGGTGTGGTCGACGGTGGGGGTGGTCTCCTACGATACTGCTGTTGTCTATCCACTGCGGCTGCTTTGACGACCTTCGAGGGTGTCGGTGCTTCCGTCTGGGCCGTTGTACTCGTTGCGGTCGCCTGGTCCGTTCCATCCGTGGATAGCCGGTTGTAGCGCCGCACGTTGTACTCGTGCTTCTTCTTCAGCGCCCTCTCCCTCGCGTTCAGCGACTCCGGAGTGCGGCCTTCAAGTGTCCTAAGATACTTGAGGGAGGCCTTGTATCCCGAGCGCTGTTTGCGCTGGAGGGTGTTTTCCTTTGGTGGAGCCAGGGCCGATGTAGGCTCCTTCACGTTCGGTGGCCCGCCTCCGACAGGCATGCGAGCAAGCGCAAGCGCGATCTCTTCGTCTGTCATTGACGCGCCGGTGAACCTGAATTCGCCATCCTCGACCTCTGGCTCCAAGTCCATTCCATCCTGTCGGTGAAATGAACCTTCACTTGGTGTGTTACGCACTATAGGGGCCAAGTGGTCCACCCCCACACTGGAGCTGCAGTTGCTGGATATCGACGCCGTGGGGCCTGCTTTCTCACCCCGATCCGCCGCCGGTACTGGGTATCCGACTCCCTGCACCGTAATTTTTTCATTAGAAGATGACATTCTGAATGAATTTTTGCGTTTTTCCCCTAGCCGCCAGGTTGGACTACTCTTAGCTTCAGTGCTCCCCCTCGACCTTACCGGCATGGGTGACCCTACCGGTAGCTTGAGCTACCGCCGGCATTGCTCTTAGGTTCCTTACACCTACTGAGCCCTCCTCAAGGTAATAGCCCGTAGGAGGGGATTTAGTTGCTGTGGATTCCGGCCATTTGTCGGAACTTACACTATCTTTTATTCCCCATAAAATCGAATTCTTATATGTGTAAAAGTTGCTTTCCCTAATTTTTCTATTTTTATTACTTGCTCCTATATTCCTCCACAATCCGATACTTCCATCTACGATTATCACCTATCTCCCATTTAGTCGGTCTCTTCAGCCGTAACAGTGATCGATCTTGGTGACTTTAGTTTGCCTGAAGTCAGGTGGTCTTCGAATAAAGAATCAATCCTGCTCCTACCTTTGAAATCCCATGATTTTATCGATGGTCTTTGTGAGTTGTTCCTAGTATAGGTTAACCCCTCGCAACTCGATAAACAGATCACTTGATTTGATTTTTTTATTGGTACATCCAGAAGACCCCTTTAATACTACATTGGAACTTAATATTGATTTGCTATTCCGTGTGTGCTCTGCTTCTACGATTTCAACGGCTTTAACCTGTTGACGTCGAAAAACTCATCTTCCGATTGTGCAGATATTTATATTGCCATTAAACCTTTTTATGACACCTTTATTTCGCTTTTTGATGTTTGTGTTCCACTTGACCAACCACTCTGTCCTGATAGGCCTCCATGGTTCTCGAAGGAATTATTAAACTTGAAGAACATGAAGTCGTGGTATTTTAAACGAAAAGGCAAAGTTAACTTCCACTGTGTGGATGTTATAATACACTTAAAAAACTTGCTCGACCGCCATACCATCAAAATCAAAAAACTTTTGTTACTGAAAACCATTTTCTTATTATTTATATGATATAGTCATCCGATTTTGACTAAATTTTGAAGAGCTCTTTTAAAGCGTATAGTATTCATAGCTGGTAAGTGTATAAACGCTTACATTGAAAACAAAAAAGTTTATCCCACTTAAATCTATTTTCTAACCAATCAGTCCTATGGAAGCTCTACGAAGCAGCTACCCGACGTTAACCAAATTTTTCAACTCAGTTTCAGAACATATATTATTCATAATTGCTGAGTTTAAGAGTGCTAACTTTAAAAACAAAAAAGTTTTTAATACACTCAGAAAAAATGGCTTTCTAAAAGGCAGCACAATTTTCCTACTTTTATACCCGACCCGTTCTCATTTTTTCCGTTCTTGAAATAAGCCAACGTTCTCAAAAGTATACCATTCGTTCTTAATCGACGAACAAACTGAGAAAATCAGTTTTAAAAAAGGGGTCTTGAAAAATTACCGAATTTCTTTAACACTAAGCTTAGGTCAGGTTCAAGTCCCAGGGCCAGCGAAAAAAAAATGCCACATTATAGTACTTGCTTACTGCGACATTTGATTTAGTTGAGAAAGTGTATAAATAAATAATAGAGAATTTGGTAGTGTGGAAGAAAAGGGGGTTGCGGTCCTCCTAGTCCGTAAGAAATTTGTTTACGTTCCAAATTCAAGACCGGATGGTTCTTAAACGCAGAATGTCCGTCTCAAAAAAGCGTTCTTAACTTAAGCCCGCCGTTCTCGGTATAAGAAAAAACGGACTTACCCTACTATTGAGAACGAAAAACACGGTTTTCGGTACAGTTAGAACGAATTTTTTTCTGAATGTACTAAAACTCATTTTATGACCGATCCGTTCTATGGTAGCTATAACAAGTAGTCATAGAATCCTGGGCGTTTTCGAATTATTAGCAGCGTGCAATAAAAAGAAGGCTCTGTGCAAAATTTCAGCTCATAGCTTTAAAACTGAGGGACTGGACGGACGGACAAAGTGAAATCAACTTAACTCGTCTCGCTGATCAAGAATATATATATACTTTATGTGGTCGGAAATGTGTATTTCTATGGGTTGCCAACTTCTGAGCAAAATTAATATACACTTTTCAAGTGTATAACAAGTGAGAAAGTCGGTCAAGCCCGACTGTAATATACTCTGTACCTGTTTTTATGTAACTGATAACTTTAAAGTGTGAGGGTTTTTAAAAATCTGGGGGTGACAACTCTTTCGACTATCGTTCGTCTGGTTGAAAAACGATGTATGGGGGCTCGATAAGTAATGATGAGTAGAATTACCCTAGTACATAACTCGTAAAATTATAAAATTTGTATATAATTTCCTATTAACATAAACGTATCTATATTAGTCACGCGGGAATAACGCGTGATTTCTGATCGCAGGCCATCTCAATTACATCGCTCCTCTCATAGCAAGGTCCAATTGGGAAATTACCAGTTAGCTATTGCCATCTCGCTCTCTCTTTCTTGTAAGTTCTACCAATGCACACTGGCTCCAATTGCCAAAATTTTGGCATAAATTAAAAAAAAAAATAGAGGGCTAACATCGGCTATGCCGATGTTTTAAATACCCTTGCAGTTTTTGAAAGGCGCTACCATTGACAACAAAAAAGTTTTTCTCACTAGAATAAGTTTTTAGACCTATCGTTCCTATGGCAGCTATATGCTATAGTCATCCGATTTCGATCAATTTTTCCAAAATTGTGTGGAAGTATATGAAACTAATATATACCACGATTGGTGATGCTACGATGGAAAACAAAATAGTTTTTCTCACTAAAACTAGTTTTTGAACCGACCGTTTATATGGCAGCTATATGCTTTAGTCATCCGATTTTAATCAATTTTTTCAGAATTGTGTAGAATCATATAAAATTAATATATACCACGTTTGGTGACGCTACAATGGAAAACAAAAAAGTTTTTCCCACTAGAACTAGTTTTTGGACCGCACGTTTATATGGCAGCTATATGCTATAGTCATTCGATTTTGATGAATTTTTTCGAAATTGTGTGGAAGCATATACAAATAATATATACCACGATTAGTGACGCTACGATGGAAAACAAAAAAGGTTTTCTCACTAGAACTAGTTTTTGGACCGACCGTTTATATGGCAGCTATATGCTATAGTCATCCGATTTTTATAAATTTTTCCAGAATTGTGTGGAAGCATATAAAACTGATATATACCACGATTTGTAACGCTACGACGGAAAACAAAAAAGTTTTTCTCACTAGAACTAGTTTTTGGACCGACCGTTTATATGGCAGCTATATGCTATAGTTATCCGATTTTGATAAATTTTTTTCAGAATTGTGTGGAAGCATATAAAACTAATATATACCACGATTGGTGACGCTACGATGAAAAACAAAAAAGTTTTTCTCACTAGAACTAGTTCTTGGACCGACCGTTTATATGGCAGCTATATGCTATAGTCATCCGATTTTGATAAATTTTTTCAATATTGTGTGGAAGCATATAAAGCTTATATTTACAACGATTGGTGACGCTAGGATGGAAAACAAAAAAGTTTTTCTCACTAGAAGTAGTTTTTGGACGATTCCGACAAATGTGCAGCGTATTTGTATTTAAAGGCATTTTGCAAAGTTTGGTCAAGATAGCTTTAAAACTGAGGGAGGAGATAGCATAGAAACAGACGGACAGACGGACGGACGGACAGACGGACAAACGGAAATGAACTCAGCTCGTCATGCTGATCAAGAATATATATACTTTAAGTGGTCGGAAATGCTTCCTTCACTGCGTTACAAACATCGTGACAATTTTAATATACCCTCTGCAAGGGTATAAAAATGTTGGAATATAAGAAAACAAAGTTAATTGCCCTTAAAGGTAATAGAACCATGTACCAAAATAACAAGTTCAAAATATTTGCGGTGGATCCCTGGAATTTTCGCACGACCCTGAAGTTCAGTTTTTTTTCTGCAATCATTATACCATTGCAGAGGGTATATTAAAATTGTCACGATGTTTGTAACGCATAGAAGGAAGCATCTCCGACCACATAAAGTATATATATTCTTGATCAGCATGACGAGCTGAGTTCATTTCCGTCTGTCCGTCCGTCAGTCCGTCCGTCCGTCCGTCCGTCCGACAGTCCGTCCGTCTGTTTTTATATGCTATCTCCTCCCTCAGTTTTAAAGCTATCTTGACCAAACTTTCCAAAAAGTCTTTAAATACAAATACGCTGCACATTTGTCGGAATCGGACGGATCGGATGACTATATCATATAGCTGCCATAGGAACGATCGGTCCAAAAACTACTTCTAGTTAGAAAAACTTTTTTGTTTTCTATCGTAGCGTCACCAATCGTGGTTTATATTAGTTTTATATGCTTCCACACAATTCTGGAAAAATTTATCAAACTCGGATGACTATAGCATATAGCTGCCATATAAACGGTCGTCCCAAAAACAAGTTCTAGTGAGAAAAACTTTTTTGTTTTCCATCGTAGCGTCACCAATCGAGGTATATATAAGTTTTATATGCGTCCACACAATTCTGGAAAAATTGATTAAAATCTGATGACTATAGCATATAGCTGCCATATAAACGGTCGGTCCAAAAACTAATTCTTGTGAGAAAAACTTTTTTGTTTTCCATCGTAGCGTCATCAATCGTGGTATATATTAGTTTTATATGCTTCCACACAATTCTGGAAAAATTGATCAAAATCGGATGACTATAGCATATAGCTGCCAAAGGAACGATCGGTCTAAAAACTAATTCTTATGAGAAAATCTTTTTTGTTATCTATGGTAGCTCCTTTCAAAAACTGCAAGGGTATTTAAAACAACGGCGTAGCCGATGTTAGCCTTCTATTTTTATACCCGTTACTGGTAGAGTAAAAAGGGTATACTAAGTTCGTGCAAATGTATGTAACAGGCAGAAGGAACCATTTCCGACCCCATAAAGTATATATATTCTTGATCAGCATCAATAGCCGAGTCGATATAGACATGTCCGTCTGTCCGTCCGTCCGTCTGTCCGTCCGTCTGTATGAACACCTAGATCTCAGAGACTATAAGAGCTAGAGCTACCAAATTTTCAGTGTAGACTTGTATTGTCTGCACGCAGATCAAGTTAGTTTCAAATTTTTGCCACACCCCCTCTCGCCACCGCAATTTGAAAAAAACCTCATATCTCCCACAATTTTGAAAATAGACTGTTCAAACCTTCTAGACATATATCTTAATCATCATTACCTATCGATCCGCCATACATTATTTTTCGATCAGATGAACTATAGTAGAGTTGCCGCCCCCGCAATTTGAAAAATACCTCACATCTCCCACAATTTTGAAAATAGATTGTTTGAACCTTCTAGACATATATTTTAATAATTATTACCTATCGATCAGCCTTAGATCATTTCCTGATCAGATGAACGATAGAAAAGTTGCCGCCCCCGCAATTTGAAAAAAACCTCATATCTTCGACAATTTTGAAAATAGACTGTTCAAACCTTCGAGGCATATATATTAATCCTCATTACCTATCGATCCGCCATACTTCGATTCCCGGTCAGATGTACGGTAGTAAAGTTGCCACCCACGCAATTTGGATAATACCTCATATCTCCCAGAATTTTTAAGATAGATTATTCGAACCCTCTAGACATATATTTTAATCATCACTACCTATCGATCCGCCATACATCGTTTCCTGATCAGATGAACGATAGAAAAGTTCACGCCCCTGCAATTTAAAAAATACCTCATATCTCCCACAATTTTGAAAATAGATTGTTTGAACCCTCTAGACATATATTTTAATAATAATTACCTATCGATCAGACATACATCATTTCCTTATCAGATGAGCTATAGTAGAGTTGCGTCCCCCGCAAATTGGAAAAAAACTCATATCTCCCACAATGTGGACATGTTGATATCCTGAGTAACGGGTATATCGAAGTCGAGCAGGGCCGACTTTAACCTAAGCTCTCGTTTTATTCTGCTTTTGTTGCTGCAGCAAGTGTACTTTAAAATGATGAAATCAGATATTAATATCAAGTTTAATAATTGTCTTTAAATGGAAAATTAAGCGTCAGGTATGTCTTATTCTAAAGAAAGAGAAAAGTTTATGCTTTTTATGAGTTGTTTGTTTGTTTTTATGTGATGTTGCTGTGCTGTTTTTTAGACGAACCTAACCTAAAAGTCACGAGTTTTGTGGAGTAAAAAGTTTTAAGCTACTCCAGTATTCTCGCACCTAAAGATGCAAATATGTTTATCTGAATGTATATAATATAGCGTAACCAACCGCATTTGCTCATTTTTGCTAGTTTGCGAAATATTTGTTATTGTTGCAGGCAACTTTGAATTTAAACACGCTGAAATGTTTCCAAAATGGATTGAAGGTGGTCGTAAATCGCAGATAATTTCCAATTTCCAATTTAAACCAATGGAAAATCAACTAATTCTAATCGAAATCTGTTATTATACCACTTATATTAAAAAGAATCTGACAAAATGCATTAGGCTCATTACAAGATTAAACCAAGAACATTATAAATGGCTTTAACCAAGGTCGACGAGGAAGATGATTTATTAGGAAATGCCAAAGGACGCCCATTTAATAAAGCAAAAGTCATAAAGCAAAGTCAATACACTTATTTCTTACGTAATCAAAAAATTTTAGGTACAACATTTTATTAAACTTTTTAAAATTGTTTAATATATCGTTTGTTAGAAGAAAATTAAGCTATATTATGCAGGAAATATTTTAATTGTATTATGTGAACAAATTTGGAAAATTAATTTTAACATGAAATCGTAATGTTATATGGGCGGTTCAGGTGGGCGTGGTCGGATCGGTCCAAAATTTTTTTCGTTTCTTATATATGATATTACAATTAAATGTTCCAAGTTACAGCCCTCTAACTATATTCGTTTAATTTATGTCAAAATTTTGGCTTTTGGCGCCACTGTGCAATGGCCGTGGTGTTGTCGTTGCATTAAATTTTTCTTTTACATATAGCGCCACTATTGTTCATCTGATCGGAAAACGATGTATAGGGGCTTGATAAGAAATGATGAGTAGAATATATGTCTAGAAGGTTCGAACAACCTAACTCCAAAATTGTGGAAGATATTAAGGTTTTTTTATACTCTGTACCGAAGGTACACAGAGTATATTGGGTTTGTGCAAATGTATGTAACAGCCAGAAGGAAGCATCTCCGACCCCATAAAGTATATATATTCTTGATCAGCATCAACAGCCGAGTCGATATAGCCATGTCCGTCTGTCCGTCTGTCTGTCCGTCTGTCCGTATGAACGAAGAGATCTCAGAGATGGTAAGAGATAGAGGTTTGAAGTGTATGGAACATATATTTCTTATACTTGCAGGCAGATCAAGTTTAGTTTTGATTTTTGCCACGCCCCCTGCCTCCCCCGCAAATTTAAAAAAAACGAAATAACTCCCACAATTTTTCAAGATAGATAGTTCGAACATTCTAGACATATATTCTACTACTTATTTTAAATCGACCCGCCATACATCATTTTTCGATCAGATGAACGATATTAGAGCTATATGTAAAAGAAAATAAAAACCAACGCCAACAACAACACCGTTGCCATTGGTAGAACTTACGAGAAAGAGAGAGCGAGAAGGCAATAGCTAACTGGTAATTTCCCAATTGGACCTTGCTATGAGTGGAGCGATATAATTGAGATGGCCTGCGGTCAGAAATCACGCGTGATTCCCGCGTGACTAATATAGATACGTTTTTGTTAATAGGAAATTATATACAAATTTTATAATTTTACGGGTTTGTACTAGGTACTAGCCCCCATACATCGTTTTTCAACCAGATGAACGATGGTTAAAAGAGTTGCCACCCTCAGATTTTGAAAAAACCTCACACTTTAAAGTTATTAGTTTCGTACAAACAGGTACAGAGTATATTACAGTCGGGCTTGACCGACTTTCTTACTTGTTTTAATTTGCAGGGGAGGCAGGGGGCGTGGCAAAAAAAAAAACTAAACTTGATCTGCCTGCAAATATAAGAAATAGATGTTCCATACACCTCAAACCTCTATCTCTTACCATCTCTGAGATCTCTTCGTTCATACGGACAGACGGACATGGCTATATCAACTCGGCTGTTGATGCTGATCAAGAATATATATACTTTATAGGGTCGGAGATGCTTCCTTCTGGCTGTTACATACATTTGCACAAACCCAATATACTCTGTGTACCTTCGGTACAGAGTATAATATAGTAGCCTGGTTGTGTCCTTAGGTACTGTGCTAAATCCCTGTGTAAGCGTATTCATAGATTATTTGAGTTGTCCGTTCCCTATGCTATGGAAGGAATCTTTTATCATTTCTCTTCATAAAAAAGGCAAAAAGTCTGATGTTAAAAATTATAGGGGTTTTTCCAAGATGTCTGCAATTCCTAAAACATTTGTGAATTTCAGTTATTTCAACTTTCGAACATAGATTTTTGAGACGTGGATCTACCACCACTATCTTCTTAGAGTTTACATCCATTGTGACAAAAGGATTCTTAAGCTTGGTATTGAGTAACTGCGAAAATCGTGCGAAATCTCTGCACATTATTTCGTCGATAGCAAGTGCGAAAAGTTGCCCGCATCTCTAGTTTCAAATCTACCCACCTCTATGTGTTTTGTTTACATAATAAATATTAAATGGATAATAGACAGCGAAGAGTTTTATTAGCTTGCATTGCCGCAATTGTTGCTACAATGGTGAGTGAGTTCCACCAAACGGCAGAGAATGCAACCAGGAAACCACTACTTGCTGCGACAAAGATGTCGAAAATTCGACCATTCAGGAGTTATGTGGCTGATCCATTACAAACACGGAATCACTTTATTAACCTTCCTTGTCAAGGGCAACACCTATACTTGCCCAGACGCTTTTGACCAATCCTGTATCAGAATGCTACTTGTGGATGAGCTCCTACAGCACAGGTTTTTCTTTGACTAAATTTATCAGGGGCCACTTTGTTATGCACTTGTTTTTCCTCGCGCCACACACTTGTATATTTCGACCTAGCTGATTGCGAAAAATATGGTTTTGATATATTTCACACTATCGAAATAATGAGCTATCGATTAACTATCGCGTGACACGGTATGCATCGGGTGGCAACGCTGCAACATCGATATGACTTTTCGCATAATTTCTGTGGACCAACTCGCGAAACAGCTGTCAGCGAAAATCGAGCGAAATCGTTTTTTTTATATGGAGTTTTTGATTTCGCGAGTATTTCGCAGTTACTCAATACCAAGCTTAAAGTAAAATGCAAACTGACGTAATTTATAATGATTTTAGTTAGGCTTTTGATTCTGTAAAGAACTTCTTGCTGCTTCCCAAACTGAGCTTAATTGGATTTCCAATTAAAGCTAGGTACTCAGACACGAATAACATTCTCTCTGCCTATCTAATTACATGGCTCTTCGAATGTGCTCTTCGAATTTTCTCAAAGCATTCTAAGAGGCCGTACTCAGACGTCTAGAATGCGCTCGTATAATGTGCATGGGGCTGCCAGATCGTTTTTCAAAAACAGCTGATACATTCTCGTAGGGGGCTCTTCGAATTATGAAACATGTTTGATAATTCGAAGAGGTACCTCTTAGAATTGAGCACACAATTTGAAAAAATGGATTCAAAGAAGACCAAAACGCAAAACAAAAACAATTTGGAAAACTTTGCGGAGCAAAAACAAGTTGCAGTAGTCCATACTCATTTTTAAAAACATTTTTTTAATAATCTCTGTTGCCCGCGTATTTTGTAAACAAAAAACAGCTGACAAAACCAGAGTGACCATTTCGGTTTCAGTGATTGTTTACAGCCTTTTCGCTGTGGTTTGGTCACCCTACATTCTAAGAGGCCGCTCTTCGAATTATGAAACGATTCTAGCAGCGAGAATGTTATTCGTGTCTGAGTACCTAGCTTAATCTAATAAGTTGGATTCATCAGCACGACGAACGTGTTCGCCGAACATAAATTACATTTGCCCACTAACTACAGGGTGTATCTTATGTTTTTACCCGATGTTTTTTTCAGGGCTGCAAACCTAAAAATTTTTTGCGGAGCTCCGGTTAGCGGGTTCGAACCAAAATTTTCCATTGGTTAATGTTCGGAAATTTAAGGTTCAAGGTTTTTGAGCGAGGGTTTCTGTTCGAACCTTGGTTCAGCCCACGTTTTTCCCAATTTTAATATAAAAGCAATTCTTTTAATAAGTATGCAAAACAATTTATAGAATTTCTCTATTCTTAATTATTTAAATATTTGATTTCGTTTTAATTTAAGTTTATTAGTAGTATGTCTTCAAATAATTGCTGGTCTATGCTACTTCTTTGGTCAGACAAAATAAATTTTAAGGTCGAAAAGGCCCGTTCAACTGAGACTTGAGTCGATGGCACTGATAAGTGATAAATTTTCACTTTAATTAGTTTTTCACACACAAAATTGAGCATGGATTGGGGTTTTTTCGCCACACTTGGAACTTTTTTTTCACGATTTCTTCGAAAAGACCTTTGTGTTTCTTTTCAAGGTGCCGCATTAAATTTGCTGCATACCTGCTGCTCATCTTGGGTTTACATTCGTGACATTGCGATTTGTCAGTGTTTATATCGTATGTAAATTTTGAAAATATTAATTTGCTCGCCATTGTACACCTTCTTCTTTAAACTTCTAAGCGAGAATGAATTCGCGTGCCAAATTACGCGTTAATACATTGTAAGTTGTGGTATGTTTGTATTTTTGTCTCTTTCTATTTCTATTCTTCTTTGCGGCAAATTTTTGGCGAGTGCCACACACATAAACACGTATGTACTTTTTTTTTGGACTAGCGGTTAGTCCATGATCGATCTTGTCAGCTTTGCTGCGGCTGTTCAATCTGGCAGAGGCCGAAGTCTGAATGCGATATGTACTAGAGGTGCGCGCGTGACGTGATTTTAACGTGTCACGGTGTGTCACGACGTGTCACGACGTGATCGTGAGTAAACTCAGACTTTCGTGCGTGTGCATCCGTGATCCGTGCGTGATTCGTGCGTGTTAAAGTATTACTTCGTGAATATAAGTTATGCATTATTCACGAATTTTTTTTATTTATTTGCTTTTGATTTAGTGAATCCGCTGCTCTCTCGACCACACATACAGTGGCAATTGTTGTGGCAATTGTTGAAAATAAGTTTTGGCATGATCTTAGTGTGGCACAGATGGGTTGTTGCGACACAAGGAGCAAGTGATGTCGGAATTATACAAGCACAATATAATAAGCTTCCAATTAAAAAGTTGGGCGAGAAAGTTAAGAATATTGCCTTAAAGCAGCTGCAATTATTGCCAAAAATATGCGGCCGGTGTGTGTTACAGATATATACATAATTGCGTTACATAAATTTATTATAGGGAAGCATTTTTATCGTGCGTGATCATTCGTGACGTCTCGTAAATCGTGAGTGAATCGTGCGTGACGCGAATTGCTGAAAAAATTCCGAGCGTGAATCGTGCGTCAAGAACATGTTTACACTTTTGCTCGTTAATCCTTATGCGCCAATTGGCCAGCCACTCTTCTACTTCAGCTAGGTGGCTTGCCAAAAGTCTTGTTGCGTTAATTGGACATCGTGATCTGCTTAGAATTGCCGTATCATCCGCAAATGTGGATATTGTAAGTCGGGGGTCTGTTGGGATGTCAGCAGTGAAAGAAGAAGAGGGCCAAGAACGCTACCCTTTGGGACTCCGGCTCCAATGGTGAACTCTTGCGTAGTGTACTCGTTATGACGTATAGAAAATACTCTGTTACTGACGTAGTATTCGAGGAGTTTATGTGTGTTCGGCGGAAGCAGTGTCTTAATTTTGAAGATAACACCTTCCAGCCAGACACGATCAAATGCTTGTGCAACATCTAGGAAAATTGCGGAGCAGTATTCGTGGTGCTCAAACGCCGTCCGAATATCTGAAGTTAGGCGGTTGACTTGTTCAATGGTCCCGTGTTTTGCCCGGAACCCAAATTGGTGAGATGGAATGATATTTTGTGCATGAGAATCAATTTTGCGGAGTAAGATCTTCTCAAATAATTTTGATAAACAAGGTAGCAGGCTAATGGGTCTATAAGACGACGCTTGTGTTTTATCCTTTCCTAGTTTGTGAATCATTATAATTGTGGACTTTTTCCAGTGATTTGGAAAGTATCCACATCGCAGAACAGCATTGAAAAGTCTGGAGGTCAAATTCTTGAGTACGGATCATGTGTGTGGTCTCCACAATATTCGATCCATCAAGATAGAATAGAATCTGTGCAAAACAATTTTAATTGCTCGTTCTTCGTGGTTTGAATTGGAATCCTGTGGTCCGTTTACCATCGCATTCTAGAAGACTTCTTTTAATAAATCTTCCCTCCATAATTAACTGTAGAGTTATGCTTGGGGTAATACTTATATATAGACTAATAAATGGCAAAATAGACTCATCAGAGTTGATTAGTTAAATTAATCTTAGTGATCCTTTTAGACCGATTCGTAACTTTTTCCTCTTATCTCTTAAACGATGTACTGCTATCTATGCTTTGCATGAACCCTTTCGTGTCCTTTGTGCTGATTAAAATGAACTCTAACAAGTACAATACGTTGTAGGTAAGTGTACTCTCTTGCACTATAGAAGTTACACGAAGAGTTTGATTCTGTATTTGCCAAAGTCAAACTAGTTAAATTTAATCAGACTCATATTAATTGACAAATAAATGGTTTAAGTTTATGTTGTTTTGTTTATGTCTGCTCCAGGAAAGTCAATGGTGGACTTATCAGTGCTCAATCATGGTATAAAAGTTGCTGCTCGTAACTCACCTACTCCTTGGTGGACTCATCTCATTAGCACCAACCGCAATTTTTGCATTTTTCACTCTTCTTGGTCTAGTAGGGTTTCAAAAAAGAGAGATGAATGAAGGGGTGGAAAAATGTGGATAAAAATCTTGTGGCTTTAAGCAAAAATGTTTAGCATGTGCTGAAGTTAATTATACAAGTTTCCAAGTGAAAATGTTAAATAAAATAGATTTTGCTTAAGCTGGAGGTTGCAATTTGCTTGTAAAACTCTTTACGTGTGTCAAAGAGATTTCTTCCTTTTTTTCCAACGCACTATCCATGGCCTCAGTAACACTCTTTCGTATGCTTTTCCCTTTTAGCCTGATGGTGGCGGTCAGATGGCTAACCCCCAGCTGAACTCTGCCAAGAGCAGAAAGCTTTGATGCGTCTTTTTACTTCGTCATCCTTTATGTGTGGGCAGCTCGTGTCTAGCTGCTCTGCAGCATTGCTTACAGTTATGAGCCATTAAAAAAACACACACACTTGCATGGCGTAGGGATGAAGATGTCATACATGCACCTGGATGTGGCGTAAAAAAAAGAAGTACGCTTTATCGGAAATTACATTTCGCTTTGAGCGCGTCCAGCTGCAGGAAATTACTGTCAATGAACGAGGAGCAGCAGACGGGACCAGGTTGAAACTGAAATAAATCTTCAATTTGCACATTTTTTGTTTTTACTTTGTGCGGGGCCATTAATCAATGCCCCAAGGGCGTAGGCAGGGCAACCCCACGTATACGTAATTTCACTTGCGACTGAAATAAAAGTGTTTAGTAGCGTTTGAGGAGGAAGGGGCCACTTTAATTAAATAATTTCCCGCTGCTCTCAGCAGAAATCAGGGGAGGCGACTACTTATTTATTACGCCCAACCCGCATCCTGCAGACGCTGCCAACGAGTTTTATCTGCACTGGCAATCAGCGTAAAAATAATTAACCAATTGGCAAACTGGTAATGCTGGCAACAGCAGCAGAAGCTGAGTGGGTACAGATTGGATGCCAATCTTTTATTATGCTCAAAGCATTTGCTAAATGATTTGCTAATGGAAATGAGTTGGTTCTGCTTGCATTGACATTTTTGAAAATTTATGGTGCCTGTTCAATTGCCGGTCAACATTTGAACTGTTTGGCAGCCACTTCCCCTTTGACGCTTAGCCAGGCAAATGCGATTATTTGGCGTCTCTAGCGGAAATGGAAAGCACGAAGCTCATTACCCGCAGCCAATGCAAAACGCAGACACACAACGCATGAAAGGCGCGATAAAGGACACATGGTGGCGCACAATTGCCGAACGACTCTCCATTTGGCTGATTGGCCTGCCGCAGGCGCAATAATATTGATCGATTACAATTGCGGTTTTAGTTTGCCATCTAAAATCTGGTGTCGCTTTAAACATACGCAAAAAGGGCGGTTAAGGTGGCACTGAAAATTCCAATTCCAAATAGCGGCAAGTTATTAGCCGGGATGTGGATGGAGGTGCGAATTTGTCTACATTTCAGGAGTGAATTGTAAAAAAAGGCCCCAACTACCGCAACAAAAGTTAAACATTGTCGTTTATGATTCATAAAGTCGGTTTGCTTTTCCATCTGGATTAGTTACTTACAAGTTAACGAACAGATATTCAGTACTCTTCCTCATACAATACACATATCAAGAATAATAGTAAAGGTCCCAGTCGGACCTAGTTTTGTTGACTGGAATGGAGGACGATGGGACACATCTATCAGATCAGCCTTTTACACCTTTATCCTTCAACCTCTGCTACACATTAAAAATGTCCCATGACTTAATATCCAGATTTACACGAGCCATAAATAAAAGGAAATTAAGGAAAAAATAATAGAGGGATTCCTGAAACTGATTTGCTTTTAATTTTGATTTGCTTTTGATTTCCATACAAAACGCGCAGTGTGACCATGAAACATGCTGACAATACGGCCACTTTTATGTTAGTTGGATGGCCACACTGTGTGATGAATAAAATTTGTCATTCCTTAAAACATTGAGCTTTATTCCTTAGTGATTCTGGCACAACCATGTTTGGCAGGACCATGTTTTTCTTTGTATAATGAAAATGAGTATGCAGAGTAGTGTGGAACATTGAAGGTAACCCAGTCTCAATATATGGAGCATATCCCGGCGTATTTGAGGAAAGGCGGAATAATTTTATTTACAAAGTTTTTTAAAAGTCATTCATACGTCTTTATACATTTGGTATTACGTTGTACTTCTTCCGCATACAACATTATAGCTCTTGCCGTGGCCTCGAAGAGCTGATATTTTGCCGAGTTCCCAACATCTTGCTTTCCCATAAATCCTTAGTTTTTCGCATCTTTTAGTTTTTGCGTTAAATGTTTTTTTAAAACTCATATTTTGCGTTAATTTTACGCCAAGATAAGTAGGTGTATTCCGATACAATTTCCAGTGTAGTTCAACCGAACGTCCATGTTCGTCTTCTTCCATCCCGTAACACCATAAGGCATACTTTAGAATACCGTTTACGAAATCCGGCCTGGCATTCATTTAGTACCCCGTTTCTTTCTATCCAGTTTGTTAGCTGCTTTTGGAGTAACGATGCGAAGATTTTTTATGCAGCATTCTGAAATGTGGCCTTGTGTGGCTCTGTGGGTAGCGTGTGTGCCTACTGTGCGGGAGGTTGTGGGTTCGATCCCGCCTCGGAACATCTAATTTAATAAAGTTTTTCTTTGAAAACTTAAGGGAGTCTTTGAACATTTTTTTTCACAATTTTTTTGTTTTGCCTTATTATTATAGCATGGACATTACCCTTTCATCCTCTTTAAACAAAAGATATATTCATTTTAGTGGAGCAATGTTCTTGATAACGTGAGTATTTTCAACGTTGCTGAAAACTTTAACCGCGTTTTTCTCGAAACCACGCTTTTTGACCTGGTAGCCATGATTGGGCCAGTTCTACTGAACCGATTTTGATCAGCCATGTTGCAATCGACGCGGAATTGATGTAATTCCTGCCCGTACTTCAATCAAGAGGAAAAACATTTTTTAAATATTTTTTTTTAACTAAACTACAAAAAAAACTTGAAAAATCTAAATTTTCTTTTAAGCGGACGCCAATTTTTCAAAAAAATATTGAAAAATATGATTGAGGTACGGGCCAGAATTACATAAATTCTGATCATTACCTTATTTACCGGTATTCCGGTAACCTGAAGTCCCGGAATCAAGGCCACCACCTCTACACCTTTTTTTTTGAGTCCTTAATTGGCAGGCCGATAACTTTTTGAACAGCCCTCGAAATCCAAAAAATTGTTTTATATTTTATTATACAGTTAATAAATAACACAAATGCAAAAACTAAACTGAAAAAGCTATCCAACATTTTTTTTAAAAAACACTCATAAAACACTGTTCAAGATAGAAGACCCCCTTAACGCACAAGGTCACCTTTACAACTGTTGCCGATAGCTGTGGAGAATGTAGCCATGAAAAAGCTTCTCAAAAACTTTGCTGTTCGGATTCGGAGTTAAACTGTAGAGAAGCTCGGCTTGGCCCCATTTAGGGGCTGTAACAGCCAATTTTAACTTTTATTCTGAAATGAAATTCCCCTGTAGTTACCCGGCAGCCGTGGATCTCATTTTTTGTGAATTGGGAATTTTATATTTTCCCGGAAAGAGTCTGGAGCAAGATTTTCGAAAATCTTGTTATAGGTTGTTATAGGTCCTTCATGAATTGAGGGCTTGCGTTGTTTAAAAACTCTGCTGGTATCCTATCTATGCCTGGACTATTAGAACATATTCATGTTAATTTATATCATGAATTAATCACTCAATCATGAGAATCTATCGAGGACAAAGGCAATTATAAGTAACCATTAATAAAATGCATTACATTATAAATTCTCAAAAAAATGTAGAGAGATGCACAAGCCGATAGAGCTCTTGTCAGGCCCAATGGAGTCGATTAGAGCTTCCATCCAAGGCGGAATAGATGTGTGGGGTTAGCAGACATGTTGGAATGGACAAACAGACCGTGCAGTACGTCTGCCAAAGGGAAAGCTGACGACCAAGGCTGTCGCAGATGGAAACTGTCCAAAACTGTTTCCAAACAGCTGCTGCCTGCGATAGCTCGGGAATGATCTTAGTTGGAATTGGACACTAATAGAAATCTTTAGTAGACTCTAAGGAAAATACTTTACTTACACAAAGTTTAACTATTATTTACAAATCGAATCACAGACCGTAGCAGCACACTTGCTTAATATCTGCAGGGACTGTCAACACCGCTAAATCGATGATTGTAGATACTCTGTTGCTTTGCACAATAAAAGAGTTGTAATTTCTCAACCATGTAAAAGGCCAATAAAAGCCAGATCATTTTTCAAATATTTTGAAAGCAGCAGGTCTGTACGACAGCAAGGTCGGTCCTATGAGCCAATTTAGGATTTAGTTGGCTTAGCACTCACAAGGTACCATTTTTTTCACTCGCCAAAACAAAATGTTCTACGAAGGCCTTCTCGATTGAGTATTTATGGGAGTACGATGTTGGGATTTTTATGTAGGATTAGTTTTTGCGTTTGGTTCTAGTTTTTTACTTTTTTTTTTCCTTTGCTGTGTTGTTCTTTGTGTGAAAGCCACCGACAGAATACTATTTTTCTCCTTTCTCAAAAATGTTTAGTTTGGCAAAGAATTTCGTGTGAGTTTTACTTCACAAGAAATTACACATTTTTTGCACAACAAAAAAACAGGGATGCAAACCGGTTCTTACCCGAATTGAGCCAAACCGTTCCGTTCTGGGTTATAGAACACAGCCGGTGTTCTATTGCAAATACTGAACTGAACTAAAAACCTCCTATAAAAACTGTTCGGTTCGGTTCAGTTTATCGATAAGTTTAATAAAGTAGAGACTACGATATTGTTCTTGTGAATTTTGGTTTTTTATACACTTAAATAGTGCACTCAGAGAAAAAATCGAGCAGATCGTGCTTGATATCAAGCAGATTTCGTGTCAGAAGTTCGGCAAGACAGAATTTTCTTGGATTCAAGAAGAAAATACTGAAATCAAGCATGAATTTTCAAGCTCTATTTTTTTGTCTCACCTCCCTTGCCACCAAACACACAAAGTTTTCTCGATTTCAAGCAGATTTCTTCTTGAAAATTCAAGACGAAAAAAAACTAAATTGAAGCAGATTTCAGTCTTGCCGAATCGTGCTAGATTTCTCTGGGTGTGTATATTAATTTTGCCCAGAAGTTTGTAACGCCTAGAAATATTCATTTCCGACCCCATAAACTATATATATTCTTGATCAGGACGACGAACTGTCTTTATTTCCGCTTGTCCGTTCGTCCGTCTGTCTGTCCGTCTGTCTGTTTCTACGCGAACTAGTCTCTCAGTTTTAAAGCTATCGAGCTGAAATTTTGCACAGAGTCTACTTTTTACTGCACGCAACTAATATGTCGGAACCGGCCGGATCGGATGACTATATCATATAGCTGCCATAGGAACGATCGGTCTAAGAACTAGTTCTAGTTAGAAAAACTTTTTTGTTTTCCATCGTAGCGTCACTAATCTTGGTATATGTTAGTTTTATATGCTTCCACATAATTCTAAAGAAATGTATCAAAATCGGATCACTATAGCATATAGCTGCCATAATAACGATCGGTCGAAAAATAAGTCTTTGTGAGAAAAACTTTTTTGATTTCCATCGTAGCGTCTCCAAACGTAGTATATTTTTGTATTATATGTTTTCACACAATTCTGAAAAAATGTATCGATGACTATAGCATATAGCTGCCATATAAACGGTCGGTCAAAAAACTACTTCTAGTGAGAAAAACTTTTTTGTTTTTTATCGTAGCTTCCCCAATCTTGGTATATATTAGTTTTATATGCTTTCACATAATTTTGAAAAAATTTATCAAAATCGGATGACTATAGCATTTAGCCGCCATAGGACCAATCGGTCGGAAAATGTGTTTTATTAAGAAAAGTTTTTTTTTATGGTATCAAATTTTAATTATCAATGATTTACAAATTTTGAATATCTGATATCTATATCGTATAAATATTTTTCCAGTTAAATCAGTTGGAGTAAAGTTTTTCAAGTGTATTAAAACTTCGGCACAGTCGAAGTTAGCTTTACCTTCTCTTTTTTTAGTTAGTGGTACTGTATCCATTGAGATTCTCATATAATCAATTTTTGATGCGTCAGGCATTCGTCCCTCAATGTTGACCACATACTTATACCTCAGCAGTTCAGTCCGCCCCTGTCAGCTTATGTGTGTGTGTGTGTGCGTGTGTGTAGTTTCAGACCATTTACAGGTGTTTGCTCAGAGTCAATGCAGATGCAGTCAGTCGTAAAACATTTGTCACATTTACATTAAAAGCAGCCTCTGGATCTGCCTGTGCCTCCGCCTGGCACTCGTTTGTGTGCCCCATTCGGGCTGTGCAATTTATTTGCACACTGCACTTGCCAATTAATTCTTATCTCAGCATCCATGCGGGTCTCTTTCCTGGCGACTGCATAAATCAATTTGCCTGAAATGATAACTCATACCCGAAGGCACTGCTTCATTTATTCCTGAATACAAATCGTTGTTCTACGTACGCATACTTCGTACTTGTAGATAGTGCTGTTGAGCCTGGCCGTGTGAGGTGGTGGTGTGCAGCTCACTCAATTTCATGGTGTCAAATGGCGCACACAAAGGCAAAGACGATGCCTGCCTGCCGCTGCAATTCATCTTGCCACCCAACCCAACTCACTCCCTCCCGCCTGGTGTTCCGTTATTGGCCGCCCGGCGGCATCTAATTGAATTGCTCTGCGTTAATGGCTCTTTCGGTTTGGTGGCACCTCATTGTGTGTTGGTTTCTAATTGAAAAGTGTTGTTACTTGCCAGAAACGCCAAGCCAAGTTAATATGACAATTTTAAGATAACAGCCAAATGAAATTTTTAACTGTTTTAAGAAATTTCAAACATGAATAAGATTTTGATTATCCATACCCAGTGTTAGGGAGTACCTAGGTATTTGTACCTAGGTACATACCTAGATACAAATTTGGTGTACCTTTTACCTTACTTAGGTATTTAAAAAATCTAGTACCTTTTACCTTACCTAGGTCCAAATTTTCATTTACCTTCTCCAAAGGTAAGGGACTAGGTACTTTAATTTCTAAAAGAATTATGGTCTCAGTAACACCAACAAAAAGCTTATGGACCAAATTTGTACATTTTGTACAGAATAGCCAATTCTACGGAATAATGTGAACTGTTCCCGTTCCCAAATTCGATCAATCGGAATTGGTGGGCTCATTTTCAAAAAAGAATTAGACGATTTGGTTTATATATTTTGCCAACAAGAGAGTCGGATAAAGATAAATGGGAACATTTCCCAATTCCGATTTCACATAATTTGATCAATATGGAAACGGTAACAGGCCTGAATATTTTAAATTTGGTCGAACCAGCGAAAGGTCATAATTTTACAAATATTTATATTATTTAAGTCCATGTGACCAAGTGCTAAGAGATCTTAGGTCATTTTGCAATGGAAGCCGAGAAACTGGATCGTCAAAAGAGGCACAGAAATAGCTTAAAGTCATAATAGATGGAAAGCACTTGAGGAAAATCATTAATAAAAAGAAGGAATAATAATGAACCGATATGACTCCCTGCGGATCCCCAAAAGAAACGAAATCAAATTCTGACACGTGGGATCGATGAACTAGTGTATAATGCTGGATGAAAGACACACTAAGGGCCGTTTTCTCATCTTCATGTTTTTGTAATCTAGGTGTATACTAAGAAGAAGTATATTGCCTAAATGTATGTTGCTTAAACAAGGCCTAAAAGTTGGCAACATTCATTTCCTATTATCCACCTAGATTATAAAACATATTCAAAGAGTCGAAGGTGTGCAATGTAATACCATTTTGTTAGCCCCAGTTGAAAGAATTTTTAGAATTCTAAATAAATTTAAATGTGACAAGAAAATAAAATATAGCTTTAAATAAATTTTAATGTGACAATTTTCAACTTTCTTGTTGGATTGAGGATACATTTTTCGAGTTCCTGTGAATTATCGATTTGATAACTTATTACAAAAGTACCTTTTTAGTACCTTTACATTTACCTAGGTACTAAAAAATTCAGATACCTTTTACCTTACCTAGGTAAAGTTTTAGGCATTTACCTTGTACCTTACCTAGGTAAAAATAATGAGTACCTTTCCAATCACTGTCCATACCATAATACGAGGCAATTAATTTAAAGTAAATCGCGATCTGCTTTGATTAATAGAATAATTTAACATTTTATTTGATTCAACTATTCATATTATTCATTTTTATTGATATGTATTGTATAATATAAAATATGCAGTCAAATGGCCGATTTGTCATCTCCTAGATAGCACTATCGGTCACATAAACCAACAAATTACAGAGTAAAATGTAAAATGATGAGAAATCGTTCTTTAAAAGTTTGAGTGGTGCTTAAAGTGCTAGCAACTTTATAAACTTAGAAGCTAGTTTGGTAAAGCATGGCTGCTAGGGCCTTCAGCTTGTTTATATTTTGTTACAGTTGAGTAGATTTGTAGTGTATATATGTTTTTTTTTTTTATAATATTTTGTTTTTTTTTATTTTTTTTGGTGGTTAATAATGATATATATATATTTTTTTTTTTTTTTGAGTTTGCGTTATAATTTGTGATAATTGTTAATTTTTTTATTTAATTAATTAAGGAGTAAAATGCTTGTCTTTTGATGGGTTTATTAGGGTTTCTCGTGGGTCGGTGTTTTGGAGGTATTGGTTTCTTGCTGAGGTTAGTGAGGGGCATTCGGATATGATGTGTTCTATGTTAACAACGGTATTATTTTGGCAGAGGGGGCAGAACTTGGAGACGTTTTTGTCAATGTAGTGTTGGTTTGATATTTTGGTGTGACCTAGTCTAAGTCTAATTAACTTGATTTGGTCCAGTCCAGATTTTTTTTTTTATTTGCTTTATTTTATGAACTGTAAAAAGTTTGTTTTATTTGGGTTTATGTTTTTATACCAATTTGAGCATGTTTGGTGGTTTTGTTGCATAATTAAGTATTGATGCTTTTGATAGTGTTTGTTAAGATCTGATATGTTTGTGTTGTTTGTTGTGATTGTAGGGAATTTGTTTGCTACTTTTGCGTTTTCATCGGCCAAGTCATTTCCTTTAATGTTAATGTGGCTAGGGATCCACATGAGTTTTATTTTGTTTGGGTGTCTTGTAAGCATTGTCCGGATAGTTTCTGCGTAGTATGTGTGGTTTTCTATATTTCTGATGGATTTTAGTGCTGATAGTGAGTCTGAACAAATAACAAATTTGCCAGGCTTGGTGTTTATTATTTTTATGGCTTCAAGGATGCCAATTATTTCTGCTGAGTAGATGGAAGAGTAGTTGGGAAGTATACCAGTTTTAAGGACTGTATTTTCGGTTGTAATGGCATAGGATGTTGAATGTGGTGATTTTGACCATGTTGTTAGGGTTTTTTACTATTGTGTGTAGTGGGGAGTTGTGTGAAAATATTAGGTTTCTGGCTGCTTTGTTTGTAAGGAAGTTCCGTCTGTCTGTTAAGTGTGTGATGTTTGATTCAGCTAGTAGGTTATTTATGGGGGTTGTTCTATATGCACCTAAAGTTATTCTAATTCCGCTATTTATAACTGTTTGTATTTTTTTTAGATGAGTTTTCGCTGCGTATCCATAAATAGAAAGACAATAGTCGGTTTTCGATATTAGTATTGCTTTTAAGATGGAGATAAGTGTAGCTGTGTTGCAGTTGAATTTTGCGGATCCGAGACATTTTAGTACATCTAGTCTTTTGTATAGTGATGGGATCATGTCTTCGATGTGGGAGTTCCATCTGTATTTCTTGTTGATAGTGAGACCTAATATTTTTAATTTTGTTACTTTCGGTATTGTATATGTATGTGTCATTATTTGATTATTGCATCTATGTTTTCTGCATATGTGGATACATTTGCATTTGTTTGGTGATAGGATGGCTCCCGATTGGAGGCACCATTTTCCTATATTTGAAAAAAGAGCGTTTAGGTTGGTTTGAGAATTTTTACAGCTTTTATGGTTAATAATAAGGTGGAAGTCATCCGCAAATGCGCAAAAGTTTATGTTTTTTTGTAGTGATATTATGCTAGAGAGTTTGTTGTAAGCAATTAGGAATAGGATAACCGAAATAGGTGATCCTTGTGGTATTCCGTTATGCAATGCGTGTGTGTCCGAGCTGTGGGTGTCTATTCTTGTTTTTATTTTCCTATTTGTCATATAGTTTTTAATGAAGTTATAGATGTTTGGACCTATTTTCCATTCGTGTAGTTGATTTAGGATGCCATGGACGCCTACTCTATCAAAAGCTTTAGAGAAGTCTAAAGATACGATAGAGGTGTGGCGTCTTGTTGTGAGTGATTTCGTTATCAGATGATCTACATAGAGTAGATTATCAGTAACGGATTTGCCTTGTTTAAAACCCAGTTGGTTTGGATGAATAAAGTTGTTGGTGGTGACGAACCACCAGATTCTTTTTGCTACGATTTTATCTAAGACTTTGCTAATGCAAGGGTTGAGGGATATTGGTCTATATGAGTTAATTGAGCTTTTATCAGTGTTGGGTTTAAGTATGGGTATTGTAAGGCTAGTTTTATATGTTTGTGGTAGATAGTTTTCGAAAATATTGTTAAAATGATCTAGGATTCTTTGTTTAAATGTTCGTGAGCAATTTTTAATCATAGGGTAGGATATGCGGTCTTCGCCAGGTGTTTTCCCTTTGAGTTTGTTAAGTGCTGATAGCAGCTCTATCATTGTGAATTTTTTTTTAATAGCTTGGGCTGATGGGGATGATGTATTTTTTGTAGGTCGGTATATTGTTGAGTATTTAATAAGAGTGAATTCTGTGTTAAAGTTAGTGTCTTTTGACTCGTTTTCCCAGTGTTCGGCGAAAACATTTGCCATTTTTACTTTATCAGTTATATGCTGACTTGATTGGGGGTCTTTGATACAATGAATAGTTTTTGATTTGTTTAGGCCACAAAATCGTCTGATATTGGACCACACTTTGGATATTGGTGTATTTGGGTTTATTTCACCTGTGAATAGTGTTGTGGATTTTTGTTTCGATATTTTGATTTCGCGTCTGTATTGTGCATTTGCTTTTCTGTATGTTATTATATTTGTCTGATTTATGTTTCTTTTTGGTTTTCAAGCTAAAGTCTTAGCCTTTTTTTTTCTTTGAGTTGAGCGTTCCACCATGGGACTTTTGTTAGAAAGTATTTTTTTTTTTTTTTGGGTTTTTTTAATTTGGGGAGTTTGGGGGGGGGTTTTAATACTAAAAAAATTAAATTTTTTTTTTCTCCACCCCAAAAAAAATAAAAAACAAATACCGTACACATGCAAGTACGGTAAATGCTTTGTAACGTACTGTACTCAAAAATGAAGTACGGTACCTTCATCGTAACGGACCGTCCGAAAAAAAATGTACTGAACTATTTTGTGTTTAAGGAGGCGAAGTACAAAACGATTTTAGTTTCGGACTCAAACAAAATTCCGTACAAAATTCCGTACTTAGCATGCCGATAGCTGATAAATCAAATAAGTAAATCAAAATACTGTAAAGATATTTATTCAAGTTGAACAAATATATTGGACGACCGTCAAAATACGATTTTAATGGGCTGGTGATTGAGGCAGAAGATACAAAAAGTGTATCTTGCGTTATTTGCAAGAAAAGTCTGGTAAATCTCGCTTCAAACATTAAGCGACATTACAACTGGATTTCAAAGAATATAGACTATGAAGCATCGGATGATGAAAAACCGTGCACCTCAGCGGCTGCGGAAAGCAAATATTTCATTATTTCTCAAATTTCCCATAATGCAAGTTTCAATAGCTCTTTAACTGAAAAAAACTGGAAGACCTTCAATACGGCGAATGCAGGGGCTTCGAGGAAGATGTATTAAAGTACTGGAAGTATCTTTAACACAAAGAGCCTCAGTTAGCGAAAGTAGCTGAAGTAGCTTTAGCTGTCCCTGCCACTTAAGTGTCTGTCGAACGAGCATTTAGTGCCTTACCACATATTTTTACAAAACTGCGAAACAGGCTTAGTGCAGATGTGTTAGAGAACATTTTAATTGTTAAACTTTACTCTAAATTCCTAAAAGATATAATTATTGAATAAACACTTATTACAAACCTCAAATGGAATTATTACGAAAGATGCTTATACTGTCAGGCTCCTGCAAGGGCGTGCAAAGTATCGTTAAAGGGAGTTACAAAATAGTGGATTTGGTTTCAGTTTCTTTGCATTTTTAATAGGTTTGTTTTATGGCATTTATCACGATTTATTGATTCGTCAGTCACATTAAAGTGGTTAAAAGCATTCTTTATCCGCTTTTCAATACTTATCGCCATTGGTCATCCATGGTATTTATCGCGGTTCAGTACATTGTAAAGCAACTATGTTCGAACATTTGTGTACTTGAAAAGTAGTTCTTAAGTATTTAAAGTTTTTATAACCATGGAGAACCCTCAGCTGAGATTTGCTCTTGTGCATTGGATTTAGAATGAAATTCAAATTGGCAATAAAATTTGTTTGCATTATTGCAATAATACATCCACAGTTTTTTTTTTTTTTTTTTTTTTTTGAGCGATATTATGATTCGTCCGTCACAGTAGAGTGATTTAAAATATCTACAAGCAAACGGACTGTAACTGACAAATCCGAGCGGTCCGAAACTAAAATCATTTTGTACTTCGCCTCCTTAACTAAAAAATATTTTGCTCGCACGCGTACTTAACACAAAATAGTTTAGTACTTATTTTTTTCGGACGGTCCGTTACGACGAAGGTACCGAACTTGTGTTTTACGTACAGTACGTAAAAAAAAATGTACAGTACTTGCCAATGTACGGTACTTGCTGTGTTCGGTACTTTTGTTTTGTATGCGAACCCTGGATTGGAGTATGATTTTATTTATGTTAGCTGTTTCTCTGTTAATGTTTTCTGATATGTCTATATTTGAGTTATAGTGGTTTGTGAGTTGGTGGAATTTTTGCCAGTCAGCTTTGTCTACTTTGAATATTGTACTGCAGTGTTCTTTGTAGTTTTGAGGAAATATTGTGATTAATATTGGGAAGTGGTCGCTACCGTTAAGATCGTTTGTAATTTCCCATGTTGTGTCCGTGATTATGTCTGATGTACAAAGAGATAAGTCTATGTGGGTGAAAGTGTTGTGGGTAGTGAAGTGTGTTGGTGATTTGTCATTCAGTATTATAAGGTTTGAGTTTTTGATAAATTTGGCTATTGTATTACCTTTTTTGTTGTTTTTATTAGACCCCCAAAGGTGATGCCAACTATTGAAGTCTCCTAATATTATTGCGTTTTGGTTGCAGTTTAGGACGTTCTCTAAATTAACTAGATTAAAGCTTTGATTTGGTGGTATGTAGGCAGATATGATTTTTAATTTTTTCTTGGATACAACTTCGACGCAAATGGCATCAAAGTCGTTTTCAAGAGTTATATCTTCAGTTTGTAGCGAATTGTGAGTGAGAATGGCTACTCCTCCATAGTGTTGGGAGGTGTTAAGTGCGTGAAGTGAATAGTTTATTGGGATTGGGATATTATGTATGGATTGTAGGTGGGTTTCTTGCAATGCAATTATGTTAGGGTGGTGTTGTTTGATTAATATTTGTAACTCACTGTAATTGTTGATGTAGCCACGTATATTCCATTGTATACACTTAATGGTCATTTTATGTGAGTGTTAAGGAAGCTTAAGTGGTAGTGAGGATGAATTATGAATTTTTACAGTGAGGTTTATGGTTGTGTTGGGTATGTTTGGCATAAAAATAGCCCTGTACTTGCTGAGATACATTTTCTTGTTACATTGGGTAATTATTTTACTTATTATAATTATATAAGGGGGGTTGATGGGTAGAACTTATTTTCTTTATAAATAATAGGGTGGTACAGGGGAATATGAGTGTTTATTCAGACATAGCCAATTTGGTTGTTACGCCAATGGCTATGCCTGTGTTGTTGGTGAGTCGGGTACGTCGAAAACAGAATCTGCAGGTATCAGCGATATCTGCAGATTCTGCTTAGGACGTACCCGTCTTGGTTTAGGGTGGAGGTTTATTTATTTGTCCTCTTCATAGGACATATCTGAATCTACAGATGAGGTAGGATCAAAGATAGTTTTACTGTTTTTATTATTATTTTGGTTTTGGAGTTTTACAGCTTGTTTTAGTTTTTCTTGTTTTTTAATATTGTTTTTATTTCTTGCTGATGTTCTGATGGGAAGTATTTTTACTTCATTTGTTTTGTTTGGAGGTTTAGTGTTTGTTTTCGATGTTGTAGGCTGTTCGTCATCGCCTAGGATGTCATCATATTTCTGGATTGGGCGAGTTGGCGCTGGGGTTGTTTGTTTTTCTGTAGTATTTGTGTTTTTCTCAGAATATGTAGCTGGGGCAGACGATGGTGGTGTTGTGATTGTTGTGCTTTTAATAATGGATGCGTATGTGGATGATCCATGTTGGTTTCGTTCTTTGAAGATATCGTTAGCTTTTTTCCTATCGACTTTTTGAGTGGTGATTATGGCTTGAACCTCTTTTTCTTTAAGAAAAATTGGGCAGGCCTTGTCGAAAGCAGAGTGGCTGGTATCAGCTGAGTTGTTTGCTTTGCAGTTAACACATGTTTTTGTAGCATTGCATTGTTCTCCTGTTTCTTTGTTTAAGTGAGCAATGTTGCCGCAGAAGGGGCATATTGGGTTTGGACTGTTGCATGTGTGTTGTGAGTGACCGAATCTTATGCATTTGCTGCAGCGAAGAGGAAGTGGTATGTAAGGTCTTAGTTTAACTTTTTCATAGCCGATATTGATGGTTTCAGGTTGAATTGGTGTAGCGAATGTCAGAATAATTAGTCCCGTTTCAATTATGTTGTCGTTGCTCTTTCTCATTATTTTCCTAACCTCCGTAACATTTTGGTTTTTTAGTTCTCTTACAATCTCTTCTTCTTGGATACCTCTTAGATCGTTTGAGTACAAGACTGCTTTCGTGTAGTTAAGAGAGTTGTGTTCCGTTACTTCAATTTCGATTGTGCTGGAGAGTGAGCGTAATTGGATGAGTTTGGATGCTTGTACGAAGTTTTTGGTTTTTATTAATATTGTGTCGTTTCTTAATTTTTTGCATGTGTCCAGCTCGCCAGAGCAGGCGGTGTCCACCACTTTTTTGATTAAGAAAGGTGACACATTGGTCAGCCCTTCGTTTCCGTCTTTGCGTGTCATAACGAGGTATTTTGGTCCCGGTGTCAAAATTGTTAGTTTTTTTGATGTATCAAACTTAATTTGATTGCCGGCCGAGGCCGGCCCCCCAAGATTAGGGGGATCACCCATGATAGCGAGTTAGGCTATCTGGTGGTCGCGGTTAAACGTGTAAGTCGATCTGTTGGTTTATTGTTTTTCTTTGAGTTGGTGGGTGTTTAAAGTTTTTGTTGTTGTGTTTTGATTTTTGCGATAAGAAGTTGCGATAAGCGAAGTCAGAAGCACGTCTTTACTCAATGAAGGCGAGAGTCAAACTGTCATATATATATTTAAAAACATAATTTCATTGACCATGTCGTCGTCCTTTTCGGTTATAGAGCTTCTCTTCTTGCAAATAAGATTCCTTGGGTGAGAAAATACTCTTTCTGACGATGCCGATGATGCTGGAGTGGCCAAAATTTTACAACTAAGTTTATATTTATTGGGAAATTGCCCTTCATTTTCCTTCCACCAATGTAAAACGTTTTGACAAATGTTTCATTTCGATAGTGTGCACAATGTGGTTGCCTACATGATGTAGTAAGTGCTTGTGCAGGGCTCTAATTTCTAGATAATTTTCGTGTGCTAAACACGAATCTGTTTGCCAAAATGATTCATCAAGTCAAAAAGTTGTGTCAGTTTCCCTCCCCGAGCACGATAGCTTATATCTATTTTAATATCGAAATCTTCCAGCATATCAATGACATGAGAAGAAGAAGAACTAATTTTTGTACTCGCCTCGTGTCGTCAGCTTATCCAAGATATTTAATAAATAAATAAAAGTTGTAATTGGAACCTGAAATGGAGAAATTTGGGTAATTTTTTGTGCAGCACTCAGCCACACACACACATTAATACATAATTTGTCTCTCTCACTCTTGAGCGCACTTTAGCGCTTTTATTAAAATTCTTAATCCTCAATTTTCCGTCGCCGGCTCCACATAAGCAGATCAATCATAAGCAGATCTTTGCAATGCACTTCTTCAATTTGTGAATGGAGAATGTTATGTATGTATGTTTGAAACTCAATGAAAAGTCTCGTTTTTTTGTATAATTTTTCCTAATTATAAAACATACTCAAATAAAAATCCGTTCTAAATGTACCGAAAAATAGTAGGGTAAGATCGATTTTTCTAATACTGAGAACGGCGGGCTTAAGGTAAGAACGCTTTTATTGAGACCGGACGTTCCGCGTTTAAGAACCATTCGGTCACATTATTGGAACGGACAAATTAATTGCAGACATTTCACATTTTCAAACTAAAGGCCGATGGTGCGGACATCAAACATTATCCGATCGGTCCCGAATTTTTGGTTTCATTTGGACCCAAGGAGAAACCATTTGTTTGTGTATTATGGAAGACCAATTCTTTTTATACCCTTGCAGAGGGTATATTAAAATTGTCACGATGTTTGTAACGCAGTGAAGGAAGCATTTCCGACCACATAAAGTATATATATTCTTGATCAGCATGACGATCTGAGTTCATTTCCGTTTGTCCGTCTGTCCGTCCGTTCGTCTGTTTCTATGCTATCTCCTCCCTCAGTTTTGAAGCTATCTTGACCAAACTTTGCAAAAAGTCTTTAAATACAAATACGCTGCAAATTTGTATCTATATCTTATAGCTGCCATAGGAACGATCGGTCCAAAAATTAGTTCTAGTGGGAAAAACTTTTTTGTTTTCCATCGTAGCGTCACCAATCGTGGTATATATATATATATGTATACGTGGTATATATGATTCCACACAATTCTGGAAAAATTTATCAAAATCGGATGACTATAGTATATAGCTGCCGAAGGTACACAGAGTATATTGGGTTAGTGCAAATGTATGTAACAGCCAAAAGGAAGCATCTCCGACCCTATAAAGTATATATATTCTTGATCAGCATCAACAGCCGATTCGATATAACCATGTCCGTCTGTCCGTATGACCGAAGAGATCTCAGAGATGGTAAGAGATAGAGCTTTGAAGTGTATGGAACATAAGCATTTTATACTTGCAGGCAGATAAAGTTTAGTTTTAATTTTTGCCACGCCCCCCGCCGCCCACGCAATTTGAAAAAAGCCTCATATCTTCCACATATATTCTACTCATCATTTCTTATCAAGCCCCCATACATCGTTTTCCGATCAGATGAACAATAGTGGCGCTATATGTAAAAGAAAATTTAATGCAACGACAACAACAACACCACAGCGATTGGTAGAACTTACGAGAAAGAGAGAGCGAGAGGGCTATAGCTTACTGGTAATTTCCCAATTGGAATTGGCTTGACGGCATAAGCTAACTGGACTGCGCAGCTTTCAGTTTCCCCCCTCCCTTCTTTCCAATAGATATTTGTGTAAGGAGGCAAAGACCAAGTATGAGAGGAGCGATGCAATTGAGATGGCCTGCGGTCAGAAATCACGCGTGATTCCCGCGTGACTAATATAGATACGTTTATGTTATTAGGAAATATATATATATATATACAAATTATATAATTTTACGAGTTATGTACTAGGGTACTCATACAGGCATTCATCGTTTTTCAACTAGATGAACGATTGTCGATAAAGTTGCCACCCCCAGATTTTTAAAAACCCTCACACTTTAAAGTTATCAGTTACATACAAACAGGTACAGAGTATATTACAGTCGGGCTTGACCGACTTTCTTACTTGTTTGAATTGCTGTGTATGTGTTGGGTTTCAATGGCCGCTATACTTCATCCAAAATAAAACCATTTCATTTTAAATTTTTCTCCTACGCGTTTCGGTCACTTAACGCTCCTTATTCAGGAATCCTGTGTGGCCATATGTTGTTAAGTGTTGTCTCCTTGTTGTTTTTCGCGTCTCCTTTCTGTTCCGTTATTCTTGTTTGTATCGTTCGCTTTGTAGTCTCAACGCAGACGCCATCACAGGTTTCTCCTTCGTTTCCATAGCAGGCGATTTCGTATATTAAATTTTGATGTTGATCTTAGATTACATTGGTCGACAAATTTTAATGAAGTGCCAAATTAATTAAATATATGAGAGAATAAGAAAAGGTCAAGTTTATAGCATTAAGGAACCACTATGTATTAAATGAATGACTTCAACCTCAACTAAGCCCATAGACAAAAGCCTTATTGTTTTTATAATTAATTAACAAATGACCTAAGAGTAGGAGAACACAAATATATGTATAAAACGAATAAAATACGTGTCTATGTGTAAGTTAGTCTATTGCGAACAGTCCAACATAATAATTCACTTAAGCCTAAGCAATTATTTTCCATTTCTGACTGGTCTCCAGCTCCAGCTTGTCGTTAGCCGGTCCCAAAATGCATTTGCCATAATGCTTTGGCTGCTCCTTGAAGTATTTCTCAATGACGGCATGCAGTTCATCCATGGTCACCGAGAGCATGCGCGAGCGATATTTAACGAACATTTCCTGCGACACCTCATAAAGGAAGTAGTCGATGCCAATGTTGCCCGGCGCAATGGGCGAGTCCAGCTGTTGCAATACGCCTAGTTTGGCCTCGAACAGAGTCTGCTGGTCCAGTTTATGGCTCTCTTCGCTTAGCCACTTGTATGTCTGATCGAAAGCATTTAGAGTTTTGGTCGAGTGGGGATCACGATAGCTGTAGAAGCTAAAAATGCCATCCGAGCTGATTTTGGCGCCCGCTCCGTAGGCACCGTTCTGTTCACGCACCACAGGCAGCAGATACTTGGCCGACACCAGCTTGGCCAAAACACGCAAGGTTGGATGGTCTTTGTGCAAATACGGCACGGCAAAGAAAGCCTTGGCACAGTAGTTGACGGGTATGTTCATGATGTAGTGCTGGCAGCTGGGTTGCAGCAAGTGCAATTCGCTGCTTGATTTTGTTGTGGGCTCCTGCGCGGTTAAAGTGCTGAGAAAATGGTTGCAATGCTGAACGGCAGTGGGCTGGAAAGACTCCGAGCTGTTAAGGGCCACTCGCATGTTGCACTTGTTAAATACTTTGGCCCCAATTGCTTTCAGCTTATCGCAGATTTGGTTTGTGCTGTTTTCCTTTACATAACGCTTCATGAAGTCAATATGCTCCACTCCTGACAGAAGGGACTTCAGTTTGGCCGCATCGCTGACTAAAGCGGATGCACTAAGCATGGCATATAAGTGGCCAGAGCTGGCGATACCCACCGAGATGTTCGAAATGTAATTCTCGATCAGCATTTTCAGGCGATCCATGTCTTCGAGCTTGAAGTTTTCCAGCAATTCTTGGCACAAGGCAAACATATCCGACACGTTCTTATCCAGAGCATGAGAAGTCATCATCAGTCCGAGGCGATAGGATTTTGCATCCTGAACATTTTCCACAAAATTTAGCTTGAAGTCAATGCCGGCTGTCTTCGAGAGCACCAGCTTGTCGAACTCGCGAAAGTCATAATTAATGGTGCCCATATCATTAATTACATTGCAGAACAAAGGAACCAGCATCACCTCATCCTGGCTGAGTCCGGTGATGTTGAACAAACATTTAAGGTAGGTTATTTCATTGGTGGGCACCTGGCAGAACTGTGCCGGAACACCTTGCAGCGTTTGCATGCTCAAAGCTGGCCACTTGGGCGGCTCGCTGACATCGCTCAGCGTCAAACAGGGCAAGAGTTCAGTGTTTGGCACAGCCTTTTGCGAAGCCTCCAGTTTCAAACCGTTTTCATATATCCGCTGAACACTTTTCTTATCCAGAGCGCCTATCTTTTGCTGCAGCATATCCGCCTCGGCCTGCTTGAACTTCTCTTCGTACAACTCGTCCGGCGACATTGTAAGTGTCAGTTTGTGGTGGTTGTTGGCGAAATATTTGGACACCTTTTCTTGGAAATAGTTATTATTCTCCTTGAGACTGCCACGCAGCCTGGTGATCATATCCGATACTCGCAAGTTGCCAACAACATCGCCGCCATGGTTCCACAGGGCTGTCGAGTTGAAAAGCAACGCATTGCCAAAATGCGGACTCTGATGCTTAAGCGACAGTTCCAGATTATGCAAAACACTCTCAATGTGTTGCGACTCGAATCCCTCCTCAATGGCTTGGCATACGGTCTGATCGAAAAGCTCGTTGAATCTTTTAAAGTCCTCCACCTTCAAGTCCTGTAGACCCACAACAAAAGCCGTATCCTTGCAATCAGCCGAGTAGCCGGTGCTCTGATTGTAACCACCCGAGAAATTTGGTTCTATCAAACTCTTGTAGAAGGCCGAGTTCGGACCTCGTATCAGTATTTCGGAAAGAACGTTCAGCTCAAAGGTCTCCTGTATGTCCGTCACATCACACATAAGATGGGCAATGGCAATTTGGTTCTGTCGATCAAACGCCGCCCCCATGTTATCCAACCTGCTGGAGATGTGTACATTACGCGGCTGCGTCCAGCGTGGCTGAGCTGGTATTTGGCTGTAGGAGTTGTCAATGCACTGCTGCTGCGATAAATACTCCTTGTCCACGAGGGCCAGCGTTTTGGCCAGATCGAAGGAACCATAGCTAAAAATGCGTGCATTGCTGGGATGATAGTATTTTCGATGAAATTCCACCAGATTCGTGTGGGTCAGCTTGGGGATCTCTAGGGGATTGCCACCGGATACATGGCCGTATGTATGATCAGGCAGCATATTATTTAGTAGATTCTGACCAAACACTTGAGAATTTTCGGAAAATGCTCCCTTCATTTCGTTATAGACGACTCCCTTGATTATTAGCTCCGAGTTTGGACTGTGCAGATCCGTGTGCTCCAGTCGCCAGCCCTCTTGTAGGAAATCCAAATACGCCAGATTGGGCCTAAAAAATGGAAGATATTTAAGAACAGAATTCAAGCTTTCGATAACCAGATAAGGAAGTTCTTATTAAAGCTCTTTTATGGCGCAAAAAATAATCCGGGTCAAAGTTTCCAACCCCAAAACTTTCGGGACAAAAGTGAAGTAGTTTCGCCTATTTTTAAAAAAGGAAAAAAAAACTTGCATTGATTTCCTGCGAAAGTGGTTTTTTTAATTGTTTACTAGCGTGGGCAAATTTTATAGGAATTACCTTAAAGGACTCTGATTTTAACCTTCGTCAAGTACGGTCACACTTTTCGCTGTTTAAAATTTGTCAAATTTAATTAATTTAAATAAACACATATACCTTAACCTGGAAACTGCGCACCTTTATCAACCGAACGGCAGGGCAGAAGGAAATCGCATCTATATCAAGGACGGACTGGAACAAGCGACACAACCTAAAGCGGCATCTTGAACACTTTTCTGGCCACAGCAGCCCCGCCAGGCCGAACCAAAGCAAGAACAACAACCAAGTAAGCTTAACAAACAGAGAAAGTGAGAGGAACGCAACACAGATCGCCAAAAGCTCTGCACTCCTATAAAAAGCTCGGCTTAAACCTAAGTTAGTTGAGTCTTTCTTAAGTGGAAAAATGGAGCTGCCGCTATTAAAAATCCGGGACACTAAAATAATTTTTGAAAAAAATAACTCCGTGGGTATTGTAGCGGAATGTGAAACAGCAGGAATGGCTACGGATGTATTGAAAAACGGGAGAAAACTGGCTGGAACAAAAATATACGTCGACAGGGATCTAAGCGCGGCAAAACAGGAAAAAAAAATCAGTTCTACTTCAGCTAAAAAGGGACCTAGCACAAATTAATAATAACGTTAAAATATTTGTGAAAAACGAGTTCATCAATATCGAAGGGAAATGGATTAATATAAATGACAACAAAGAACTCACTCATAAAGGGCAATCGGCAAGTATGGTTCTAACTCAGATATTCGGAAACAGCTGCAATTATCCAATATTTTGCTATGAATCACTGCTTAAGAAGACAAAAGATGCAAAAAACGGTCAAATCTAGCAAGTTATCCTGTCATTCATAGTTTTAACCATCCAAATAATAATAAGTCTGTAATAGAGTATATCAATAGCAACATAATATCACCTTCCACAAATTCTTTCGTAAATATTAAACTCTTGGCTTACAACATAGCAGGTCTTAAATCTAAACTGATACAAAAACTTTTCTTCGAGTACATTAACAAATTTGATATTATTTGCCTCTTTGAAACTTTTGTCGATAAAAATGAGGAGGAATTTAATCCTTACTTTAGCAAATACGAGCTACGATGGTTACCAGCGACAAGAACCGCCATAAGAGGACGTGCAAGTGGTGGAACCTTACTCGGAATAAAACATGAGCTAAGAGAAAAAACCAAGTGCAGCTTTATACCATATGGAGGCCGAGAGTGCATCGATATTATTACGAATGAAAAATGTCTATATATCCTACCTACATATCTCAACTGCAACAAATGGAATGAAGATTACTTAAAGCTTTTCGATTATATTGTAGAAGAAAGAAAAAATAATATTTTGATCATTGGCGATCTTAATGGAAGAATAGGAGACACACAATGTTACTCGAAAAATGAGCCGGTGAACAAATTTACAGGAGCCGAAAGGAAAACAAAAGGCTGTGTAGTGGATTCCAGGGGACGAAAAATAATTGATTTATGCGATTCTTTTGACCTGACCGTGCTCAATGGCAGATCACATGGAGATGCAGAGGGATGCTACAGCTTTACTCGTGGGGACTCCAATACCGTCATTGACTATTGTCTTATCCAAGGCATGTGGCACAATTGCGTGCAAGATATAGAGCTGCAGGAACAGATTTTTTCGGACCACATGCCGCTCGCAGTGGATATCAACTTACAAACGGAACAAATAGTTCAAGGCGCAAAACTGCTACCAAAATTAAAATGGTGTAATAACTATTCGGCTAAATATCAAGAAGTCTTAGAACGTAGCGTGGAACATCCAGAAGAAGACCAAGAACTCGACCCTATAACCCATCTCACCAACTCCATAAAGAAAGCTGCGGAATTCATGCAAAAATCTTAAGTCAAGTGCTATAAGGAGGTTTGGTTTGACAGCGAATGTGAACGAGCTAGAAAAGCATCAATGAATATGCTGAAAAAAGCCAGGCGAACAGACCATCTTACGGACAAGAGAGAATATCAGAAACTAAATAAAAGGTACAAACGACTCTGCGCAGCTAAACATCGGCAATATTACGAGCAACTAGAAATTTCAATATGCAATATAAAAGACAGCAAAGAATTCTGGACAGCAGTTCGAAAAATAAATGGAGCCTCATTCCGATCACCAATAAAAGTATCCTGTGACCAGTTAGCAGCTTACTTCAAAACATTGTTATGTGCAGAGGTAACGGATCTGATGCAAGAAATCTCCTCTCGATGTGTGGAAGTATACGAGCTAGATTCGGAAATAACATTTGGAGAAATTCACAGCGCGCTAGAAAAGAGTAAAATGGGTAAAGCCCCAGGAGAGGACCGTATACCAGCGGAATTTATCGTAAATGCCCCAAGTAATTTCATCGCAAAGCTTCTCGAAGAATACAACCGTATATTTAGCTCTGGAGAGGTTCCAAAATGCTTTCAGAAAAATATTATATTTCCTATATGGAAAAAGAATAATCCAAATGAAGTCGAGAACTACAGAGGCATTTCGTTCCTGAATTCAATGGTAAAAATTTTCACTTCGATCTTACTGGCAAGACTTGAGGCTTTTACAGAAACTAAGCAACTACTAAGGGAGAATCAATCCGGCTTCCGAAAAGGATATTCAACCGTGGACAGCATTTTTGTTCTGACATCAGTTGCGAACTCATTTTTGGAAGAGAAGAAAAAATTGTATCTATTTTTTATAGATTTCAAAGCTGCCTTTGATACCATTAATCGAAGAAGTTTGCTTTGTAAATTAAACAACATGGGAGTATCAACTAAAATGATAAAAATTCTAAAAAGCCTGTATATTAATAATGAGACTGCAGTGTGGGATGGTAATAGTTTATCAGACTGGTTTGAAACAAACCTCGGAGTAAAGCAAGGTTGCTTGCTGAGCCCATTACTCTTTGCCTTATTTGTGGATGATATATCGATGGAGCTACCTGGAGGAGTAGAATTCGGACAGATGAACTTAAAGATTCTCATGTACGCGGACGACATGGTCCTTTTTGCTGACAGTCCACAAGTAATGCAGAACATGATTGATGCCACACATGCATACTGTCAAAAGTGGAGTCTTGAGATCAACACCACAAAATCAAAAGTAATGGTAGTTCGAGCAGGCAAAGGACGCTTAGCGAAAACGGAGAAGTGGAGCTTGAATGGCACGCCCTTGGACGTGGTCAAAGATTACAAGTATCTAGGAATTACAGTCACCTCTAATATGTCTTTTGCAAAACATCTAGAACAAAAGCTGAAAGATTCGAAAACAGCAATTAACAGTACCTGGAGATCTCTTTACTGCAAAAGGAACTTTAACTCGAGTATAAAATATAGGATGTTTGAGGCAACTTCAAAAGCAATAATGTGTTATGGAGCAGAAGTCTGGGGATATGCGAGATACGAAGACGTAGAAAAACTATTGCGATATTTTATTAAAAGATTGTTTTATCTCCCACAAAACACGCCTACGTATGCCATACACCTAGAGACTGGACTACCAGAACTATTTTTATATACGCTAGGAGCACATTTTCGCTATATAAATAAAATAATTAAGCTGCAAGAGAGTAGACTACCGTATATTGTGGTCAAAACACTTCTAGAAGAAAGAACACAATTCTTCAAAACATGGGAAAGTCTAGCTCAAGATTTTGGAGTTAACCTGGATCTTTCGCAGCCCGATACTTGGAAAGATGCTCAACGCGACCTGTTGCAAGCAATAGATGAACAAGCTAGAGAAAGGTTTGAAGTCTCCGCATTAGGAAGTCAAACTCGCAACACCTATAGTCAACTAAACCACAACTTGAAGGAGAGCAACTACTTTCAAGACCAATACGACTCCAGGACAATATCAAACATATTCAAAGCTCGGACGGAGATGCTGGCACTAAATTATATGCCACACTGCCAAAATTTAGTTGAGGTATGCACTCTTTGTAATACGCGAGAGAGGGAAGACGTGGCTCATTTCTGTGCAACCTGTCCAATATTGAGAGAGCTGCGAATGAATGTTTGGGGAAAATCCGTGCTGAATCAGGAAGATATAAAAATGGTTTTAAACGGAGCAGACTGGGAAAAGGAAAATTCCTCCTACATGCAACACGCTACAGAAAAAGAATCCTCGAAGAAAATTTCTAAATGTTTTGTATGTTTCCAGTTTATAAAAATGTCATTAATTTATGTACGTCCAACTTAATGTTAATAACTGTATAAATTTAATAGGCTAACGGCACTATTGCCATGCTATTTATATTAATTTCTTTATATTGTAAAATTAATTCAGTACTGAGCTAAAAAAATCCAAACAGGAAAAATAAAGAACATTACTTACTTACCTTACTTACTACATTAAAGTTTAATAATCTTTATATTTCTTTTGATTTCATACACGGTGATGGCCGCAATCAGTGCAGCAGCAGTGGGCCACCTTTAAATACTCTGTACCGAAGGTACAAAAAGTATACTGGGCTTGGGCAAATGAATGTAACAGCCAGAAGGAAGAAGCTCCGACCTTATAAACTTTATATATTCTTGATCAGAATCAACAGCCGACTTTCTGCATAAGTATTTTGAAGAAACCAAAAGCAATCTTAAGCCTACTAAATGAGATCCAAAGTGCTCAATTTAGCTATCGCCCGGTACTTTTTCTTGTTTTTTTTTTTGTATATTTATATTTTCTGATGGGAGCTGCTCTCAGTTTATAAACAAATTCATATTAACAAGCCTAGTTGATTATTAAAATTTTATTAAACAAATTTAAATGTTCATTAGAATGACATTTTTTGCGGCTTAAAGGGAGCCGTCGATGGAGTCCAGACAGTTATCAAAAGAAAAGTCTGGAAGATACCGAAATCAAAAATTCTGGTTATAACCGATGGTCATTTCCAATCTAACGCGACATGACATTCGTACGATAAAATATTTTAAAAAAATTGAAGAGACAGGTTATTTAAAAGTTTTTTTTATATTTAAGAAGTAATAAAAAGGTTAATCGACCCAGAGGATTCAAAGATATAAGTAAAACGAGAGCGTAAGTTTAAGTCGGCCCTGCTCGACTTGGATATACCCGTTACTCAGGGTAAGGTTTATTTAAGAATATTTTATTAGACCACAACATGCCCAAATTGTGGGAGATGAGTTTTTTTTCCAAATTGCGGGGGTGGCAACTCTACTATAGCTCATCTGATCGGGAAATGATGTATGGCGGATCGATAAGTAATGATAATTAAACGAAAAGGCAAAGCTAACTTCGACTGTGCCGAAGTTTTAATACACTTGAAAAACTTTACTCCAACTGATTAACTGGAAAAATATATATAGGATATAGATATCAGATATTTAAAATTTTTAAATCATTGATAATAAAAATTTGATAACATAAAAAAAAACTTTTCTGAGTAAAACACATTTTCCGACCGATCGGTCCTATGGCAGCTATATGCTATAGTCATCCGATTTTGATCATTTTTTTTTCAAAATTATGTGAAAGCATATAAAACTGATATATACCAAGACTGGGGACGCTACGATAGAAAACAAAAAAGTTTTTCTCACTAGAAGTAGTTTTTTGACCGACCGTTTATATGGCAGCTATATGCTATAGTCATCCGATTTTGATAAAATTTTTTCAGAATTGTGTGGAAACATAAAAAACAAATATATACTACGATTGGAGACGCTACGATGGAAATCAAAAAAGTTTTTCTCACAAAGACTTATTTTTCGACCGATCGGTCCTATGACAGCTATATGCTATAGTGATCCGATTTTGAAAAATTTTTCCAGAATCATGTGGAAGCATATAAAATTAACATATACCAAGATTAGTGACGCTACGATGGAAAACAAAAAAGTTTTTCTAACTAGAACTAGTTCTTAGAACGATCGTTCCTATGGCAGCTATATGATATAGTCATCCGATCCGGCCGGTTCCGACATATTAGTTGCGTGCAGTAAAAAGAAGACTCTGTGCAAAATTTCAGCTCGATAGCTTTAAAACTGAGAGACTAGTACGCGTAGAAACAGACAGACGGACGGACGGACAAGCGGAAATGAACTCAGCTCGTCGTCCTGATCAAGAATATATATAGTTTATGGGGTCGGAAATGAATATTTCTATGCGTTACAAACTTCTGGGCAAAATTAATATACACTTTTCAAGTGTATAAATATATGTCCAGAAGGTTTTAACAATATATTTTAAAACGGGAACTTTTCTATCGTTCATCTGATCAAGAACTGCTGTATTGCGGATCAATAGGTAATGATGATTAATATATATGTCTAGAGGGTACGAATAATCTATCTTCAAAATTGTGGGAGATATGAGGTTTTTTATCATATTGCGGGGGCGTGACAAATATTTGAAACAAACTTGATCTGCGTGCAGACAATACAAGTCTACACTGAAAAAAGGGTGGCTCTAGCTCTTATAGTCTCTGAGATCTAGGTGTTCATACGGACGGACGGACGGACAGACGGAAAAATTCGAACTCAAAAACGTATCCGTACAAAAATTTTTGAGTTTCATTTTTGAGTTCACCATTCCAAAGTAGATAAGAAAAAAATAACAGCTTCAATGGGTATTTATTTTTATTTTTATATTCTGTAGCGAATGTACAAAGAGTATATTGAGTTTGTGCAAATGTATGTAACAGGCAGAAGGAAGCATCTCCGACCCTATAAACTATATATATTCTTGATCAGCATCATCAGCCGAGTCGATATAGCCATGTCCGTCTGTCCGTATGAACGAAGAGATATCAGAGATGGTAAGAGATAGGGCTTTGAAGTGTATGGAACATAAGCTTTTTATACTTGCAGGCAGATCAAGTTTAGTTTTAATTTTTGCCACGCCCCCAGCCGCCCCCGCAATTTGAAAAAAGCCTCATATCTTCCACATATATTCTACTCATCATTACTTATCGCGGCCCCATACTTTGTTTTCCGATCAGATGAACAATAGTAGAGTTGCCACCCCCATAATTTAAAAAACTCCACAAAACTCCCACAATTTTAGAGATAGATTGTTTGAACCTTTTAGATATATATCCTACTCATCATCACTTATCAAACCCTCATACATCGTTTTCCGATCAGATGAACGATAATAGTGTTGTCACCCCCACAATTTTAAAAAAACCTCAAAACTTCCACAATTTTAGAGATAGATTGTTCGAACCTTTTAGACATATATTCTACTCATCAAAACTCATAAAGCTCTTATACATCGTTTTCCGATCAGATGAAAAATAGCAGAGTTGCCACCCCCACAATTTAAAAAAAAACGTCATATTTCCTATAATTTTAGATAGATTGTTCAAACCATTTAGGCATACATTTTAATCGTCATTTCACATCGATCCACTACTCTCCATTTCCAGATCAGATGAACGATTGTCGAGTTATAAGCAAAACAAATAATTACGAAGGGCAGCACTGGCCGATATCGTTTAGGGCAGCACTTACACAATTTGTGTGACCCCACACCTAAAAGTTTTCATTTACGTACAATCTTTGACAGGTACAGAGTATAGTCGGGCTTGACCGACTTTCTTACTTGTTTTTACTGGTGTATTTTTATAATAATCAAAAATAACGGTTTATTACATATACCCAAAGTTCATAGAAAACAATTATATCAGGGATCGTAATTATTATAATTTTTAATTTAAAAATTCTTGTAATTTTTCTTGTAATTCTTGTAATTCATTTTTTTAGGTTACAAAATAAGAGTTATTTGCCAATTTATTTAAATAAATTAAAAATAAAAGTTTAATATTTTGTTGGCTTGCGCACTCAAAAACAGCACCTGTCGTATTTTCACATTCATCTGATAACTCCATAACTCTTATTTGCGATCCCTGAATTATATTCATACATGTTATGTCTGTGTAGAAGATCTCCTTCCCAATGATTTTTTAGTTTAACATTGACCCCATATCTGTTATTTTCGGTCCCTGATTTTATGCCATCTGATCAAATTTAAAAGCAAATGTAACGAAGTAAATTCAAGGTATATCCCAGTTGCACTTTTTTGTTGGCATGGTAACGAAGAAAAATCTGCTAGGACTGGCTATTCTGAAAAAAAAACTATGTTTTGTATTCCTGATACTATTTTCATTTAAATTAAGTTTTGTTTATTATACTTAGGGCCGATTTCTAATCTTCTAAAGGTGCTATGTGTCAGATAAACGTGAGATGTACTCGGTTATTTGAAAGTTTATGAGACATATAGTGTATGTAGGAGATGAGAATCGGCCCTTAATATTTGTACACATTTTTGTTAAGTTTGTTTCTTATTGTTATTATGTGATTAGTATTCATTGAAAACTTCTGTTGATTTAAAAAACATTTTTAATAAGCTTGTTTATTTATCATTTCGTCAAAAGAGCAACTGAAATAACATAATTATTATGATGGATAACATTTTTTTAAAAAAAACCCAAAACCATTAATAAGTGGCATCAATAGACAATATTATAAAATTTGTCATATTGAAATTTGAATTGTCATCTGGGCATTTCCGCAGAAAAGTCTACCAAGACCGAAAAATTAAAAGTTCATTAAAAGTTATTTCTTACTTGATTTAGAAAAAGTAAATATGCAAATTATTTTTAATTAATGAGTTTAAAGCTTCCCTTTGTACAGATAGCGATATATCGGGCTAGAAAGTACAAATTTACGCTTTGGCCAGTTTTTCAGTGCACTTTCTTTTTTCGATTTACAGCTCTCAGAGTCATTAAGCAATTCCACTCTTTTCGCAAAATTTTAGCTACAATTAAAAATGTTTTTTTTTTTTGGGTTGAATAATTTAAGAAAAATTTTCTTCACTTAAAAATTGCCAAATGAAATTTAAGTAACGTCACGTCAGATATAAAAAAGCTAATAAAAAAAGAACGAGAAATGAGATTTATATTTGGTAAATTGGAAAATAAACTTATATTATTCTAAAAACTACTGAAAAAAGTTTCATATAAAAAGAGTTTCTCAATTCGCAGAGTTTAGCAATTTCGTAGTCCGACTCAAAACCCACTTCCGTTTTAAGTAACGTCACGTCAGGGCATATTTTTACTGATTTCAATGAATCCTCTGGGTCGATTTTTGTAATTTTTTTTCTAAATAAGTTGCTATTGAATAACTACCAAAATATAAGAAAAAAAATTTTTTAATTTGTCTCTTTCATATTTTTATACACTTGAAAAGTGTATATTAATTTTGCCCAGAAGTTTGTAACGCATAGAAATATTCATTTCCGACCCTATAAACTATATATATTCTTGATCAGGACGACGAGCTGAGTTCATTTCCGCTTGTCCGTCCGTCCGTCTGTCCGTCTGTCTGTCTGTCTGTTTCTACGCAAACTAGTCCCTCAGTTTTAAAGCTATCGAGCTTAAATTTTGCACAGAGTCTTCTTTTTACTTCACGCAACTAATATGTCGGAACCGGCCGGATCGGATGACTATATCATATAGCTGTCATAGGAACGATCGGTCGAAAAATAAGTCTTTGTGAGAAAAACTTTTTTGTTTTCCATCGTAGCGTCTCCAATCTTGGTATATAATAGTTTTATATGCTTTCACATAATTTCGAAAAAATTTATCAAAATCGGGTGACTATAGCATATAGCTGCCCTATAAACGGTCGGTCAAAAAACTACTTCTAGTGAGAAAAACTTTTTTGTTTTCCATCGTAGCGTCTCCAATCTTGGTATATATTAGTTTTATATTCTTTCACATAATTTTGAAAAACTTTATCAAAATCGGATGACTATAGCATATAGCTGCCATAGGAACGATCGGTCGTAAAATAAGTCTTAGTGAGAAAAACATTTTTATTTTTCATTGTATCGGCACCAATTTTAGTATATATTAGTTTTAGATGTTTTTACATATTTGTGGAAAAACTTAGCAAAATCGGATGAATATAGCATATAAACCATATAAACGGTCGGTTAAAAAACTAGTTCTAGTGGAAAAAACTTTTTTATTTTCCATCGTAGAGTCACCAGTCTTGGTATATATTAGTTTTATATGCGTCAACATAATTCTGGAAGATTTTATCAAAATCGGATGACTATAGCATATAGCTGCCATAGGATCGATCGGTCGAAAAATGTGTTTTACTAAGAAAAGTTTTTTTTTATGGTATAAAACTTTTATTATCAATGATTTAAAAATTGTAAATATCTGATATCTATATCCTATATATATTTTACCGGTTCAATCAGTTGGACTAAAGTTTTTCAAGTGTATTAAAACTTCGGCACAGTCGAAGTTAGCTTTGCCTTCTCGTTTTTTTATATTTTATCGTACGAATGTCACGTCACGTCAGAAAAGAAATGCCCATCTGCGAAAACCACTTCTGTTGTCGACCCGTGCCGAATGCTGTGTTTTTTTACAATTATCTTTAAAAGTAAAATTTAGACAAAATCGAGCTCATTAATATTAAATTAAATTTGCAACTTATAGTAATATTTATTTGCGACCCCATAAACTATACAAATTCTTGATCAGGACGACGAGCTGAGTCGATTGAGCTTTTTTCGTCCATCCATTTGTTTCTACGCAAACTAGTCTATCATTTTTATAGCTATCGTAAGAACAACATTATTGTTTGCAATGGCAGCATTCTTAAACTCAACACTTATTAATGTCCTATATTCTGTTAAATAGTTTTGCCAAATTTGGTCAAAATCTGTTGTCGATATCTTATAGCTGACATAAGACCAATCAGTCGGAAAACGGGTCTTAGAAAAAATGAATTTTTTATTCCATGATGGCACTGGATTGGATCGTCTAATACGAATGATTATCATATAAGTCAAGAAGGTCCGAGCAATCTTCGTACAGAATTGTATATTATGAGGTTTTTTCAAATTGAGGAGAAGTTCCTGAGCAAATTGAATATTATGTTGATCTGCCAGCAAGTATAAGGAGTTTACGTTCGTCTTATATAAGATTATAAAAATTGATATTCGTATATTCACCCTTTTAATGATAAACAAACTCTGCCTTTTTTTGAATTTATAAAATGATTCGAAAACTCAAGATCTATAATTCGCTCTAAGGCGCTGTGAAAAACAAATAAGCAGAGCGATCTACCATATCTGGGTACTTGACAATAATTGAATTTATTCTTACCGAAATACAGCATCCAGGTAAATGCGCTGCAAGTTCCTAAAATCCACCTCATTCATGGTGGAGAATGGATATAACGTATAATCCGGCCCTGTCATCGCATTCATAAATGTCGCCACCGACCGATTCAGCATCTTGAAGAATGGATCTCGGACAGGATAGTTTTTGGAACCGCACAACGCCAGGTGCTCCAGTATGTGCGGTAGACCAGTCGAATCGAACGGCGTTGTGCGGAAGTTAATCGAGAAAACGTTGTTTGAATCGTTGCGATCGATATGCCAAAGCTCTGTGCCGGTGACTTCGTGGCGCAATGTACAGGACGTGAGCTCGAAGTCCGGAATGTGTTCGATGCGTTCGCACTGGAACCCGTTATACACATTTCCCTCACTCAACTGTGTTTCCCGGTGTGTGATAATGTGCGGCATGCCCACCTGGGCTTGGGACGCCGCTTCAATGTTATTAGACTTTGCCCCGCCCATCACTTCCTCAAATGTGGGTGACACCGATTTGCAAGTTCGTCTAATCAGATGGCGAGGCGCCGCCGCCGTCAACCATTTCAGTCGCGGAAACATTTTTGTCAGAGTCTAAAAATGAAACACACAAAAGAAATTGCAGATGATTTGCTGCTCAAAGGATCGGCGGCATCAACGCAAAAAAACACAACACGAGTTGCAGTTACATCAGCCGGCGTCCACACACAGGCGCACATGTAGGTACATACACACGTATGTTTTGTAACTAAATGTTAGGTATGTATTTCAATTGATAGGATTTTCAAATACACTTACAATTTAGGACTCTAAACAAATAGATTATAAAGTCAAATACTTACAATTAGATTACTTCTTCCCACACCCGATACTTGTCAAAATATTTCAGTGTAACGAGTCACAGTTAGTGACAGCAAATCAAAAGTAACAGGAACAATGTTCACAGTCGTGATCGAAAGTAACGATTGGGATAAATCCAAATACTTACAAGTCCGTCAAGTTAGCGACAAATTGGAACGGTGGAGTAGGAAAAAAATTATTCGACACTGTTCCGAAATCAGAGTCGATTTTCCTGTAAACATATATAAAAGGATTGAAGTATATCTACGTCTTCTAGATTAGCTATAAGTAAACTCGGAATTGTTGTAGCAGCTGAAACCGATTGCTCAATGCCAAGTGGATGCGTTTCGAGAAAAAAGTACGATGGAGTCTAGAAGCCCGGCTTTTTTCAAATTTATAAAACTTAAATTCAAAATAGAAAAGTGTACTTAAAAATCGACTCGGATATCGGTCGACTTTATTTTTAAATTTTCTTGGTGAAGGTCTCTTCTTAGATTAGTTAAAAGTTATTTCGACACAATACTTCACAAAAAAAAAATATTTTAACTCATCCAGATAAAAGCCTTATTAACTTATTGATAATCCGTTCAAATAGCGTCAGAAGGTGAGCGTCTATTTGGAACAATGGAATTTGGAACACTGGAGCATTTGTTGTTTTGGATTTTCTCCTTATTTAAGGAGTATTGGTATTGAGTAACTGCTAAAATTGTTCGAATTCTCTACATATTATTTCGTCGATAGCAAGTGCGAAACATTACCCCCATCTCAAGTTTCAAATCTACCCACCTCTAGGTGTTTTATTTATAAAATAAATTTGAAATGGATAACACGCAGCAAAGAGTTTTATTGGCTTGCAATGCCGCAATAGTAATCTCACCTTCTTTGTGTCGAAAAGTCTAAAAGAAAATATATGTATGGAGCTAAATCCCACTCCATATCGGCGAGCTTTCTTGTTAAGGGCAGCACCTATATTTGCCCAAGCTTGTATCATAATCCTAATTACGGGTAAGCTCCTACTGCACAGGTTTTTCTTTGATTAAATTGATCAGGGCCACCTCCTCGTCGAACATAATGTTGCTTACTCTTTTTTTATGTTTTTGAAAGATTTTTAGAATCATTTTGTTATGCACTGGTCTTTTCTCGCGCCACACATTTGTAAATTTTTCTACGCAGCTGATTCCGAAAAATATGGTTTTGATATATTACGCACTATCGAAATAATGACCTATCGATTATCTATCGCGTGACATTGTATGCATCGGGTAGCAACGCTGCACGGCTCTATGATTATTCGCAACTTATATACAATATATATATAATCGTGGAGCAGTTAGATCTTGAACGGGCGCAGGCTCAATTCCCGACGCAAAGTTTGCGTTTGCCAAGTAGACGTCTGCGAAAGGCGTTCCTTCGATGTAATATACAGTGTGTATCTTATACTGGTACCCGATGTTTTTTTTTAAATAACTTGACAGGCTTTCCTTGTTAGGCTTTCTTAGTTCATTAAGCCTTTTTATAACGTATTCAGTTTTTCTTTTTTTTTGGTTGACAGCCACCATTTGTCGACTTTTTTTTCAACAAATAAACAAATAAACCCGGTGACAGATCGCCATGTTTGTTTATGTTTTGGAAACGTCAGTTCAGTAAAATTTTAACCATGAACCACTTTACACCGCAACAACGCTAAAATTGTGAAAATTTATTTTCAAAAAACTCCTCTGTTACGCTGACTCAACGCGCGTTCAGAGCGAAGTATCGTGGCCAGAATGCGCCTACTCCGAGGACTATTCGTGATTTGGTGGCACAATTCAATGCCACAGGATCTTTGGCAACCTCAACTCGACGGAATAATCCGCGTACCAAACGGAGTTTGGAGGCAATAGCAGCCGTAAGCGCCGACGTCGCGGCACGTCACGGTAACAGTCAATGGCGACCGATATCGGGCCATGTTACGCGATTTTGTGGCAGATGAGTTGGACGTGCATGACATGGGCGACTATTGGTTCCAACAAGATGGCGCAACTTGCCATACAGCCCGTCTAACCATGGATTTTCTGCGTGGAATGTTCCCGAATCGATTGATATCGAAATATGGCGATTTTCACGGGCCGTTCGCCAGATTTGACCGCACCTGACTTTTTTCTGTGGGGATACCTGAAGGGAACGGTTTATTCTGATAAACCAGCCACTCTTCAACAACTTAAGGCCAACATACGCCGAGAAATCGCTGCCATTCAACCCGAAACACTCAAACAAGTGATGGATTAAATATTTATCTCATTTGAGTTCAAGACTTAAATTTTAAATAAATTACGATTGAACGAAAATTACCGAATTCATACTTGATTCTTTATACTTAGGATGAGGCATATTTAACTGAGGGCGCGTAGACGCGTTGACTTTGAAAACAAGCTGAACTGGAAAAACGCATTCCATTGTATCTAATGCGGGTGGTTCCAGCATACAAAACATATTTCAAGCGAGTTTCTCAACCGCTTAAGGACACAAAACGCAGAAATTAAACTATCAACATTTGTCCTTTGAAAGGGCGTGACGTGACAAACTTATCACTTCCTCACTGAGGTACATTTTCGAAAAAGTTATCGACATCTCTGAAAATGCAAAATCCTGTCCTCATTGTGTTGCTTCTGACTTTTTGCATTTTGAAACAGCTGTTCTTTGTTTACAATTGACAAGTGGCCGGCAACAAAGAATTAAAAATGTAAATTTTTGATGAATTTAAACTTGTTTCACTATTAGAAACCGAACATTTAATGTTGTCAATAGTTTTAGGTGCTTCCATGTCCAATTATTCACTGTTTATGTAAGAATTATTGCGGGGGTAACGCAATTAATATGTACTGGCCAGAGGTCCAACAGATGGCTTGTGGTTTCTCCAGTCCAAACGCATCGACGTTGGGAGTTATATTCTGTTGCAAGTAATCTTGTTATTCAAAAAATAATTATAATTGATAAATACAATAAATTATAAATTAAATTCAATTTCATACATTTGGTGCACCTTCAAACCACCTGTTTTTGTTTACATTTTCTAAATAGTGATGGCCACTTTGAAAAAAAGAATCGATTATAGAATAAAAAACAACCAACAATCGAGTGGTAAACGAGTAATGCGAATACATTTTGGGAAAATGCAACTTTTGTGTCAGCACTGGCGCCCATAAAAAGTTGTATGGGCGAAAATGTACATTTTGCCCAAAATGCAGAAATGCAAAATGCAGTTGTAGTGAGGACAGCATATTAGATTTTCATTTTCTTCAGCTTACAATTTTTTCACGCATTAAATAAACACATTCACATTTAAATTTTCAATCTCTTACATTCGATTACGCAAAAGTTGTAATAACAAATGCTGATTTTGAGTAAAATAAATTAAAAAATAAACGTTAACTGATTCTTGGTTGCTCTTCTTAACATTTTTAGTTAATTGTTCCTGTAAGAAAAGTAATAAATAAGGGAAAATTTTAAATTTATCAAAACAGGAAAGACATGAATTAGATTTCTCAGTGGAGTTTTCTTTTAATGTCAACCGAGTAAAGGTGTAAATTTTTTAAAAGATAAAGTTTTAATATATTTCTTATATATTAATATTCAGTCTCGGTAGATCTTTCTGTGGAAATGCCCATATGTACCATCTTCGACCATCCTCAGTACCAAAATCAGCTATAATGTTCATATACTTAATAAAAATTTGTTGATAATAAAAACGATATCAGAAGGTCATAAACAGCTTTACCCAATGTTAAGGGCACGCACCAACTTTTAAATTAATAAATTTTATGATTTTTAAAGGGTTACATTTGTTTTCAGGGTCTGAAAAAGCCTATTTTCTTTCATTTTCTTTTTAATTTGAATCAACGAATTAATTTATTCACTCTTTTTTGCAAAAAAAAAAAAACATTCAAAATATATTTTGACATAAGTTTCATTAAAGAATATTGAAAACTCAACCACTGAGAGCTGGTTTCCGAAGACACCTAAAAAGTCTCCACGCGGTGGACACGATAACTGTTAATAGATTGAACTGAAATCAATAACACAATTTATTTCTGTTAGTAGGTGAGTATAGCTCGTGATAAAACGAAGAGATTAAAAACAAAAGAAATTTTAATTTTTGTCAGAGTTGTAAGCAAAATAATACGCATGTGTTCTATGTACAAATCGCTTTCGACCCAATTAAATATAAGTAGGAATACAAATTACCAGAAGTTACCATGTGAAAAATAATGCTTCGTTTAATCATTAGCATATTCTATATTGAAGGAGGGATCAAATTGTAAGATAAATCGGTTGACAAGTTTTTACGAAAACGTGTCGAAAGTCCACAAAAAGCATTTTTTAAGAAAAGCCCAACCTGTCCCTTATGGGCCACTTTAAAAAAAAGAAACAGCTATCTTTCAGAGTTTTATTTCAATTGACTTGAAACTTAGGGAAAATATTTTAAACATATGGGGCATTCTTTCTCAAACGTCCCAGTCAAGAAATGAAAATTTTTGGATTGGCTTCATACTTTAGTGAAATGTTATCCTGAAGGTAATAAATTACCAAAATATTAACTCATTAAAAAAAAATTGTAGAAATTAGGGTGGGTGGAAGATTTGACATTTTAAGTGACATTGGAATTTTTAAAATCGTATAACTATTACAAAACTTTATCGATTTGAAATTGTACTGTCATGTACTTTTTGAAAAAAAAAAACCAAAAATAAAAAAAAATTTAAAATCACCCCCTATTTTTCAATTTTATCCCAAGTGGGTATTTTTAAAAAAAAAATTTTAATTTTTTTGAAAAGCTAAGGTTATTTCCTATAAAATGTGTATATATGATAGTGGGACAACAATTACTTTAGGAGAAATGTAATTACAAAATTAATAATGTCCTTATGTCCGTCTATTTCTATGATATCTTCTCCCTCAGATTTATAGCTATCTTGACCAATCTTTCCAAAATGTCTTTAAATACAAGTACGCTGCACATTTGTCGGAACCGGCCGCATCGGATGACTACAGCATATAGCTGCCATAGGAACGATCGGTCAAAAAACTAGTTGTACTGAGAAAAACTTTTTGGTCTTTCATCGTAGCGTTACCAAGCTTGGTATTTATAAGTTTTATATGTTTTCACACAATCATGATCAAATTTATCAAAATCGGATGACTATAGCGTATAACTGCCATAGGAATTTTGTAATAATATACAAAAACTGCAGGGTATTTCCCACTATCATATTAACACATTTTATAGGAAATAACCTTAGCTTTTCAAAAAAAATAATTTTAATACCCTTGCAGAGGGTATATTAAAATTGTCACGATGTTTGTAACGCAGTGAAGGAAGCATTTCCGACCACATAAAGTATATATATTCTTGATCAGCATGACGAGCTGAGTTTATTTCCGTCTGTCCGTCCGTCCGTCTGTCCGTCCGTCCGTCTGTCCGTCTGTTTCTATGCTATCTTCTCCCTCAGTTTTGAAGCTATCTTAACCAAACTTTGCAAAAAGTCTTTAAATACAAATACGCTGCACATTTGTCGGAATCGGCCAGATCGGATGACTATAGGAACGATCGGTCCAAAAACTAGTTCTAATGGGAAAAACTTTTTTGTTTTCTATTGTAGCGTCACCAATCGCGGTATATATAAGTTTTATATGCTTCCACACAATTCTGTAAAAATTTATCAAAATCGGATGACTATAGCATATAGCTGGCATATAAACGGTCGGTCCAAAAACTAGTTCTTGTGGGAAAAACTTTTTTGTTTTTCATTGTAGCGACACCAAACGTGGTATTTATTAATTTAATATGATTCCACACATTTCTGGAAAGATTGATCAAAATCGGATGATTAAAGCATATAGCTGCCATATAAATGGTCGGTTCAAAAAGTAGTTTTAGTGAGAAAACCTTTTTTGTTTTCCATCGTAGCATCACCAATCGTGATATATATGAGTTTCATATACTTCCACACAATTCTGGAAAAATTTATCGAAATCGGATGACTATAGCATATAGCTGCCGTAGGAACGATCGGTCTAAAAACTAATTTTGGTGAGAAAAACTTTTTTGTTGTCAATGGTAGCGCCTTTAAAAAACTGCAAGGGTATTTAAAACATCGGCGTAGCCGATGTTAGCCTTCTATTTTTTTTTTTTAAATACCCATTTGGGACAAAATTTAAAAATAACGGTTAATTTTGAAAAATAGGGGGTGAATTTTAATTATACCCTTGCAGAGGGTATATTAAAATTGTCACGATGTTTGTAACGCAGTGAAGGAAACATTACCGACCACAAAAAGTATATATATTCTTGATCAGCATGACGAGCTGAGTGCATTTCCGTCTGTCCGTCTGTCCGTCCGTCCGTCCGTCCGTCCGTCCGTCCGTCTGTCCGTCTGTTTCTATGCTATCTCCTCCCTCAGATTTGAAGCTATCTTGATCAAACTTTGCAAAAAGTCTTTAAATACAAATACGCTGCACATTTGTCGGAATCGGCCGGATCGGATGACTATATCATATAGCTGCCATAGGAACGATAGGTTCTTAAACTAGTTCTAATGAGAAAAACTTGTTTGTTTTCCAATCGTGGTATATATTAGTTTTATATATTGTTCCACACAATTCTGGAAAAATTTATCAAAATCGGATGACTATAGCATATAGCTGACAAAAACTAGTTCTAGTGGGAAAAACTTTTTTGTTTTCCATCGTAGCGTCACCAAATGTGGTATACATTAATTTTTTATGATTCCACACAATTCTGGAAAAATTTATCAAAATCGGATGACTAAAGCATATAGCTACCATATAAACGGTCGGTCCAAAAACTAGTTCTAGTGAGAAAAACTTTTTTGTTTTCCATCGTAGTGTCACCAATCGTGGTATATATTAGTTTCATATACTTCCACACAATTCTGGAAAAATTTATCAAAATCGGATGACTATAGCATATAGCTGTCATATAAACGGTCGGTCAAAAAACTACTAGTGAGAAAAACTTTTTTGTTTTTTATCGTAGAGTCCCCAATCTTGGTATATATTAGTTTTGTATGCTTCCACATAATTCTGGAAAAATTTATCAAAATCGGATAACTATAGCATATAGCTGCCATAGGACCTATCGGTCGGAAAATGTGTTTTACTAAGAAAAATTTTTTTATGGTATCAAGTTTTTATTATCAATGATTTAAAAAATTTTAAATATCTGATATCTATATCCAATATATATTTTTTCAGTTAAATCAGTTGGAGTAAAGTTTTTCAAGTGTATTAAAACTTCGGCACAGTCGAAGTTAGCTTTGCCTTCTCGTTTTTTTTTTCAAAAAGTACATGAAAAATGCTTTAAAATGACATATTCACAATTTCAAATGGATAAAGTTTTGTCATAGTTATACGATTTTAAAAATACCAATGTCACTTAAAATGTCAAAACTTCCACCCCCCCTAATTTCTACAATTTTTATACACTTAAAAAGTGTATATTAATTTTGCCCAGAAGTTTGTAACGCATAGAAATATTCATTTCCGACCACATAAACTATATATATTCTTGATCAGGATGACGAGCTGAGTTCAAAGCCGTCTGTCCGTCCGTCCGTCTGTCCATCTGTCCGTCGGTCCGTCCGTCCGTCTGTCTGTTTCTACTCAAACTAGTCCCTCAGTTATAAAGCTATCGAGCTGAAATTTTGCACAGAGTCTTCTTTTTACTGCACGCAACTAATATGTCGGAACCGGATCGGATGACTATATCTTATAGCTGCCATAGAAACGGTCGATCAAAAAACTAGTTCTAGTGAGAAAAACTTTTATGTTTTCCATCGTAGCGTCACCAATCTTGGTATGTGTTAGTTTTATATGCTTCCACACATTTATGGAAAAATTGATCGAAATCGGATCACTATAGCATATAGCTGCAATAGAACCGATCAGACGAAAAATGTGTTTTACTAAGAAAAGTTTTTTTTATGAAATCCAATTTTTATTATTAATGACTTAAAAATTTAAAATATCTATATCCTATATATATTTTACCGGTTAAATCAGTTGGAGTAAACTTTTTCAAGTGTATTAAAACTTCGCCACAGTCGAAGTTAGCTTTGCCTTCTCGTTTTTTTAATGAGTTAATATTTTGGGATTTTATTACCTTCATATAGGATAACAATTCACCAAAGTATGAAGCCAATCCAAAAATTTTCATTTTTTGACTGGGACGTTTGAGAAAGAATGCCCCATATGTATTGTTGTATTATATCTCAAAACCCATGTAACCCTATAAGCCTAGTGCTGTTACAATACTTCATACAAATAGAAAAACTTTGTCATTGCTTTGATACTCAAGAGCTGTTCAAATATGATTCTATTCATATAAATTATTTTGACAAAACGTACAAATGTATTGAAAAACTTTTTTTAAAAGGTAACTTATGTACCATGAGTAAGGCAAGTAAGAACAATTTTATCAAACGATAGAATAGTTAGAATAATCTCACTCTTCTATTCTTTTTTTATTAACAATTTTGTAGGTTACTGAAAAATAAGTTAAAATAACAACCATGCTGACCAAAACCGTTTTTCACTGATTTGAAAGAAATCACCAAGCACTAAACACCAATTAGGTTACATAAGTAATAGAATGTAATATTACGTATACGACAGGATATTCTCACATAAAATTTTTGGAATTTTTGGCTCCCCCCTTGATGGAAAGCTGGCTACGCCCTTGACTCCCTACTTAACTGCTGACGACTTCTTATGCGATGAGGTGTCATCACAGCATATATAAAAAAAGCTAACAATTAGCTATTTTCAAAGACAGCTGTTTTAGTCATATTTTACAGCACTGTGAACTAGTTCGTTCTGTCAGCTTCGCATAAATGACTGCTTGTACCAGTGTTGCCAAATCAGCTTTTTTCCCGCTGTTTTAGATTTTTTGAAGCTAAGTAGCGGGAATTATAGCTTTTTTTTTTTAATATGTTTTGCTTTATTGAGCTTTTTTTGTTTTTAGTGAAAATATTTTTAAAACTTGTAAGCAAATCGATACATTAACATTTTTTTTGTGACATCGATTTTAATCAGGTACTTTATTATAATGCCATATCTAAGTAGTGCCAAACTATTATTTCCTTGTACAAGAGTTACAAAAATGCCAAAAAAAAATGTATGATGACATTCATTTGGTTAACTGGAAAAACAACGCTGACACATTAAAGTTCTTGGGGAGAAGTATTTTCATACACAGATTCTGGAGGCAGAATGATTTTCGGAGTTGATCATGGTTCATCGCTGAAGCTAAGAGTCTTCAGTCAGGTCAACATTAGACATACAAAGGTCAGAAAAAGGACAATTCCATATTAATAATATTTGTAGCTCAATTAACTTACATATATATAAATATTTATAGATATGGGTTGCGAAGACATGTCAATCAGATATCCTGATTTGACAACTGAAGCCTACAGCAGTCAAGAAAAATCTTTAGATACAGATGAAATCATTAAAATAATTTAAAAATATTTTTCAAAAGATTAAAAACCATCAGCATATTTTCAAGTTTTTTTTGTTCCAAAAACAACTTTTTTGCTTTCGTTCCCGCTGAAAACAGCTTTTTTGATGCTCAAAAGTTAGCACCACTGTCTTGTACTGCTAAGCTCTCAGTTCTCGTTCATTTTTCAATATCAAAATATCACCGAAATCCAACTGGCACACTTACTACGTTTATGCTATGAAATTCATGCTTTCTACAATTTGCAACTTTCGTGTGTAGTCGAATTCATGAAATGGTGTTTATGCACGCACTTTCGGACCCAATTCATGAAATGATTTTGCAAATTGAGCATAGCATAAACGTAGTAAGTGTTGTGTTTGCATCTGAATTTAGTTAAAAGTTATTTTTAAATAAATATAAAATGCTGATTCTCTGAATTGCAGATATGTAGAGTGAGGTTTTTGCTCTTGCCTTTTCAGCACACATTTCTTACGGATTTTGTAATATCCTAAAATCACACAATAAAAATATAAATAATATGTGAAAAGCAGCACATTAATTAATTGACAACATAGTGGCCAAAATAAAAAAAATTAAATTCAATTATATTGCACCAGTCAAAAAATTCAAAACACGGCCCACTTAACAGCTGACGATTTCTTATTCGATGAGGTGTCGTCGCTGAAAACTGCTACTTAATAATTATTTTTTTTACATATGTTAAAAAAAAGCTAATACCTATTTTAATTAGCAGTTGTTTTAGCCATTTTTAACAGCACTGTGAACTAGTTCGATCTGCCAGCTTCGCATAAATGACTCTGCTTATACTGGTTCGCTTCCAGTTCTCGTTCATTTTTCAAAGTCGATGGTTGTTCCGCCGTCACCACGCTTAATTAATTTAAAACAAATGTAGTTTAAGAACTTTGATAAAATAACAGGACAAACAAAAACCAATTTACTAAATATAAGCTACGTGTGGCTTTGTGTATAATGCTTTGAATAAGCCTTAGCATGCGCTAATGTAAGCCAACAAAATATTCTAATAGCGAGTGCTGTGTGAGAGAGCCAAAGAGAGCATACAAATCTCGGCAATAATAAAAACATACATTTGCTTGATAGCATAGATTGAAATCAACATTAAACTTTGTTATTAAACAACCAAATATATAAACCATCAGTGCAAAGAAACTACAGATAAAAATCACAATTTGTATACAAAATAACAACTACAACAACAAAAAATCCAAAATTTATTCTCGTTACGCGCACTGTTGTTGTCAATGAGCGTCTAAGTGTGTGTGTGTGTGTACGTGCGCGGGTGTGTGTGTGCGTGCCGCCACCGCAATTGAAGAAAAATACAAACCAGCATATGCATGTACCGACGTATATAAAAATAAATTCTACAGTTGTATGTGTCGTTGTTTGTGTTTGCAGTGACGTCGAACCGTGTTAAAGTGACGAATAAACAACCGAAGAATCGGAATCAAACAGAGAACAGAACACAGAATAGAAACAGATTGTACATTTCTTTTCACACATTCGACGTAATAGCCTCTGGCCGTCGCAGACATTAAGGCTCTGGCAATTTGTTTACTCCCACAACCGCCCCGCACCCCTCGTCCACCACGTACTGCTCTGTGGGTAAGTAAATCCCGCATTCCATTTTGCTGCCTAATTAAGTTAAAACCAAATGGAATTGACTTTGCCAAAACAGATTTTCGCTCTCCTCAAATTCTGCCATTTCCTATTTACCATGGCACCCAACTGTGTATGTGTGCCCTATGCAAAAGATGAATGATATACAGCCATGTTAGATGATAAATGTTGTTGCTGCGCGCTACATTAAATGATTTATTTCACTTGAGGTCTCCGGTGTGTAGGTTCATTGTGCTTTCCAGTTCTCAGTTCATGCTCTTGGCATCTTTCCTAATGATAATCTCTGTATCTTTTACTGAATCTTTTGTATAAATCTTGTGTGGGGTACAGTTGGTGGTGGTGGCAATTGGAATTTGTTGTTCAACCTAACAATAGAGATCTCAGAACTGGAATCTATGTAATTGGCAAAGCTCGGAATTGAATTCCATCAGTCAATTAGGCAACTTGGCATGAACACAGAGGGATTAGACAATTGAAAATTGAAAGCAAAAACATATATATGTATATAGATCGTTGAGGGAAGTTCTTGAGGGTCTTGCCTACCGTTCAATTGTTCAGTTGTGTGTTTTAAGCAGGGTTCCAATCCGTTCAGTGCAATGGATGAGTTCCCAAACACCATTTAAAAGCTTTAAAATCTTTATTTAGTCAAAAATTGCGATCCTCTTTTGTGAGATGACATCAAGATAGCCCAACTACGTTTTCAGGCTATCCTGAAGATACTGAAACAGGGTTCTGGATGTAGTAAGATTAAGGTGGATAAGGCTGGAATGACACGTTAAATTTTGAAAGACAATTTCTATGGGAATCGTAATGGGTGTGAGCGAGAAAGGAGCTAGTTAAAATCGCTGCACAATATGTTGCAGCTGGGGGCAGCGCAGCAGGCAGAATTGTATCCGCTAGAAACAATTATTGTCGCTAAACACAATTTTCATCGCTATTCAGCTGATTGCTGTGTTTAATTACATTTTTGATCTGAATGGATGTCGTAAATCTGGTTTTCTGCACCTTGTTATTTAATTAATTAATTATTGGAATAATAAAACTGCGGTAAAAAAACGGAAGCTGCTTAAATTGTACTGAAATGTGTAGCTCTTCACAATTTCCTTCGTACCGATCCCAATTCCGACCCTGATATCAGCGCATGCTCATGGAATGAACTGTAACAACATCCAAGTGGATGCTCCACGGCATATCAGATCGAGAAGAAAAGGTAATAGTGTACCTTATTATTTTTGGAATAAAAATAAATAATCCGCTTTTTGAAACAAATATCTTAAATGTGTATAATTCCATTAACAAATTTTGAATTTACCAATTATGGGCTTACCACGGGAAAATCCAACTTCCGGATTACATAGCTTATCTCTTAGTTCTTCTGCAGTGGCTGCCCAGAATCAGAGTTGGCATTATTCGAATAACGAATTATCAAGATAATTATTTTAAATAAATCGTTATTCATAAATTTTTATTTGTAAATAATTTTATATAAATAACGATCATTCGAATTATTATCCGAATAAAATTATTTGTTATCTAGATAAAATTATTCTACAAATAACTGTTCGAATAAACTATTCGTCTACAAAATGAAAAATTTTTTCGAATAAAAAATGTTTTTGTAGAAGTATGTATTTGTCATTGTTGTCATTGTGTGTTTTACATTGTTTTGTTGCGTTTTGTTTTTACTAAATTGAGACTACTGAAAACAAGAGTATATTCTTAATAAAAAGCACGTTTGTAAGTATAAATTTAATATTGGTAAATGTTCAGTATGTAACCCTTACGCCCAATAATTTTTTTTTAAAAAGCCCTCGATGTACCGCGAATTATCATGCAGAAACTATTTCCCGGAAAGACATGGTTCTTTTTTAATTGAATTTTAAAGTTTGCGTTTTTACCCATACAAAATATATATTGATCACATATGCTTTCAGAATATAATTTATATTGGGTAATTAATTTCTCTGTAATTGCTGACTATTAGTGAAAATGAACGTGTGTACTGGGTGCAAGTATAATTGTACTTCCTTTTTGGAAATGAGCACAGACGAATTGCTCCAATTTTTATGGCAACATAATGTCATTCTTTTGGAAAAAATTTGTCCCAAGTGTGGAATCATGTGCAAACTTTCAATTCGTAGTCCTTCAGTGATTAATTAATTTTCTGAAGTCTTTTAAAACATACGGAGAGAGAATACATGAGATTTTCCTGGCCATTGGACGTCTTTATGATCCAACGAAGGAAAATTTAATTAATGAAGATGTCCATTTCTCGGAGGTAAGCTAATAATACTCTACAGACGAAAACAAAGTGTAGGTTTGCGCCGCAGGCAAAAAAATTTAAAAAAAAAATCGCGCGATTTTGTTTAAGTTTTAAGTTTAAAAAAACTAGATGGAAGAGGATGATGAGGAGGATGTGGAGAATGAGAATTATGATGTGGAAGATGGAAAATGATCATAAGCGTAGCATCTGTGCTGGTGTGTATGGTAGAACTATATTTGTACGTCCATTAACACACACATCACATTAATTTTACAGCTACCATCTCACATTGTTTAGTATATGTGGACTAGGCCTTCTGGGAAAACCACAATAAAAAAAAACGCGCCTTGAACTTTACCTCATATTGGTGGTGTGGAAAAGAGTTCAGAAAAGTTTTATCTAATGTCACGCGTAATTTTCATAGTGGAAATCAAAATCAAATCAATTAAAAAGAAGGTAAATATCAAACTAATTAAAAAAGCTCAGTAAATTTATATTTAAAATCAAACCAAATTTGAAAAGCATATTCGATCAACATATATTTTGTATGGGCAAAAACGCAAACTTTAAAATTCAATTAAAAAAGAACCATGTCTTTCCGGGAAATAGTTTCTGCACGATAATTCTTAATAATTCGCGGTCCATCGAAGGCTTTTTAAAAATAATTTTTTGGGCGTAAGGGTTACATACTGAACATTTACCTTAATATTTCATGCCATTTACATATATTAAAGACCTACATTCTTAAAGGAAATGGAAGGACGTTTAACAATATTAGATGGTACATTTTTTAAGCTTCTGAGTTTGGACAAAAATCTAGACGTTGCCTCGGCAAATTGCATAAAGTGCTTGCCCAGCAACGTGCAAATCAAGGGAAGCTTGAGCTCGAGCTCTAATTTTTTAAGCCACATAAAACGCAAGCATGGCGCTGAGACAGTAAATAAATATAAAATGTATTGCGCCCCAAAAAAGGTCAAGAATGATATGACTGAACAGAGCGTTAGCCAAAATGAATTTGATGCAAACATTTCGAAATTCTTTGTTAATGCAATGATCCCGATGAGAGCCATAGAAGACAAGTTCTTTATTCAAATCTTTAAGTCGCTGGAGATTGAAAAGATCGGACTTAAGCTTATGAACCGCCGAGCACTAAAAAGGAATATGGAGTTGATGTATGTGGAAGAAAAGGATGCCGTTATAGAAAAAATGAGTGAGGCATCTTTTATATGCACTACCATTGATATATGGTCGTCAAAAAAACGAAGTTTTTTAGGCGTAACAGCTCACTGGATTTCCGAGTCCCTTAAAAGAGAGTCCGAATCCCTGGCTTGTCGCAGATTTGTAGGAAGACACTCATCGGATCGGCTGGATTGCTTAATAGAAGAAATAAATGCAGAATATTTTCTTGACAATGGTAAAATTGTTGCAACTGTTACAGAAAATGGAAGCAATTTCGTTAAAGCTTTTAACGATTTTGGAATCAATCTGGAAAATAACATGAAAGACTTTGAGGAGCAAAGTGATGAAGATTCATTCGAAGAGAAATGCCTAAACAAAGAAGATTTATATACAGCCATGCTCCCATTTTCGCTATCGCAAAAATTTTGCGATTTGGTCTCCAAATCGTAAAAGTTGGTGCTCCGAAATTCGCAAATCGCAAAATTTCGCCGCTTTAAAACCGGTAACAATTGAGTCCGTGAAATGAAATGTAAATGGGAAATGTGGCATGAGGAAGGGACTGGAATCGAATAAAACAATTTTAATCCCATTCTATGATAATTTAAGATAATTGTTACGAACTCTCTTATTATATTCAGATTAAATTCAATTGTCAAAAAATGTTTTACTGATCACTCCCAAAATAGCACAAGTAGCAAAACTACGTTTGCCAACAAAAACTTACCAATTGACTGTGGCGATAGACGATAAACAAAACGAATCTCCGATGAAGCAAATCAGCAGTTTTTGTTGTGTGAAAAGACACAAAACAAGTTGGGAATGAAACATTTTCGATAACAAAAAGTTGCGAATTTCAGAGCACTCAAAATTGAAATCGTACGAATTTGCTCAAATCGGAATTCGCAAAAGTAAGTGAAAGCCGGAGCCTAGCTGATAAAGACATTATATTTTCAAGTCATATCAGATGTGCCTGACATACACTCAATTTATGTGCCACGAACGACACTAAAGCTGTGCTGAAATCACGCCAAACAACCCTAGGAAAAATGCACCAAGCCGTAATAGAAAAGTGCAATGTACTTCGGAATTTGGCAAATCGGCCTAAGTCAGCGGAAGTTATCAAACAAATTTTGGGACATACACTAACGCGGCCAGTATTAACAAGGTGGAATAGTTTGTACGATGCTTTGCGATCAATTTCGAAGATCAAAAATAAGAGTATGGAACTATACAATGTCTTAGAATTGAAAAACGGTCTTAAAGAAAAGGAATATCTGTACATTGATGAGTTTGTGAAGTGCTCTGCACCATTAGCAGAGGCTTTGGATATTCTGCAAGGCGAAAACGATATGTTTTATGGGATCCTTTTGCCATGCCTATTGACTTTAAGGCGAAAGCTGCAAAAGCTAAATAATATAAAGTTTAAATATTGTTCACCACTTTTGGAAAACTATATTGAAAGTTTAAATGCAAGATTCCGGGAATTCTTTCTCATTGCTTCAGCCAAAGCAAAAAATGCAGCAATAGCAGCAATGAGGTACCCCAGGTTCAAAGACTCATGGTTTCCATGTATTAACGACTTTAATCAAGGCATACTGAGAACATTGTTGAAAAAAACAGTTGCTGAAATTATTCCACATCAATCGACACCAACAAAACATTGCCCCGATGATTTTTTTAATTTTAATAGTGAAGATGAAGACGATGACATACTCTCCCAAAATACTTTGGCAACAAATATAATTTCCAAATTTTTTGCAGACGAAAACCAGGATATTACAACACTTTCCAACTATCCATACATTAAAAAATATTTATTAAATTCAACACACCACTTCCATCGTCGGCTCCTGTAGAAAGACTATTTTCATTCGCTACAATGACAAACACACAAAAATGTAACAAATTATCTGATGAAATGTTTGAAAAAAAGAGTTATAATGAAAGCAAATATAATAAAAGACATAAAATAAGACATAAAAGAATTATTTGTTTTGTATTTTTACTTTACGGGGTATTCCGTTCCTATTAATACGGTGTATTAATTTTGTGCGAATGAACGTAACAAAGAGAAGTCTTTGACCCCGTAGATTTAGAAGAGTGCAAGAGCTGGAACAATCAAACTTGGTGTTACAGGGCAGGACCTTTAAGCTCACCAACTGAAATAAAATTCTTCTTTGTTTTATACTAATTAGGAAGATGAATTGCTTAAATCTTTATTTTGAGTTATTTTCCGTCAAATGCAAAGCAAATACAAATGAAGCAGACGGTTGTTATCAACACTTGAAATAAAGACTCTCCTAAGGAGTAGGTAATACTTTTTAGACATGCCTAACTATGCGAATAATATTCAGCGAAACAATTTGCTTAATAATAGTTATTCGAAGATAATTTATTCTGATACGAATAAATTTTTGAACAAATAAATTTCATTTAGTTTTATTCGAATAAAATTTCTCGAATAAAGCATTATTTTTACTTTTACTTTATTCGAATAAAAATAATTTTTTTGAAAATTATTCGTTATCCGTATACAAATAAAAAAAGTTAGCTTTGCCATCTGTTTTTTTTTTTTACAATTCGGCACTAAAAAACGTGGGTATTCCCCCAATTGAAATCTTGTTAATTTGTTTCACGTCACATATTTTCCATCGTCATTAAATAATTATTAGTATCACATGCCCAACGCCCTCCCATTGCTCATTTAGATCCCATGAAGCTGCTGCTGAGTCAACCAACAGCAAAAATTGTTCAATTACAATTATTTACAATACATTTTTCTATTATATATATTTTTTCGCTTGAACTAATCACAAAATCATAAACATTTCCATTGGCTTTAATAACTTTCCAGCAACAATTTCTAAAAATTGTTTTCTATTCCATTTTTGTTGTTCTTTGTGCCAGTTATTTCTCTGCTTGCCATTTTTTTTTTCTAATTAGTTATAATTACACTTAATGCAATTTAGTTATGAGGTTGTGTTCTTCTGTGCTCACATTCGTGAGCTCTTCTCTGCTCGATGTTCGTGCTATTTTCTTTTTTTGTTGTTGTGTTTTTTGCATTTTTACATTGATGGGGGATTTTTTTCATGATTAGAGGCAAGTTGAGTTGCATTTGTTCGTCGATGCATTTGACTGGACTTTTTGTTACAAGGGCTTTAAGAAAAAAGAAATAAGGGGCCAGAACCGTATTGAGCACACAACAACACAACGCAGCAGCAGAAGGTGTTAATGCATTTTGTAGTTGTAAGATTTTACTTGCCTTGATAAGTGGAAATCTCTGTGTGTGTGTGTGTGTGTGTGTGCAACGAAGTGCTGTTGTAATGTGCTAAAATATTTATGAATTACCTGGAAAATAACATGATGATATAAGGCGACTGAATATGTTTGCAAATGCAAATCTGGACATAAGCTAAGCGTAGAAATTATGAAAGAAAACAAACGAATGTTTTTACTGCAAGATGTCAAGAAATCCAATTTCCATTTCATTTTACATTTCTTATATATTTCTTAACGGCCACACCTATTGTGAAATTAAAAAAAAAAAAAGATTTTTATTTCATATTTCGATAGATTACACCTTTAAAAATAACATATTAATATTTCAAATCAATACCTCAAATAGTTTTTAAGTTATAGCCATTTAAAGGGCAGCCGCTCGGCAGCTAGAGAGTTTCATTAGCGTTTTTAAACGCGTTTTTCTCGAAACAGCGTTTTCCGATAACAATTTGAACCAGGGCTGCAAACCGGTCCGGAACCGAACCCTTCAGAACCGGTTCGGTTCAGGTTCTGGTGATGCCTGAACCGAACCGGGAACCGAACCCCGTTGAAAATAATCACGAGAACCCAAACCCGAACCTAACCCTGTTTTCTTATTGATGGGGTTCGGTTCTAAAAATAAATTGGTAAGCATAGAATTTATTTTTGCACTTTGATGGTTTAAAATATTTCATTATTATGAAGAAAAATGTATGCCCATGTATGGACGGCGACACTTTTTCCCATCCGCAACAAAAGACTGGACTGTGTTATTTTACACAACCTCAAGCAAGGGAATTCAATTTGCATCTGAAACCGTATTTCTGTGCATTATTTTGTTCGTATGGAGATACAATGGCACTGTGAATACAAGGGAAAGTTGCACTTTATTTAAATTTCTTCATTTTTCTTAACCCAATCACAAATAAAGTTCTTTTAGCATTTCACTCTCACAATATGCCAGTCAAAGCCGTGCTGTGGCAATAATTCTGACTGAATTCTCGGAAATGAATATACGTGTTCAGCCACACTATAAGTTAGGGATGAGACAACCCGGCATGTCTGTGATTAAGTCACGGTTACTGGCAATCATTAAATCACACAGTGACTGCCAGTCACTGTGACTTAATCACAGTTACGCCGATATGGTCAATCACAGTTACTAAATCACGGGTACGCAGATAAAGCTCATCTCTTATTTTTAGGCCAAAAAAGGCCGTGTTTTTTGCAGGTTTCATAGCCACAAAAATCACACCAGATTCAGCAATCCCACTACTGTAAAGAAGAAATGACTTTCGCTGTGAGTGCATGTTGGCAGAATCGCTTAACTCTTCTAAACATACATACAATCAATCAATCAAGACAGATCACTTATGTGTTTGACTTCCAAGCCATCAGGCAGCAGATTATAAAGCATCTCGTCTACAAATTCTATTAAATTACTTATTATGTACATAAATATATAAAATGCTATCTGGAACCCGAACCCGAACCGGAACCCCGGTTCTTAATTTGAAGGGAACCGGTTGTGGAACCGAACCCCCAGAGTAGGGTAAGGGTTCGAACCCCGAACCGAACCCCTGTCAAAATTGGAGGGGTTTGCAGCCCTGATTTGAACAATCTATCTACAATATTGTGGGAGTTGAGGTTTTTTGAAATTGCGGGGCAGGCAGGAGTCGTCACACAGTCTGGGAGATAGATCGACGTTTCAACCTCCCCATTTTGAAGCCATCGGTTTAGATGTATACTTCGTCTGTGACGCTTACCCTATTCCTATTAGGGTAAAATCAAGTTTCGGTATCTTGTATCCAGTGGTTTCCGTTGATAAGCATTTCCAGAATACTTCTGTGACCTTTGTGGTAGTTCAATCGGTTTTCCCCTGACGCCAATCGGTTGACGTAAAGCGAATATTTATGATCCTCATCTAACAGCTAGGATAACTGGAGAAATCGCAATATGTTATTATTATTGTTGGAGTAATAAACCAAGATATATTTCAATATTGTGAAAATCAACTTTAATTGGAATTTGACACGCTTTTCCCGTTTCTTATATCATTCCACTAGTTAATATACCAAAACTTTGATATTCTAACTGCCAAATAAACAATATAATCATAAAATTATCACAACCAGTTCGAAAGATTCAGATTTATGATTGACCCAACCTCACTTTCCAACACTGCGCGTGATAGAACAGTTCATGTAAAATTTGTACAAAATCTCATAAATTTCAAGACTATCAACTGAGAAACCCCTTTTCCCATTGAACTTTAACTTAGGTTTTTGTTTCTTTAACTGATCTAAACGATCCCTGACGACAAATCCTAAGCCCATGATGCAGCTGTGCACGTACTAGGGAAGCAGACCAAACGAAACCAGCATAGATAGAGGCAGCGCGACAAAGATACCCACATACATGCACACATAATTCCCAGCAACAACAACAAGCACAGAATTTCAACTTCGAACCGAATCTGATTTCTGAAACTGATTGTGTATGCGTTCGCTTTGCTTTTGCTGCTGCTGCTGACGTCTCTTCTTCCCAACAACAACAGCCACAAAATCAGTCTTGGTCTTGCCAGTTAAACGCAAGCCGACACACACCAAGCGAAAGAAACCTACGAGGAATCGGAATCCTCCACACACTTCAAGAGACGTTCGCTCGGGTCGGCTTAAATTGGTTTTTATTGTTGTTGCACATGTCCATTGTTGGTGTTGGCCCTCGACGTAGCTTCATTTTGACCATATTTCTTGTTTTTTGTACCTTTCTTTGAAGTCGCATTTAATTCTCTGAGCGTTTTTTCATTTCTTGTTGTTGTGTGGAGACCTTTGTGAAGCGACGTTCGCCTGTCTGGCCGAGGTGTGAAGAAAAGAATTTTTCTGTGCAATAATCTTGATGCCTTTTTAAGATTTGTTGCTGCTGCCCGCTCTTCGCCTTACTTGGAGTTTTGTTCTCCTTGTTGGCCATTCGCTTCAGTTGAAAAATGGTTTGGGCTTAAGAAAATTTACGCCATAAAATGCTGAAATAATTGGATACACTGGTGTGGTAAAGGATTCGAAAAGGTTTGCTCTTTTGAATGCATTTCAAATTGCTAATGATGAGCTCTTCCAGCAGCAACAGCGGCAGCAGAGAGAGATGGCTTTCGTGAGACAACAGACATGCCATGTCTTAGTTCCTCCTTTTGCAATTGCAACCTCAGGCCGGGCCACAACTCAAGCAACGAACCATTAAATGCATTTATTTATGAGCCCACTGATATAATCTTTAGCTAAAATTGGAACTCATATGCATATGATGTGGAGCTGATATTGAATTTAACTAGAATTCACACCTTGAATCCCCGAGAAGGGAGGCAGTCATACATGTAAGCATTTATATCCAATTTTTTTTTTGGGATTTAACTACAATTAAGTTTATAAAATAAATAGAAAAAATAGAAGGCTTACATCGCCTCCGCCGATGTTTAAATACCCTTGCATTTTTTTTTATTTTATATAATAATTTGTAATTTTGTAATTTGATTATCTTAAAAGAATTTAATTTTGCTTACAACCTGACCCAAGCTGACCAACAGATTGCGATACTTTCCGTAACCACTTGGCTGACCAATCCAGAAGCCGATTGTGTTATGAGAGCTATACAATATATTTATCCGATTTTGATAAAAACTAGCAAAATTGTGTTGAAACAAATAATATTTACGATTAACAAATATAAACACGCTACCTTTGATAACAAAAAAGTTTTTAACACTAACACTCGATTTTCAATCGAGTGTTTTTATGGCAGCCTTATGCTATTGTCATCCGATTTTGATTAAAACTAATGAATACCAAGTTTGGTATTTTCGGGAAACAAAAAAGTTTTTCTCACAAGAACTAGTTTTTTGTCCGATCTTTTCTATGGCAGCTATATGATATAGTGATCCGATCCTGCCGGTTCCGACAAATGTGCAGCCTAGATGTATTTAAAAACTTTTTGCAAAGTTTGGTCAAGATAGCATCAAAACTGAGAGAGGAGATAGCATAGAAACAGACAGACGGGCTAGATCGACTCGGCTATTGATGCCGATCAAGAATATATTTAGTTTATGTGGTCGGAGATGCTTCCATTTATACCAGACGTCGTCGTCCAAGACGCAGGCGGCCGAACACATTCGGCAAATTCACACAGACACGAGCCGAACACATGCCGAGCCCTTCGCAAAGAGAGTAAAAATCAAGCAAAGCCAATCAGTGCTCGCCTAGCCTTCAACAAGGTAGGTTCGGGCCGCTTTGCGTCGCATTATATTCGCACACCAATACACTCTCACTTTTTTGCCTCGCTCTTTGTGACTAAGGCTGTTTTATACGTTACAAACATCAGCACAATTTTAATATACCCTCTGCAAGGGTATAAAAAACTCCAGGCAATTCTCTCGATATACCCGATACTAAGGACAAGTAATATTTTTTAGCCTTTCCTTATATGAATTAACAGAGGATTAACATAAGCATTGCTCGTACAGTAAAAAGGGTATACTAAGTTCGTTCAAGTGGAAGCAGTTTTGTTCCCATATATTCTTGATCAGCATTAATACATAGTTGACTCCGTATGCCCGTTCGTCGGTCGGTATAAACTAGAGATGTCGGATATTTGAAAAATATCTATATCGATATTTTATTCGATATTGAAAAAGTATCATTTCAATATTAATATTTTCGATATTTTTAACAAAAAAGATTTTCCTAAGAATAAACAGGACTTTAAGGATCACTGAGGTGCCATTTGATCTGTCTATGATCAAAATCTACAGAACAGAGCTCCGGAACCCAAAAAACTACAGATACAATTTTTTTTTATAGGTTTGACAAAGATATGTATTTTGTTTTATTTATTATATAAGATGTTGTGGAAACTTATTAAAGAAGTTATTGGGAAAGAAGACGCTGAAGTTGAAAAGTAAACGTATTAACAACAAAGAAAATATAAAAAGAAACACGTCTTTCCAAAACTTAAAAATATCGCCGAAAATATCCCAAAAAAGTATTCGATATATCGTGTTAGTAAAATATCCGATATTGATATATCGTTTTTACGACAAAAATATCGATAATCGATTTATCGATACTAGAGCCCTGCACAGGTAAACTGATTTGTTTACAAAAGTCAAAACCTACTTGACTTGCCTAAAATTCTAATAACTTGACTTTATTAAATTTGATCAATAAATAAGGAAAAAAGAAAATATGGATACGGAAACAAATGAAAACGTAAGCTCAAGATGGTCTTATATGGTCATAGTTTAAAAAATCATTTATGGTTATACTTGAAAAGGGGTGGATTTTTTGTTTCTCGCATTCAGAAGTACTAAGTACTAACATATCACGCATATACAACTATTTGATTAGAAATGGATAAATTTACTTACTTATTCTAACTGATTTTTCCTATCACTAAACTCAATCGAACTGATAATCAAAATAACTGAAAAGTTTGATTCGATTCAACTAAGTAGTTTGGAAAAAAAATAACTAACTAAATCAAACTGAAAATGTATGAGCCTTAACTAATCAAATCAAAATTTTGTTTGGATATCTAAACCCAGTTTTAAGTATATCCATGCAGGACTCTAATCGATACTGCTTCCAACAACCCTACCTCCAACCAATGTACTCATACGAATCTTATCCCACAGTTCTCAACTGTTTTTGCGTCTATGTTTGCTCATGAAATTACCCGATTTTTAACTTATTCATCTCTTTTGAGTCATAAGTCGGCATAACTGAAAGAATGTTATGGTTTTAAATCAAATTTATTTGGGGTGTAGGCCAAGCATTTCTAAAAATAATTACAATTACCTGGGATTAAACCAATCGGATTTGAAATAAATTTAAAATTCAACGTTTTAAGGAAATTGCTTGTCCCTGACCTGAATGAAAATTCTTAATTATTTCTCGATTCGACTTAAATTTTGTATTAAAATTCTTTTAATCAAAAATTTTGTTTTCAGCCTGGGATCGTGTCAAGAACGAAATATTTTTGAGTGTAGTTGGTTTCACATCACAACTTCTGGTAAATCTGCATGATTCATGATATCTTACAATGACAGCTCATTTTTAGACACACAATTTCCCGCTTTCATTCATTTTAAAACTAACCCAAAATTCTTTATTATCTTTAAAATTGTCATTTGTCCAAAATTCAATAATGAAAGAACCTCTCTCCAACACAGTGCAATTGAAGGGCATTCTGTAGAAGATCACAAAGTCAAACCGAATGTTAAATGAGGCTATTATGTATCTCAATGCGTCCTTCTTAATATAAGTACTTTTCACCTCACAAACGGGTATCAAAAACCCAAAGTCAAAAGGTCTTTCCTTAGCCACGAAACAGATGCTGCCTTCTAATACTGACACACACACACACACATTGAACATACATATCTGACCGATCATATCCAACAACAACAATGCAACAACTGAAATCCCAGAACCTCTTCCTCCTCCTCCTGCATTGCTCTCGCCCTCTATGCCCGACTGTCTGTCTGTCCGTTCGTCTTTTGGAAAACGAGGTCCAATCCAGTTTTCTGTACGCTTGCAGATCTTCAGTTGATTTCGTTTGTTGTTGCTTTCGGTTCCTGGAGTTTTTCAGAATTTCGTGCTGTGCTGTTGTTGCTTTTGTATTTTTATTTTTTCTTCACACCTTTGAAAAAGCAGCAAAACAAAAATTTCAACGTTGACTGGAAATTCAATTCAATTCCCTTTTGAGCCCAAATGGAGAAGGCAGCGAGCAAGTGGTGTGGGAGCAGAAGGAGGAAGGGACAGCCGGTTTTTGGTGTTGGTGTCGCGCTTGGTTTTCTCACTTGAGCCGAGAGCAGCCGGCCAACCCGAGCCCGCTGCCTGGTTGGCCTCTTTTGTATGCTGCGTTCTGGGCCTCTGGGACTGACAGCTGAAAGCCCTTCTTTATTCTGGTTCTTCTTTGGCCAGGATCGTTTTATTTTTTTCGTTAAGATCTTTTGACAGCATTTTTCCATTCTTCTCGCTCCTTTACAATTTGACATGCCTGAGATTTTCTGCAGAGCACAAAAAATCAAAAATTATTGCGTTGTAGATTAATTTTTGAATCTGATAGAAGCAGCAGGAGCTTAACTTTAGGGGATTACACGTAGTCGTTGCAAAAAAAAAAAAATATAAATAAAAAAAGAGTGCCTCCACTTGACACTATCTGAAAATGTACAAAAGTCTGCCGAGGCCTTTGCTAGTTTGACAAACAATAATACGATGTGTACACAAAATGTTTTAGGGTTACCGGGCTTATCAGAACTCACGGTCTTCTCTCAATCCGATAACATGTTTTGGAAATACATATAGCATGAGCGACGCAAAACAAAAATTATGCAAGTCTGTCATGCAGTTGATATTGCTCTGATAGAAAGAAGCACGTAGCTCGGTTCTATAAAAACAACAAACATTAAAAATTATTCCAGGAATATGAGTTTTCAGAAGGGGCTGATAAAGATTAGTAACTACCTACTACGATTCTTGTTACGACTGAAAGGTAAAAAAAAAATGATTATGGATACAGCGACCTCTCGACATACTTAGTTAAAACCAACTCGCCGACTCTAGTTAAACTTTTTCGACCTCCCAAAACTCTGGTGTCTGCTCTGTGATAGTTTGGGCCGCTCTTCGATTGCAGGTCCCATGCATTCGAAAGGCTATTTGAACTTGTTGAAGGAAATCTTATAAGCATTGTTGGAGCCTGAGCAGGACGCGGATGACATCTTTTAACAATGTAATGCTGCCATACATATGCCAAGGGTCAGTCAAAGTGCTTAAGCTTTGAGTTGAATTCATGTGGGGCAACCTTGCACGTCGTGATTATGCTTCCGAAAAAAGTTCAACTCGACTGAGGAGCTTGGAAAAGCTGTTGCCGGTTGGTGGACCAAAATACCCGATTCAGAAATCCAAAGTGATTCAGTGATTTCATTGTTGAAAAAACAAAATACTATAAAAATACTAGACATGGTATTGATATCACATAATATTTCAATAACCTCAATTGACAGTTGAGCGCAATTTTTAATTTATTTTATTTAAATTGCGGATTTCGAATCCGAGTCGTGGAATTACTATCATGATATATTGGAGGAGAACTTATTCGCAAAAAAATCCGCTCAGCGAAGCATACATAAACTGCCATGCATACATTGCGGCCCTTCCCTTCTAAAGCTTAATATCAGCCAATCAAATAAATCATTTGTGAAGCATTTTTTGTCAATGAAAGTTTATTAAGTTATTCGCGAAAAGCAATGACAGGTTAGAAAGAAACTCCATTAATACATACCGAACTGGTTTGAACCTGGAGTTCCGACTTTCCCCTTACTGTGAACCGAACGTCTTATGGAGAAATTATTGAACCTGAACCTGCTACTAGTCTTAATTGATGGGGTTTTAACACCTTTAAATCTATTTTGTATGATTAAAGAAGGAGAATAGACCAACAAATACTCGAAGATATTTAACTTAAGAATTTAAATTGAAATTGAGATTAAATGAGATCATCTTCAAGTTAAATTTTAAAAAAATTGATTGATTTTTTTTTAAATTTGGTAAAACTTGGGTCGAATTTTTGTTCAAACCCAGGACCTCAAATTTTTCTTGAGATTTGCAGCCCTTTGTTAATTTTCATTTTAAAGAATTTAACATGATAACATTTGATAAGCACACCCCCACTTGGAAATGTCGTTTAGCATAAATTTCTAACTCATTTTAAAAAGAATTAATAATGTGTTGTACCACCACGGTCAACTATTACCTCGTTCATCCTGTTATGCAAGGGTCATGTAATTTATTTAGATGATCAATTGAAATAGGCACCCTTGCACTTTTTATTCCTTGAATGACTTCCGATTCAGTTGCGTTTTGGCTTCCAGACACCATAGTATGCCATAGTAGTCAGTCGATCTTAAGTATTCTCTTCCTTTCGAAGATCATGTAAGTAGTAAGCAAATCCATTGAGACCTTCATTTAATTTGATTATGTCTGAAATGAAAAGTTTGTTTGTAAATCGGTTGGCATAGATTAATCCAATCTTAATGACCTGATCTTATTTGTGTAACCTTATTTTCCCGTATTTTAAGGGCCAGTATGAAGTTCTGCCTTAAAAGTTGTGGATCTTATTCCGAAATGTTTTTTTTATCTTGGGTTCCATTCATTGTTCTTGATTGTCTCAGCTCCCTTGTGCTTGCCCAGGAGGATGTTTAAGCGCATTCTGCTCATTTCCTTTAATTAAGCAGCAGTGTTTAGTTTCGGAAACGTCAAAATATTACGGGAACTTTGGAATTTTCGAAAGCGTCGGAAATTTTCTTAAGTGTCCCGTCATCTTGAGCACAATTCTTACTCAAATTCAGATATGTTTGGTAGAACTATACATTGAATGCATAGATTTTTGGTTCGATACGTCAGATTTTAGTATACCATGTGATAGAATATTTCAACCTTTAATATCTTTCGAAATGTATGCCAAGGGTACTAGGTTCAGAGTACACCTGATTTATAGATATCAAACTTTTTCTTTTAGCAAATGATATCACAAGCTTTTTTCAACTCCTATCAGTGGATACACCCGCCCAGAACAACAACACCAACAACATTGACAACAAAAGCTTTGTTTATTCTTTATTTATTTATGTATGCGCCTTAGACCAATCAAGCAAAACAGTTTATCATTAAAGCGATAAAAAAGACGTTAATTTATTATATACGCAACGCAGAAAAAAAATTAAAATTGTTTACTAATTGCGCCAAATTGAACTTGAAATAACAAATTGAACGAATCAACTCTTTGTGTTGTGTTTGTGCCCCCTTCCCAATAAACCGTTATTAGCGTGTGCAAAAGCCGCTCGGTCGCAAATAAAATAAGCCAACAATTATAAACTCTTTTTTAGTTATTTAATTAGCAGGCCCTGGCTGCCTGCCGGCCTGGCAGCAGCCGTCGACTACATCTCTCGGTATCTAGAGTGGAAAATTAATGGCTACAAAATTAAATTTATTTTTGCAAAAAGAAAGAAAAAAGAGCAAAAACAACGTATGAGGCTGGCAGACAGCCTGGCAGGCCGCGCACAGTTTTGTTTCTTATTGGATTTTATTTGTGTGTGTGTGTGTGTGTGTGTGTGTGTGAAATTTATGTTGCTATTTGCGTCGTTGTGACTGCGCCGCTAACTGCGCTGCCTCTTATCATGGGGTTCTTGTTGTTGTTGTTTCTGTTACCTAATTAGTCGCCGCAGACAGCGCGACGATTTTACCTTTTATGTTGTTATTGTAAGCCAAACAAATGCACACACATGCGGTCACTTTGACGTAACACATTACGACAACGACAATACCGATGCCGACGCCGACTGAGCGCTGTTTCCGTTCTCGCGCCCACGCACAATTTGCCTTCAACCCAACCAACTGCACACCTCACCACAAACGAACAGGCTAAAACAGCAGCAGAATACCACGCGACAAAATTGCAGCTTCAAAACGTTTTTCTTGTTGTTGTTATTGCAGTTTCTGCTCACTGCTTGAAGACAAAGACAGTGGGCTTAGGTCAGTTAATAACTTAAGCGAAGGAGACAACCAAAACAATTAATTTTTATTAAATTCAAGAAAATATCAATTTGGCACGTGTGATGCAAAATGCAATAATATCAACCTTTAATCATCTCCTTCAATTATGTAAATGAATAATGCCCAGGAACGCGATTTATGTCACTTTTGTAGCAGCAAATACACAAGGTAGTAAAATCTATTTTGTTTCGACAAGATATACTGATATGATAGATATACTAAGTAAAATGTTCTATGGCGGGTCCTGCTGGTGGAACCCGCACTTTCAATGAAACCCGCACACGGCTTTGTTTATTTGTGAATTTTCGCCGCGTTAAACAGAAGCGCAGCGTTTGCAGGTTCGAATCCCCCACAAGTGACTAACATTTGTATACCCTTGCAGAGGGTATATTAAAATTGTCACGATGTTTGTAACGCATAGAAGGAAGCATCTCCGACCCCATAAACTATATATATTCTTGATCAGCATGACGAGCTGAGTCTATATAGCCATGTCCGTCTGTCCGTCCGTCTGTTTCTATGCTATCTCCTCCCTCAGTTTTAGAGCTATCTTGACCAAACTTTGCAAAAAGTCTTTAAATACACATAGGCTGCACATTTGTCGGTATCGGCCGGATCGGATGACTATATCATATAGCTGCCATAGGAACGATCGGTCCATAAACTAGTTCTAGTGAGAAAAACTTTTTTGTTTTCTATTGAATCGTCACCAAACTTGGTATATACTAGTTTTATACCCCTTCACACAATTCTGGAAAAATTTATCAAAATCGGATGACTATAGCATATAGCTGCCATATAAACGGTCAGTAAAAAAACTAGTTCTAGTGAGAAAAACTTTTTTGTTTTCTATTGAATCGTCACCGAACTTAGTATATATTAGTTTTATACCCCTTCACACAATTCTGGAAAAATTTATTAAAATCGGATGACTATAGCATATAGCTGCCATATAAACGGTCTGTCAAAAACCTAGGTCTAGTGAGAAAAACTTGTTTGTTTTCCATCAAAGCGTCACCAATCTTGGTATATATTAGTTTTATACCCCTTCACACAATTCTGGAAAAATTGATCAAAATCGGATGACTATAGCATATAGCTGCCATATAAACGGTCGGTCCGAAAACAAGTTCTAGGGAGAAAAACTTTTTTGTTTTCCACCGTAGCATCACCAATCTTGGTATATATTAGTTTCATATACTTTTACCCAATTCGTGAAAAATTTATCAAAATCGGATGACTATAGCATATAGCTGCCATAGGAACGATCGGTCTAAAAACTAGTTCTAGTGGAAAAACTTTTTTGTTATCAATGGTAGCGCCTTTCAAAAACTGCAAGGGTATTTAAAACATCGGCGTAGCCGATGTTAGCCTTCTATTTTTTTTTATTAAATAATTTTATATAGTTTTTTTTTTAAACGTGATTTTTTTTACGACGCATCGCTCTACCCGCTGGGCTATAGAACTATTTGAAGAAATGCAGTGAAAATTGAAATTTATGAAGGCGAGAACCAAATTAAGCAAATATTATATAAAAAAAATAATAAAATAAAAAAAAATTTAAAAAAAAACAAGTTTTTCGTTGATGACGAGTTGCCTTCTAAAAATAGAATCATCCTAGTAGGCTGAGACTACCCCTTTGTGCTTTCCCTCCCGCACCATGTAACTCCAAAACAAAATTTCAAATTTTTTGATTGAGATGACGCTTCTATATACTCCCTTTTCTCTGCTTTCGACCTCCATGATTGTTTTCCATTTCTCCATAGTATTTGTTATCCGGTATCAATTTTCTTACATCATCCACACTCTCTAAAAAAAAATTCGGTTTAAATGTTACACAATAACCGACACTCGTAGAAGGAAGCATCTCCGACACCATAAAGTATATATGTTCCTAATCGGCATCAATAACTGAGTTGATTTAGCCCTATACGTCCGTCTGTACAACACCCAGAGCTCGGAGTCTATAAAAGATTCTAAAATTTCAACTTTTTATACACTTGAAAAGTGTATATTAATTTTGCCCAGAAGTTTGTAACGCATAGAAATATTCATTTCCGACCCCATAAACTATATATATTCTTGATCCGTCTGTCCGTCTGTCTGTTTCTACGCGAACTAGTCTCCCAGTTTTAAAGCTATCGAGCTGAAATTTTGCACATAGTCTTCTTTTTACTGCACGCAACTAATATGTCGGAACCGGCCGGATCGGATGACTATATCATATAGCTGCCATAGGAACGATCGGTCGGAAAATATGTTTTAGTGAGAAAAACTTTTTTGTTTTCCATCGTAGCGTCACTTATCTTGGTATATGTTAGTTTTATATGTATCCACATAATTCTGGAAAAATTTATCAAAATCGGATGACTATATCATATAGCTGCCATAGGAATGATCGGTCTAAGAACTAGTTCTAGTTAGAAAAACTTTTTTGTTTTCCATCGTAGCTTCACCAATCTTGGTTTGTATTAGTTTTATATGCTTCCGCGTAATTCTGGAAAAATTGATCAAAATCGGAAGACTATAGCATATAGCTGCCATATAAACGGTCGGTCTAAAAACTAGTTCTAGTGAGGAAAACTTTTTTGTTTTCTATCGTAACGTCCTTAATCTTGGTATATATTAGTTTTATATGCTTTTACGCAATTTGGAGAAAATTTATCAAAATCGGATGACTATAGCATATAGCTGCCATAGGACCGATCGGTCGGAAAATGTGGTTTACTAAGAAAATTTTTTTTATGGTATCAAATCTTTCTTATCAATGATTTAAAATTTTTTAAATATTTGATATCTATATCCTTTATATATTTTACCGGTTAAATCATTTGGAGTAAACGTTTTCAAGTGTATTAAAACTTCGGCACAGTCGAAGTTAGCTTTGCCTTCTCGTTTCATATATTTAAGGACACTGTGCGCTCAGTCGGCCAAAATAATATTACTGTTTACATTTAATGTTAACATTAACGACTTATATTAACACTAACATTTAATGTTAACATTAACGATCAATATTAACACTAGCAATTTATGTTGATATTAATAGTTTTTGATTTCATAAAAGTTTTTAAAATATCTTTTCCTTGAGTATCGGGTATATCGAAGTCGGACAGGGCCGACTTTAACTTAAGCTCTCATTCATTCTCAAAAGAACTAAGAACGTTTTTTACGTTTCCTGTTTAAAGTAAAGTAAATACTTCAAACCCAGCTTAATGGATATCCAATTTACAGGTCTTTTCTAGTTTTCACTAAAGTGAATTCGAATGAATCATGTACCCATGATCACTTTTCTAACAAACGTTCAAGGTATTCGGTATCAACCTTAAAATTTTAAATTACTTTTAATCAGGGCTGCAAACCCAAATAATTTTTGTGAAGGTCCGGTTCTCGGGCTTGAACAAAAATTAACCAATGGTTAAGGTTCAGAAATTTAAGGTTCAAGGTTTTTGTTGTGTTAAGGTTTTGTTCCGAACTAGGTCCGTTACAAATTTTGATACAAAAGCAATTAATTTATTATAAATATAAACAAATATTCCGAATTTTTTACGATTTTATTTATTTTCAATTTAGATGTATTAGCCGAACTTTTTCAAGTAATTTTTGGTCTTTTCTTCTTACTCGATCAGACATAATTAATTTAAGGGTTGTAAAATCCCGATTAACTAAAACTTTTAACTTTTTCTGAGCAAAACCGAAAGTTTAGGTTCGGAACAGGTTCAGGTTGAACTATTTATTCACAAGAGGTTCGGTTCATGTTCGGGTCGCAATAAACGAACAGTTGGAGTTACGGGTTCGAACTGCCCGCTTTTAATTCTACAAACTCTACTTCAAATGCTTTAAGCCGATTCACCGAAACAATTGTACACAGCAACAGATGTACCATATTTGAATTCGACGAATTTTGTCGAAAGTGAAAACCGGAACAGGCCTGTTTAGTCCAGTCAACACCGTTGAAAAGGGGTAATATTTAGTGCAGCCGAGGGTTAACTTTCCAAAAATTTGGACATCTAGCAGTACGAGGCAACCTCTGATGAAAAAAGTGACGTTTTTAAGCTCCCTCATGTTGCACAGAGGGCAGTTCGTTTCACTTTTAGTGGCATTTGGTATAAAATTCAAATTCCAAATTTTACCTTGAGCCTTATTCCTTTAAAAGAAAACTCATCGGATAAATAGGTATTCTCTCCTATTTATACGAAATGGAGTTGGCTATATATTAATCGCATTGATTTTCTATGGTATTCTTCGTTATATCTGATTCGATCCTAAGAACCCTTTGTGTTACAATGTATATAGATTTTTGACAATAATCATATCTACCGTACGCTTTTTAAGATATTCAAAAATTTAGATTTAATCTCTACTGGCGGTACCTTAACCAATTGTTCGATTGAAGTGCATTTTGTGTATTGTGTTTCCAATGAATGCTTTCGTAGAGTTTTATCATGAACTAATTACGAACAAGTTAAAACTGTTGTTACTGTGTGTTGTTGGTACAAAAGTACCCACAGAACGCCAACATAGGTATGAGGTCTTGCTTACAAAAATTAATTTAAGTTTCAAAATTTAAGGTTCTATTACCGAGGTAATCAAAAAAGTTATATTTTGTCGTACTGTATAATCAAAGTGCAGTTTAGCTGAATAAAGATGCAGTAGCGAAAGATCCGTATCCGGGTATGTCAATCAGGAGGAGACGGACATTTTTTATCTTACTGCGAAAATTGAAATTAATAATCGAATAACGATTTCGTGCAATCAATGCAATGAACAAGAATCTTAACCAATTTTAAAACGCTCTGCCTTTGAAAATTTTTAGTGGAAAATCTTAGCTGCCAAAGCTTGTATATCGATTTGGGTATGAAACGAGGATTCAAGTAACGAAATGCTCAATGCACACACCACTGTGGAATGACACATTTTGGCAACAGATCGCATCGTCTGTTGCAGCTGCTGTTACTGGTGCTGCTGCTGGTGGTGGTGCTGCTGCTGGTATCCAAGCACCTCAGCATACCACACCTCATCCCACGCCCAGCCTGCGCCCACTGGTGGTATAAAAGCTTTGCTGCCTGCTTTTGTCGTACTATTTTTTTCTCGTTGTGTGTTGCCTCCGTATGTACGCCAACGACAAAACGCTCAAACAACAACTGCCACAGTCAGCTTATTCACAAAAATATTGTATATATTTTTATTCATTTGGCAAAGGCAATAAACAACGTAAATAGACAAAACGAGAGAAAAGAAAAACGCATTTGGGCGAAGCGAACGAAACCGATGTTATAAAAAGAAGCAGTGGGCGACAACAACAACAACAGCAGCAGAAACAAAACGTGAAAAACAAATCACCAGCTAAGACCAGACAACAAAAATTACCAATTTAAATGTTTAAAATCGAAATCAACAGCAACGGACACAAGGCACAAGTAAAAATTAAGTCAAATCAAAATGCAGCCAAGACATTTAGTCAAGTAAAATGCTAAAAAAGAAAACAACAACAACAATGAAACGAAATCTGTATACGATAATTATATATAAATAAAAAAAAAACTGATTGTGGATTGTCTCAAATGAAAAATGATGTCGTTCCTGTTCGACACAATGATCATTAGAAGATACACACACACTTATGTGCATGTGTGTGTGTATTATCATATCACAATCAAGCAACATCGACACATTTTGTCGTTTTCATAAGAAAACAATACTTCGACACTCGGTCGTTATCTCTTTTCAATAAATTGTGAGGGAGTTCACAGCGATACAAAAAAAATACAGAAAAAATCTGCATTAAATCGTAAATTTGGTCGTTGTCTGTTAGCTGTCTGAAATGGAGTTCAGAGTGAAAGCTTCTCAAAACCCGTGCGAGTGTGTTGGTTTTTCCCTTTGACGATAAAGAAGAACTTATGCTAAATTAATCTACTTCATACCTGCAAATTAATCTCCCAACGATTATGCATGCAAATCGATTCAAAATGGTGGCAGCAGCGGAAATTAGCGCTTGCCGCTGATTGGTGTGTGAAAATTGAGGCAGAGATCAACCGAAAAGATACATCGGTATCTACAGATCCATGTTCTTCTGTTCATTGGGTTGTGAAGCAAGACAAACTACATCATTTTTATTTCAAATATTTTGATTTAATAGCCCGTATAATGTTTAGGATGTATATGTTTATTTTATTAACAAAGTGATGATCGATAGGTGAGAAAATCCATATAATGGATTAGATGGATCTGCATTAGAGATTTGTAATGCTATTCATAGAATGATGATTGAAATAAAATAAATATTGGTTTATTGGACTTTAATATCACATACGTAATCCGAAAATCATTATACTCTGTACCGAAGGTACAAAGAGTATATTGGGTTTGTGCAAATGTATGTAACAGCTAGAAGAAAGCATCTCCGAGCCTGTAAAGTATATATATTCTTGATCAGCATCAATAGCCGAGTCGATATAGACATGTCCGTCAGTCCGTATGAATGCTAAGATCTTAGAACTGGTAAGAGAAAGACGTTTGAAATGTATAGAACATATAATTCTTATACTTGCAGGCAGATCAAGTTTAGTTTTTATTTTTGCCACGCCCCCCGCAAATTAAAAAAAAGCTCATATATTCCGCAATTGTGGAGTAAGGTTGTTCGAACCTTCTAGACATATATTTTACGCATCATAACTTATCGAACCCCGATTAACTGTTTTCCGATCAGATGAACGATGGTAGAATTTAAAAAAATCTCATATCTTCCACAATTTTAAAGTCAGATTGTTTAAACCTTTTAGGCATATATTTTAATCGTCATTACTTAGCGATCCACCATACACCGTTTCCATATCAGATGAACGATATTTGAGTTATTAGCAAATCAAATAATTACGCTGGGGAGCCCTGCCCTTAATCGTTTGTGTGACCCCTCACTTTAAATTTATCAGTTATATACAAACGGGTACAGAGTATATTCCAGTCGGGCTTGATCGACTTTCTTACTTGTTTTTTTTTTCTTTAATAGGTACATGGGTATACATCATCATATTCGAATCTCAATATTCTAGATAAGATCTAAAATAATTGCATAAAAATCTGCAAAAGTAGCATAGGTACATTTATATATAGATTGTGCAAAAGGTTCGACCAGTATTTTATTATTTGGACAAAAGCTTTACGAACGATCCCTAAAAAAATATTTATTGCCCGCCGCACAGTGGTTCAGGATCATATCGATGCCAAATTCCGATCTATACCCCTAATTTTAAATTCAATCCCATTTTTTTTTTTTCGAAACCCACGGAAATCCCGCCCGAAATTTTAGAATATTTTCCAAATTTGATCGATGTGGTTTATTGCTGTGTTGGAGCTTGATTGGTCCATTTAAAAATAAAGGGGGGCCCGAAAAATATCGGGATCAGAAGTACAGAGCTGCATTTTCAGTTTAGGCTTTTACACATAGTCGCTTCTTTACCTAAAAGCCAAACCTTTATTATTATTATTTTTAAAAGCAACGCTTGCCCTCACACACTTGTCCAGCCAAATATTTACCATTCCTCTCAATATCAACAAATTGAAATATAAACAATTTCCTCTGTAGATACCGCTCAACGCTGATCGAAGACAGTGCAAACCAATTGATTAGATAATTGCGCATGGAGTATGTACGTACGTACATAGGTAGGGCTATCAAAAACGATAGAAAACTCACTAAATGTAGAGCAGGACAAAATTGAGGCCAGCATTTTTATTGACAAGCTAACACATACATAGCAAACTAAAACTAATCAAAAGCACTTCAAGTTAGACACTTGAAAGTTTTTCATAGCCTGGGGGATACTCTCTATATATAGGCAAGGCGAGATGCAGACATGGAGTTGTGCGGAAAGTTTCTTGTCGTGAAAACTCTTTGAAGAAAAATCTTTAAACTGAAGTGAGCGGTTGTTATTGTTGTTGTTGGCGGCGGGCACTTTTTATTTGATTTCATTACGCTTTTGCTTTTTTGTAGCAGCGGCTGCTGTGTTACTAAATTTGGTTGTCTGGGCATTTTTACGCGCCACTGTGCGTGTGTGTGTGTGTGTGCCAGACCATTTTTAGTAGCCTGGCCGGCCGACACTGTCTATATATGCCTGGCCAGGTCCGTGTCTTGCGGTAATTGCTGAGCAATTTCTACCCTGCCCTTTTTGGTGGGTGTCGTCCCTGGCCTGTGGGAAAATGAGATTGTCGGGGCAATACGAAAACACACATAGGTGAGATAGCGCAGGAAACTGCGCAGCATCAGCATTTCACTATCTCTGCATGTCACCGAATTTTGGTGGGCTTTGGACTCGCTCCCCCAGTGACAAAATAAAAATGAAATAAAATATTATTTTGCAAACGGTGCACAATTCTGAAGTGAGATGAAGACATTACTTTTGAATGCCTCTTGTCTGGTCTCCGGACTGGGTCGGATGGATGGATGATGATGTTGCTTTTGCTGCGTTTTGTTTTGTTTGCATTATAAAAAGCGTTGGCTTTGTGCGATTCATTTCGTTTTCTTTTTTCGCACAAAAACATCCGGTCGTATATTAATTTAATGAGTGTATAAATTTCTGTGCACTGTCAGAGACACTCAAATCACTCAACGAAATATTATTTATTTAAAGAATCTAAACAACCTTTTCGACATCCAAACAAAGGTTGCTCCTTTCAAATATCAAATTACTCAGATTAAGCCGGATAAATAATCGCAAACCTGAAATTATATCGACAAAATGAAAACTGTCTAATATTAAGAGGGAAGGGAGGTAAGTCTGTTAATCAGAATCCACTCCAACAAAGTATTATTGCTCGATCCCGCCAAGATATACTGGAATCTGTTCAAAAGCAGTTTCTGCTCTTTGCTCCTAGGTGCTTAAACTGGAATGCTGGTCGCCGATTGGCTCCTTATAAAGATAGGCTCAGTCTTCTACACTTGCCCACTCTTAAAGACCAGTCACGGTGTTATTTTTCTCTCCTCTTAAGTCTAATACACTGGAACGTACCCTGCAGAGCAATTTGCCGCTTTCGTCCGCTGTGCTCTGTGTAATAACTTTAACGATCTATACCATATATTGCCATTTCACACTCTCATTATACCAATTCCTGCAGAATTTTATCGTTTTTGTCGGCATCGAGTGGACAGTCGATATGAGTAGGGGCATATCGTAGAAAAGTTCTCCTTACTTGGGTCGGTGCTGTAGATTAGTTTGTCTTTAATTCTCCTTGAAAAATTTTTAATTATTATTAACATGCAGTCCAATGCTTTTCAAATAAATAAACAAATGAATTTGTCTCTTGTTCTTAAGCTCCCGAAACTGAAAGAATCTGATTTTGTAAAAACCATAAACTATCTCAGAATCTAAAAGAGATAGTGCTTTGACGTGTAAGTAGGTGTATATCATACGCAGATCAAGTTTATTTCAGATTATGAAAATTTTCAGCAAAGCGAAAAGTAACAACATGTCAAAATAAAAGCGGGAACGTCGTTTTTTTTCTGGAATGGACTACACTACAGTTTTGTTGAAGTTTTTAAAAATTGTTTTGCCAAGTGTTGCCCATTTTTCTTTTTCAGCCCTCTAACTTGGTCAAATCAAAATTCGCGTACAGCAGAATTGCTAAAGGTTTTTTTTCTTTGTAAACTATAATATCCGCCGATGTTTAATTACTCTTGCAGTTTAATTATTTTAAATAAGCAATGGTTTTCCTGACTTTCTTACAAAAATTTCATTTTTTGCCAAAACAAGGTTAGTTGAGTGATTTCCCAAGCTGACCAACAGATGGCGCCACTTTCTGTAACAATTTGACTGACCAAGCCAGTCGGTAGTTTATAAGTTATATGATATATTTATCCGATTTTATTCAAAACTCGGCAAAGTTGTGTTAAAGGAGATAATATTTACGATAAACAAGCATAAAGAATTATATTTATTATATAGGCAGTAATCAGGTACCGCCTTTAAAATCCATTGTTGCTCTTGGTTCGGATTCCAAGCACAAATAAGCGGTTCGGTACGGTTTGCTTCAGTTCGGTTTAAAACTGGTTTGCATCCCTGGTTAGCTTTCTATTTTTAATAATTATATAAGCAATTTCTTATAAACCAATATTAACTTTCATACCAAATTTCTTTATTCTTATTAAATCTCTGACCGTTTTCTTTGCAGCCTTCATTCATCATGCAAGCGATCAAGCATCGGCTGGCTATTTTGCATAGTCACTTTACAACACTTGTCGCACACTTAAATGACAACGAGTGACATTCGGACGAATAACGGTGCATTTTTAATGGCTGCACTTTAAATTTTGGGAAAATTAACGAATTTATCAAGCATAAGGCAAACAACAAAATGCACGTTTGGGCTATAAAAGTTCCAGGGGAAACACCAAAGCCAACAAAAACAAGAGCAAAGGATTGCAACATCAAGAACAACAACACCATCAGCCGCATCAACAACAATAAGCTGAATAATAGCAAATTCATAATGTCAGGCCTCGCTTCGCTGAGTACCAAGTGGCGACGGCGCCGACGACGACGCAAACATAGCGACGGCTGCGACGACGCGACAACCAGCCGTCCCCACAATGATAATTGCAATTATACTACAACCAATGATTTCAATAAAATCAATAAATTGCTGCTAATTACGTACATTCTACTGATAACGGCAACAACAATTTGTCAAAGCCTGCCCACTGATGCTGACTCTCGAGTGGGAGGCGGAGGAGCTGCTTCACCCTTGAGTGCTCTGTTGAAATCGGGAGGCGCCTCCTTTGCCTCGTATAACCAACCACAGCAACAACTTTTCAACATGCTAGCCAAAAATGGAGGAGGAGGACTCTTGCCAGCAACTCAACGTCAACATTTTCTACCTCTCCATGATGATGAATCCGATGATGGTGATTTGGACATGGATATTGATGATTTTACCACTTTGCATATACCACAGGAGATATCAGCAGCCGCTGTGGCGGCAGCTCAATCTACGTCCATACAATCGGCTTCTTTGGAAACCAATGGGTTTGTGGCCGATGATGGTGGTCAATATGAGCAGGCGGAGAAGGCTCTGGCAGAGGCAGCCGCAGCAGCCAATAACAACAACAATTGTCCCAAGGACTGCAAATGTTTGAACATCCTTTTCGATTGTGATAAATTGCATTTGGAACGTGTGCCGGCTAACTTGCCTAACTATGTGCAGACACTGTAAGTCATACAAACGGGGGAGGGTGGATGATGAGAAGTTCTCTAAGAAGAGCTTGTTCAATCTTACCAAAACAATTCCAATATTTTTCAAATCTGTATACCCTCGCTGACTTGGCAGGAGGAGGTAACCCAAAACAATTTGGAGCAACCCCTAGATAAGCAGCATAAACCAAAATTGTAGTGCAATGCCACCCTCGGCTTTTACTTTTGCTTTCAAGGGGGTTGCGATTTTATCGTCGCACTTTTAATCAATTTAATGCATAGTAAAATATTATGCAAATCCTGCTTGAAAAAAGAAATTGCCCTATCAGCGGGAATGCATCAATAATTGTGACGTAATTGAAGAACACTTTGCTCTCTTGGATGGGTGGTGGTGGGTGGCTTTACTATTACCAAATATGCAATCCTATAACTATTGTATTCTCTCTTTTCCATTCACAGGCATTTGGCCAATAACAAATTGAACGACTCAACTGTCCTGGAGATACGAAATCTGCCAAATTTACTGAAACTGTAAGTAAAATTCATGAACATGTCAATTTATTTATTTTTATTACAGTTGTCAAATGATCAAATGGGGAAACTAATATCACTGGTTCATTCTCCGTCTTCGTTCGATTAAAACTTTGGCAATTGTCCAAGAGCGGAAAAGGAAAGGCTTCGTTACATCAGATTGTAACAGTTGCAGCACTCCTGCAGCTTCATAATTTCTTCGACTCAACATGGTTTTATGATGCGTCGTTTCACATCAAGCAACCTCCTTGAGTTCACATCTATCTCAGTCGGCGTGGCCTTTTAGAAAAGCAGCAAACTGATGTCGTTTTTAAAGACGTTTGATTTTGTAAACCATCTTCAGCTCTTGGAAAAACTGTCACAACCTTGACCTACTGCTCAAATGGAGCAGAGAATCTTATTTAATTCTAGTTCGGCCGAAGTAGTAAACGTTGCATCGGCTGTTCCTCTGGGGAGCCATCTCTGGCCCATTGCTCTTTGCCGTGTTTATAATTGATCTTCCTAAGATAACCAGTGGCCTTGTGCGGCTCAGTGGGTAGCGTGTGCCTCTACTGTGCGGGAGGCTGTGTGTTCGATCCCGCCTCGGAAAATCTAATTTAAAAGTTTTTGCTTAAAAACTTTTACACATAAGGTCCAAGAGATTGAGGGAAGCTCGGCTTAGCCCCATTTGGGGGGCTGTAACAGACAATTTTACATTTAAAGATAATCACGGCATCGCAAGTTTCGATGTGCGCGAATGATGTAAACAATTTGCTGTGCTTGAACCATTCAAAGTGGAAGTATATGACATTTCACCGCAAAAGCCCTCATTTGTTCAATTATTCTATTGGTCAAAGCAATAATTCAATTAAAAATATTTTGTGCAGGATCCTTGACCTGGTTTTTGTTAGTGGCATTTTTCTAATACAGTTATCACAAGAATTCCACCACAATTGAAATTAAATATGACCTTGTTACACCGAGTATCTCCATACCTATTCCCCAAGGAATTTTAAATGAGGCGCTGTCTTTGTCGGATTGGGACTTTCTTGATACGTCTTAAAGTATTGAGGTAGCTACCAAGTCATTCTATGATGTTATTCATGACGTTTTAAAAGATCATATCCCCGTGTGTTATTCTACCCTTCAATCGCAGTCATCCCCATGGTACACAAGAAGATTATCTAATCTCAAAAATGTCAAGTCGTGTCTGTCCCGGACCAGATAATGTCCCCAGTTGCGTATTGAAGTTTTGTGTTAGGTTTTTATGCGACCCTCTTTTAAATCTGTTCAATTTATTTCTTCCTTCTGGAAGGAACGTTCGTCATTCCTATTCACAGAAAGGGATCTAAATCAACAATATCAAATTATAGGGGTATCTCCAAACTTCCTAAACTCTTTGAGATGCTTATTACTTCTCAAAAACAACACTTCTGTCGATGTATTATTACCCAATCACAACATGGCTTTATGCATTTATTTTGCATGCGGAAACCCTAAAACTCTGTTTGGCTTATAATGATCCGGTGTCTCCTCTTCTTCTACAGCGGGACTTAAACGCTCTTCATACATGGTGTTTGGTTAATGGTCTCCACCTAAACGCCGAAAAGTGTAAATGTTTAAGTTTTCAACGTTTACAGCCGTATACATATCAATATACTAGAATCAACTCGAATCGGCTCAAAAACTGTTTTTACTTTTCGCTCTCCGTGGCCTGAACTGGATCAACTCGAATCGGCTCAAAAACAGTTTTTAATTTTCGCTCTCCGTGGCCTCAACTGGGATACCACCAGCCATCTACCGGCTTACGAGCACAGATTACTTTTAATCGATCTTCCTTCTCTTAAGAACCGCAGGACTTGCCATTGTGTGCTTTTCATTCGTAAACTCCTATCAGGTGAAATTGACTCTAGTGCTCTGCTTAGCCAAATAAATCTTGCTATTCCATTCCGTCTTACCAGGAATTTCTCTATCTTCTCCGATCTATCTACAGCTATGCCTTACAGATAATGCTCATTATTAACCTTTCCGGAACTTATGTCTGAACTATAATATTTACAACCATCTTTTCTCGGCGCACTCTTCTATATTAGATGTAAGAAATAAATTATTTTCTTATTTTAATCGTTTCCCGCAATGTTAGACGGCACTTTGTCAAACTTTAATAATCAGGCCTGTTCCCATTTTCGATCAAATCATGCGGAATCGGAATTTGTAAATGCTTCCGTTTTCTAAAGCCGATTGAGCTATTCTGTTAAGTCACACAGGTTTCATGTTTTGCCATAATTATTTGAGTTAACTTTTCATTGCAGCACCTTGAAACGCAATCAGCTAGATGTGATGCCAAAATTTATGGGTCTCACATCACTTAAGCATCTGATTTTGGCCAACAATCGGATACAGCGCATTTCCAGTGAGGCTTTGACCGCATTGCCCATGCTCAAGACACTAGATCTCAGCAAGAATCAATTGCATAGCATAGAGGCCAACTCATTTCCCATACCAAATCGCTTGGGACATTTGTAAGTGAATCGAAAGTTTAGAAAATTTGCGCATACTAATTCAATTATTTTTCTTAGAATACTCAACTCGAACGAGATCGAAAGTGTGGATGAGCATGCGTTTGAGGCATTGAACAATCTGACGGATTTGGAGTTGAACAACAATCGTTTGGGTAGCCTGCCAGTGGGCGTGTTTAAGAATTTAAATCGTCTCAAGAAGCTGTAAGTTGTGACTGTAGCTGGGAAACGCAGGACAGACTTTAGCCATTCTTATCATCCACAGAGCACTCAGCTTTAATAATTTGGAGATTAATTGGTCCACATTTCGTGGTCTGGTGTCGTTGCAAAAGCTTCAGCTGAAGGCCAATAATATACGAGCGCTGCAGGACGGGATCTTTCATGTGATGCGGAATATTGAGACCATTGAGCTAGACCAGAATGGCATAAGTTCGCTGGGAAAATCGCATTTGTTTAACCTAACCAAACTGCATCATCTGAGTCTTTCCAATAATTCCATATCTCGCATTGAATTGGATACCTGGGAATTTACACAGTCCCTGGAATCGTTGGATTTGTCACTGAACTCCATTAGCGAATTTAAGCCTCAGCATTTGGATTGTCTGCATCGCTTGAAGGCTCTCAACTTGGCACACAACAAACTGCAATATCTGCAGGACAACACTTTTGATTGTGTCAAGAATTTGGAAGAATTGAATCTAAGACGCAATCGCTTGGCCTGGATTATTGAGGATCAGAGTGCAGCGGCACCATTTAAGGCGCTGCGCAAGTTAAGGCGTTTAGACTTGCACGGCAATAATCTGAAGCAGATAAGCACCAAGGCCTTGAGTGGCCTAAGCAATCTAGAGGTGCTTAATTTGGGTCAAAATGCGCTGGCCAGCATACAGCCGAACGCTTTTGAGCACATGCTGCGTCTGCAGAAGTTGATATTGAAATCATTGAATTTCATATGTGACTGTGAGCTCATTTGGTTCCGTCAGTGGTATCAGAGTCATTTTGCTAACCAAGCCCAGCATATGATGGGTAATGTGCTTTGTGGCTATCCGGAACATTTGCTGGATCGTCCACTGTTTAGCCTGAGCAATGCAGAGTTGGTGTGTGGTAAGTCAGAATGTTAAGAGAACCTCCATGATAATTGCATTAACTCTATCTCTTTCCGCTTTAGCCGATTCCCCTAAGCCGGTACTGACACAGGAACCCAGCAATATGCTGGCGGTTAAGGGAGCCAATATAACGTTGGAGTGCATAGCCAGTTCACCGGCAGCTGCTTCCCTGGCTGCTGCTGATGAGCTGAAAATAAAATGGCGTCACGACAACCAGCATATCCAGGAGCGTCCTGGCACACTACATGATGGTTCCAGCATGGAAATGAAGGTGCATGATCAAAGCACCAATCAAACCACCATATATGGATACTTGCGCTTGACCAATGTGACATATGAGAGTGCGGGACGCTATCAATGTGTGGTGTCCAATGCCTTTGGAACTACTTATGCCCAGAAGTTCAAGATATCCATAGGAAGTGAGTGACACCCGCATCAGAAATCAGTCAATTTTTGTTAACATTCATTGCCTTTTTGCAGTTCATCCCACCTTTTTGCATGTGCCCTCAAATTTGACTATAGATGCTGGTGAAACGGCACGACTGGTTTGCTCCGCCAGCGGTGATCCCATTCCACAGATTGCCTTGCAGAAGTTTGGGGCCAGTGATTTTCCAGCTGCCACCGAGCGACGACTGCAGGTGATACGCCAAGAGAATGCTTTCCTGATTACCAATGCCAAGCCAAGTGATTCGGGTATATATACTTGTACGGCGGAAAGTCTAGCGGGAGAGATTAAAGTGAATGCAACTCTCATAGTGAATGGTAAGTGCACGGTCAGTTCCACATGAGTGTCTTAATTTAATTTGGTTTCCATTTCTGTAGACAAACCGCAGCCTGCGATTCCCCTGGTCCATCAAGAGGTGGTGGTCGGCCGTTCCTGTGTCTTGGAGTGTCTCAGTGAGACGGCATTTGCCGAAATGGAACTGGAGCAGCCGCATCGTGAGTGGTTCAAGGAGAATAAACCCATTCACATCTCACCCTCGACGCCTGAAAGTGAACGCTACTATTTCTCCGCCGGCAAGGAGTTGCTGGTCATTGTGAATGCCCAATCTCCGGATGCGGGTCATTATCGTTGTGAGATCACAGACAACTCACGCACTTTTACCCTTCAATATGAACTGCTAGTGGTCAAGGAGAATTATAATTGGGATGTCCTATTGATAGGCATGATTGGATTGACTGCCATTTGTGTGTTTGTGGATTGCTGCATCATTTGGTGCATTTTACGCTATCAGAAGCGAAAACTTCTGGTTGCTGCCAGAAGAGGATTGCAGAGCAGCCATCCTACCTTGGATACGCGTACACATCAATCGCAATTGGGCTTAGAGGGGCTGCCGCTGCAGCAACAGACCAGGCGGCCACATAGTCTAGCCGATTTGCAGGGTGACGCGGAGGGTGAGAGTCGTTTAATAGTAACCACTACACCTTCCTATGAGCAGCGTTGCCTGGAGCAGGGCCTCACCCTGAATTGTTTACATCACTCGGACTTGGACACGCAGCAGGATCATCTCTCAAGCAAAGACTCAGGCACAGGCTCCGATGCTGCTGTTCGGCATACAGATGAGGAGGCCGAGGCGGATGAGGACAATGACCACGACATGCAGTATGATGACATAGAATTGTATGAGCTAAATCGTACAAGAGCCGAGCAGGAACATTTTCTGCAGAACAATAATCATAACTACGACGGAGGCGGTGGCGGTGTTGGGGGAGTGGGTCCGATGGTTATACCTCGCAAATGCAGTTCAATTGCCACCGGAAGCAACTACAATCCCATACAGCAGCAGTCCACCGCGGTGGATATTTAAAATAACCGCAAAGGCTAAACCAAACCAACAAGAGAAAATATACCAAAAACGCAGCAGAATCACCCCAACCCGCCACCCCAAAAAACAAAACCTAGAACAAAGACTGTTTAAACTTGTAGTTTTTTTTTTGTATTTTGTAAAATTATGACCACCTACAGCTGGCGGCCTTATGGAATGAGAAGAAAAAAGAACGTACCAGTGTCTTCGTAATTTATGAAATTAAAATGGATTTACTATCTAAATTTATAATCAAACTACATACATTTACATAAATATGGATTAGACGTATGTACTACTGACACCCAAATAATTTATAACTTGTATTTAGAATTTGTTTCGCTTGTGATATTATTTATTATTATTTTTGATTTCTTTCGAGTTTTAAGCGTAACACTCAACTTTGTATATAAAACGCACACACACACACACACCCATAGAACTTAGCCTTAGTTACTAATTAATTTAATTTAAGCACACTACAAAATGTTGCCCAGATGAATGGCTATGAATGAATGAAGTGTGGACTCCCAATTGCATATTTGAGTTGAGAAAATGAAGAAAATTGGTTTTTAGTTTAAAATTGAAATTGATTTGCCTTATCCAAAATTGGCCTTGACAAAATGTACTAAAATCGACATATACTAAATATACATAAATATATACACAATGAAGTCAAAATGTTAAATAAAACGAACTACAAAAAATGTATGCAATGTTTTATCGTAAATCTCTCTCGAGTTGGTCTCCTTACGCGTGAGTCAGCTAATTATTGGGTCTAGCGGGATTGGTGTTGCCATAGCCGGCAAAAAAACTCCCAGCATCTATGGACATGCCTCTGTGTGTCTTCAGGGCCAGTGTGAAGACAGCTCTTGAGTCTACGGTCTCAATGTTGGAGAATTCTTCTTTATGCAGCTCCATACGATCGGCTAGCTTAAGCATGAGTTGACCTCTTTGCCAAGGCGAAACCTGTTTCTAGGAAACGTAGATAGCTTTATGCGCTGCCTGTACAGCCTTATCCACATCCTGTGCCGAAGGACAGGCTACTTTTCATAAAACTTCTTCATCCGTGGGATTGATAATATCCACGGTGCGATCGGCTTTAGCCTGCACAAATTTACCATTGATAAAAAGATGGGTGAGTATTTATATCGCACGTTTGTTGGCTTTCAAATTGAAATGCAGAAATGCCAATCCTTTTGAGCATTTTTACGATTTATTCAACCCTGTGCGCCAATATATGTTTACGTCGAAATGGAACGATGAATTGTGGAACACGAGAGCAATTTTTAATTATTTTTTTGTTGTAATATATCAATAAGATTAAATATCTTAAAATGCTAAATTGTTAGGAAATATATGAACTATTGATTTTTTTTTTGATAATTTAATCGAACTGAATAATTACGCTCTCTATTAACATTGTTTCTTGCAACTCTGTTTCTGACAACCAAAAAAGTACAGCCGAAAAACATCGTGTGTCTTTTGTAAAGATTTATAAAAGATTTAAACTTTGAAGCCATGCTGGCCACTCCAACCTTTGAAAAAAATAATAATGGACAATTTAGGCAATCCACATTTTGACAATGCAATTATGAAGAGTTTTTTAACGTCCAATGTCCCGCATATTTATAGAGCTTGCCCACCGCTGCTTGCTCCTGACTGCTCCCATAGTTCCGAGTTATTGTTTTGCTATATTCGCGACTAAATCGAAGTGTGGTGCAACAACAAATGAGTGCGCGGAGTATAGGTCATGGGCACCTTTTCTCCTTTCATGTTTTTGTACCAACAGTAGTCAAACACCACCCTTACTTATACACACACACTTCATGTCGAAATAACATCCATACCCCAAACGCCCTTAGCTAAAACCTTAAATAAAAGTCCTTACTAGCCATATATGTGAGCGGATTGGCTAATCTGCTCTGTTTTATTTCCGGTTCTTTGGATTATTTTAATTTACAGTTAGAATTATAAGTAGTTTTAAGGCTAATTAAGTACTGCTTGGATTTATACGCGGCGTTTGTAGGTAAAATTAACTGCTGATTCTCACGACTGGACTGCTGTTTTTCGACCTTTCTCGGCGGCTTCCGATCAACGACTCTTTTGCTTCTTTGCATACCGGCTGTTTTTCTGCTGTTACTGCTGTACTGCTGTTAACTTCTGCTGCTTCTTCTCTGCTGTTTCTCTTCTGCTGTTAATCTGCTGTATAAAACTCCGCTGTAAATCTGCTGCTTAACTCCTTAACCCTTTTTACATTCGGCCATTCCTGATTATTCATCTGTCCCAGATGACCATGCCTCGTCATTATCCACTGCATATCTCCACAACTTCATATTATCTCAACTTGTTGAAGTATTCCCAGGACCTTCCACTCCAGCTGCCTTTCGTACATCATAACGTCCATTTCGCTTAATTTTGGTTACCTCATATGGCCCCAAATACTCGCTGGCCAGCTTTTTTCCAGCTACAAATTGAGTTCTGCGAATGGCAACCAAGTCTCCCACTCGATATTCTTTTTCAGCTTTTCGTTTTCCATCGTATTGATTTTTATACGACTCCTGTGCTTTCTGTATTTCCTCCTTTGCATCTTGTCTCATCAAATTTCGCTCCTCCTCAAAATTTTCCAATATTTCCTCTTGAAGCAACTGAGTTATGCGATCGCTGGGTTTGTTGATCATTTTCACGCCAAACATCAACTCGAACGGCGATCTTTTCGTTGAAGCATGCACATGTGAGTTAATGCTCTTTGCACGTTTGGTACTACCTTATACCATTTTGACGGTTCTTCTGCTGACAATTTCGAGATAATAGACAAAATTGTACGGTTGACTCTCTCAACCTGCCCGTTGCCTCTCCACACGTGATCTATTCCGTTTTCTTTTGAGTATTCTGCAAACAAGTTGGCCGTAAACGCTGATCCTCTATCCGAAATTATCCGCACCGGATTTCCAAAAATCTCCGACCAGGTTTCGATTTTCTTCAGGGTTTCCTCGCAGCTAGTTGTCTTTGTCGGAAAAAGCCACACGAATTTAGAGAAGCCATCAACCATTGCAAACACATACTTGTATAGCTTCGAAGTGGCGTCTATTGGACCCAAATGGTCAATGTGCAGCGTATGTAGTGGTTTATCTCCTTTATCGACATAATTTAGGTATCCCTCCTTTTTTCCCAACTTCTTGTTGAATATTATGCACTTGACAATTGTTGACAACTTTTGCGACTTTCTGCTCTAAATGAGGTATCCAGTAATTTTGGCGTACAGCATGCATCGTTTTGTGTATCGCAAAGTGGCCGGCATTGTGAGCGTCAACAATTATTTCCCTCTCCAACTGTTTAGGAACTACCAATAGGTCATTTCCCTCCACTTCCTTGTACACAAGACCACCTTTTACCTTATACGACTCAAAAGGACGACTTTTCAACACCTCTGCAATAGCTCTTATCATCTCGTCTTTAGCTTGAGCATTTTTGATTCGTGCTGTTATTTCCAACGCAGCCAGCATTACGCTATTTGGATATCTGCTCAGGCAATCCACGTGCTTAAGACGTTCACCAGGACGAATCTCTACCTCAAAGTCATAATCCTGAAGATAAACAATCCACTGCGTCACCTCTCTTGGAACATCTGTCTTCTTCAGCGTTTGTTTAAATGCAGCGCAGTCTGTCATCAACTTAAACGGTCTGCCCAGCAAATAATGACGAAATTTTGGTAATTGTCTAGTATAGCGGCCTACTCTCAGAAAATTCCAAAAAAATTCCCTTCGATAGATCGCGAATTATGAAGAATTTTCATGCAGAAAAAACGCGGGGGTCATCCGTGGTTTCCTTTTAAACGAATTTTAAAGTTGTAATTTTTGCCCATACAAATACATGCTTGATCACATATGCTTTTCGATATTATTTTCCTATGACTCAGGGGAACATTTGCTTGAATTTCAATGCGAAAGTGAGGAAATCTTTACACCTATTTGATCTGTTTTGAACTCTTTTCCACGCCACCTATTGAGGTAAAATTCAAGGCGCGTTTTTTCTAACGTGGTTTCCCCTAAGGAAGGGCCTAATCCACTGTCGTCTTCCCCGTGCACTTCCTCTTCCTCCTATGAATTAATATTTTATGTTCATAATTCGCGATCCATCGATGAATATTATATTGTACCCAAAAAAGTAAAATTTTTTACTTTTTTTAGGTAAAAAAAATTTTCGTCTGCGGCGCACATTCTCCATTACTCGCCTCAGCAAAATTAATATCATTAACGATGTTTTCTTTTTCGGGATTATATAACTGACCAATAGCCAGGAAGATGTTATGAATCCTATCCTTGTGACTTGGGAATCGTATATAAAACATAAACTTGGCCAAATATCCTGGATAGTGCATTTTTTTTTCGGCCAAAATGAGGCAACTCGGCCTTCACATCCCGCCACAGCCTTTCTATGTTTTGTGTGTGTGCTTGTGTAGAGGGATCCACAAAATTTTGAGAATGGTTCACCGTTTGGTGTAGAAAAAAAGGTATTTTTGCGGATACTTTCATTGAAATTGCACTGTTTCTTGACTTTTTTTTTTATTGCCCATGGTTGTAGCAGTCAACTGTTTACGGCACCGAAAGAATAGTTTGCCGTCATCTTTTACTGCTATCTTACAGTCAGCAGAACAATTTCCACATTTTTTTTCTTGTAGTAAACATTTGTGACGCTTTAAATACTCAATAACCTCTATATTCGTCAAAGACAAAAATTTCGACACCGTAAAATTGCAATTCGTGCACTCCATTTTGATTAGAATTATTGAATAAACAATAAAAATCCAATTAAATTTGAATTAAATTTGACACATTGCTCAAAACACAATATGTTTTATTAGGTAAAAAATCAAATTTTCAAAATTCGTTTAAAAAGAAACCACGGATGACCCCCGCGTTTTTTCTGCATGAAAATTCTTCATAATTCGCGGTCCATCGAGGAAATTTTTTTTGGAATTTTCTGAGAGTAGGCCGCTATACTAGACATTTACCTTTTTTGCTCCAGAAAAACACTGGGTGAAGTTGGCCCTCCGACCACTGCAAAAGCACCGCTGCAAATCCGTCTTTCGATGCATCCGTATGCACCTCCGTTTTAGCATCCCGATCATAAAGCCTTAGTACAGGTTCCTTCGTTAGTGCCTCCTTAAGGCGCTTGATTGCTTCCAGCTCTGGTTCAGCTATCTGGAAAACAGCATCTTTCCGCAGCAGGTCTGTTAACGGCCGAGCAATTTGGGAATAATTCTTTATGAATTTTCTAAAAAAACCAGTCAAACCTAAAAATGCTTGAACTGCTCTGACATTTTTCGGCACTGCAAAGTGCTTCACAGCATTCGTCTTCTCCTCTCCAGGCCATATGTTTCCATCTTCTATGTAGTGACCCAAGAAATATACTTTTGTTTGCAGAAAATGACATTTCCGCCACTTAATTCTCAAGCCATGAGCTCCAGCTGCCTCAAGAACCAGCTTCAACTTTGCCAAACAGTCCTCTGCAGTTTCAGCGTGAATAATCATGTCATCCATATACAAGTCCAGTATATCTCTGTTTATCAGATCTTGGAAAACGTGATTCACATATCTTATAAATGCGGCTGGTGAATTCCGAAATCCAAACGGCGTTTTATTGAACTCGTATAGGCCCGACTTTGTAATAAAAGCAGTGTATTTCTTGCTCTCCTCTTCGATTGGAACATGGAAAAACCCATTTTCCAAATCCATTATCGTAAAATATTTGGCCTTCTGCAGTTTCTCCAATACGTCATCGATAGCGGGAACAGGGAAACAGTCCCTTAGGACCATGGAATTCAGCTTACGGTAATCTGGACATAAACGACGGGTGCCATTTTTTTTATTTGCCACCACCAATCGACTAGCGAAGTTTGATGTCGATCGCCTAATAATTCCAGCCTGCAACCATTCTTGGATTTGCTTTTCCACTTCTTTCTCCTCCGCGATGGCAAGACGGCTTGGTGCCTGCCGAAATGGAATGATCTCACCATCTGGAACCACTTTCAGCTTGATTGGGACCTCTTCTACTGCTTCTGCACACTTGTAGTTATTGATCAGCCCATGGACCTCGTTCGCAAACTGCGGGGGAACATCAATATCAGCGTTTGAATTTATGATATTGTAAATACTTATCTGGTTTAAGTCCTCACAAGTTTTCTCCGGCAGGGAGGAAAACTTGTATCCTTCGACTGATGACGTAAAGTTGAATTTGACTAAAAAGTCGTAGCCCAGCAGTGCGTCAACTGCTATATCTTTGTCAGCAACCACGATAATGTTATGAGAAGTTTTTTCCTCATCAACAGCAATTTCGGCTTCAAAACAGCCAAGAGGGCGAGTGAAATTGTTGCCCAATCCACGTAGTGTTGAAGCACATCTTTCCAGCTTTACATTTGACAACTTATTGAAGATGCAGCTCTTTAGTATTGTGACGTCTGCTCCAGTATCCACCAGACACTCCACTTCTATGTCATTCAGCTTCACTGTTTTCATGCGATTTGTGTTTCGTACCACATTGACACCTGCCGACGATCCAGGACAATTCCTCGACATGTGACCCATTTTGTTGCAACGGAAACATTTTGTATCAGCCACGCAATCTTTTCGCAAATGCTATGCAGATCCAAAATTAAAGCAGTGCACTTTCCTGTTTCCAGCATCCGGTGTTTTCTTCTGATACGGCTGAAACGGCATTTTGTTGTTGTTCTCAGCCACACGTTCGAAATTATCATACTGCTCGTGTAGTTCTCTGTATGATTTGCAGCTGTACAGTGAATATTTAAAATCGCTTTTCAGCTGTAGTCCATCCACAATGTACCGTATAACTGACTGCGCATCCACATTCCCAACTGAAGCCAACTTTTTCATCTGAAGTAGGTACTCATGAAACGTTTCCTGCTTTCGCTTCTTACGTGCACGCAGCTCTGCATGGACATCCGCACTACACCTGTATACACGGCTGAACTCATCCTTCAACTGCGCCTTTAGCTCCGAATATTCACGCACACAGGTGGATTCCAAAAACAACTTTGCCGTGTTGGTCATCTTGGCACGGGCTTGAACATACATCTGCTTAATATTCAGACCGTATGCTTCAGCGTTCAATTCAAAATTGTCGAACCAATGATTCACCGGAATAGTTTCTCCATCAAAATCCGGAATAATTTTCTCGAAATTTTCTGCTGCGATCGTACAATTGTTTTTGTTTTGCTCATCCAATCCCATTTTCAGAGTAAGCAGCTGAACTAGATCCTGCAGAGTTCTCGTATTTTCAGATATCGAACTACTATCGATAACCGCGCCAGCCTGCGACATAAAGATCGATGACTTTTCGCCCATCCCTTTCTGCTTTGCTATGGCTCCGGTTGTTGTTTGTACTTCCTCAAGTTTCTGCGTGTTCTCGTTCTCCCTTTCAATTACCATGTTTCTGCTTCTTTGTATGCTTTGGAACTGGAGTTCCCATGAATTTCACCACGAAGACTTTGATTTCATCACCCAATTGCTATACAACTTTGCTGAAGAAATTGAATTATTTTGTTGACTGCTTTGAGCCTGTCCAACTTAGAGTCACTTTTATGATTGTTTTTGGTAACACTTTTCACTTTTTTGTGCTAACTGCGTGTAAGTTTATCCGGACCGAGACGAGCCCCCAAATGTGAGCGGATTGGCTAATCTGCTCTGTTTTATTTCCGGTTCTTTGGATTATTTTAATTTACAGTTGAATTATAAGTAGTTTTAAGGCTAATTAAGTACTGCTTGGATTTATACGCGGCGTTTGTAGGTAAAATTAACTGCTGATTCTCACGACTGGACTGCTGTTTTTCGACCTTTCTCGGCGGCTTCCGATCAACGACTCTTTTGCTTCTTTGCATACCGGCTGTTTTTCTGCTGTTACTGCTGTACTGCTGTTAACTTCTGCTGCTTCTTCTCTGCTGTTTCTCTTCTGCTGTTAATCTGCTGTATAAAACTCCGCTGTAAATCTGCTGCTTAACTCCTTAACCCTTTTTACATATATATTAATTTAAAATGTTTTTTTTTACAATACGACATTTATTTTATTTAGAATAAATCTTCTGATGGGTTAAATCATATCTGATCCCCTGTGTTCTACGAATCGCTTCCGATCCAAAAAGACCAAATTCCCCTAATTAAAACAAACTCAGTTATGATAACTTTTCCGAATGATATTGTGCTTCTTACACAGCTCGCAAAATTTTTCACATCCATCATCTTCTTATCTATTTATTGTCCCAATTATTTCGTCCTGCGTACTGAGTACAGATTTTCTAAAGTATTTAGCAATGTTTTTCATTGATCTGTCTTGTAGCAGGTTCTTAAAGGCTAAATTTTTAATAAATTAATGAAGATTATTTTCCTTAAAAGCGTGTTTGAGAATCGGCTACATCTGTTTTAGCGAAGGTTTTTGAGCTTGGTGAAGAAATTTTGCATTTTATCAACTTCGTAGAATTTGACCAATCCTCATACTTGTCCCCTACAGCTTTGTATCGATCGGCTTACGTCCTGGTACAGATTCTATTTGGTGTCATGTCCAATATCACTATTACTAGCTTTGGCTAAAGTTGTTGGGTTTTCAAAGGATAGGATAAAAGTTCCAAATCATTATGTCATTCGTTGGAGTAAGTCTATCAAGCACGCATCTTCTCAAATTATGAACATTGGAATACGAATGAAGTTCTGAATACGCTGCTGCCGAAATACACCTTAATCCGTAGGATTCGGACATTTCTTTACACTTCCAGAAAATGTTACCAGTTCTGGTTCATTTATTTCTTTATGGAATACAATAAAAATAATTTTAATGTCAGCTATGCTTTCTTTGGTGAGTCGAATTTGGAACCTTGCGCTGAACACGAATGGAAATACATCTCAGCGCAATGTATAGTCGCTTATATTTAGTATACGGTGATTGAGTGGAGTTATATTTTAAGAACGGAAAAAATCGCAATAACATGCACATTTCGTCATGATTTTAGAACGTTCATTTTTTTCTCTGCGTACCTTAATTCGCTTTCCAACTTTAAAGTCTTCTGATTAAGTTCTGCAATTAGATTTTAAGGTCATTCTTTCAATATCTTTTTAGTTTTTTTTCATCTTTAATTGTTTTAGTGTTTTAAGCACAAAAATTTTAGCATTGATTTGAATTTGCGTACGCCCTTGCTATGCAGGACACTGGCTGGGCGTGACGTCTGGACAAGAAAGAGGAATTGTCCCAGTTTAATTTTGAATACTGTCATTTAGAATTTGATTCGTTGGAAAAATTACTTAATATTGTGAACCGAACTTTTTTTGTTAATGGTCCGGTAGGGATTCAGGTTGATGGGGTCAAAAATGTAAGAGGATCAGTTCATGTTCCGGTTTGGGAAATCCAGAAATCTGGGACCGAACCGGTTCTCAGGAGTACGGTTCAGGACCGGCTTGCAGAATTGATCATGATCACCGCCAAACGCCTTTTGTTGAAGGACCTTCGGGAGATATTACAAAGGAGCAGAATTTTTTGATTATCTTACTGTTTTACTATCAAAAGTGTTAAAATGCAGTTCAAGCAAGGAGAAGATGTGTTAACCGAATGCTAATGCCAAAATTGGTTTGCAAAATCCCGTTCCGGCAATTCCGAGGATGCACCACGTCCTGGAAGGCCTCTTGAAGCCGATGTGGATAAAATAAAGTCGTTGGTCGATGCAAATCGTCTGAAAGATTAAATTTGTCTAACGCGACCGTTCACAAGCACATGAAACGTCTACGATTAATTTCGAAGCTTGACATATGGGTTCCTCACTTTCTTATAGGACGAAATTTGCTTCGTCGTATTAACGTCTGTGATTTGCTTATCAAACGTCGAAGGAGTGATCCATTTTTGAAGCGCATTATTACTGGCGAAGAGATCATGGTCTAAAAAGGATGAACCAGCTCAAACCAAAAGGTTATGATGTCTGTTTGGTGGGATTTCAAAGGTGTCGTTTATCTTGAGCTTTTGCCCGACAATACCACGATTAATTCTTAAGTGTATTGTGATCAGCTGGACAAATTGAGTGATGCACTCAAACAGAAGTGGCCAGAATTTATCAATAGAAAAGGTGAAGTGTTCCACCAGAACAATGCGAGACCTCATACAAGTTTGATGACTCGCCAAAAGCTTTTACAGCTTGAATGGGATGTACTACCACACCCACCATATTCTCCAAACTTGGCACCTTCGGACTATTACTTGTTCTAGTCTCACCTCTTCACCTCAAATCAGAACGTCAAAAACCACTTGGATCAGTCAGTAAATTGCACTAAAAATAGAAATTACCTTGTGAACGACCTAATAGAATGATTAAAATGATTTTAAAGCTTCTGCTGTAAGGTGCACGCAATGTTACACCCAGAGAAATCTAGCACGATTAGGCAAGACTGAAATCGGTTTCAATTTAGTTTTTTTTCGTCTTGAATTTTTAAGAAGAAATCTGCTTGAAATCGGGAAGACTTGTGCGCTCGATTTTGAATTTGGCATTCGCGTTGCGGAGAGCGAACGAAAAAACGAAAGCATTTCGTTCTCTCGCTCTCTATCAACTGTGTTCTAAAATGCTTACTTTCAAGAAGATCTATTCTTGAATTCGAGAATAAATCATGCTTGATATGAAGCTGACTAAATTTAAAACCGAGCAGATCGAGCTTTAAAATTCATGCTTGATTTCAGTATTTTCTTTTTGGATCCAAGAAGATTCTGTCTTGCCTTTTAATTATTTAATTAAGTTGCAGCTAAAATTAATTGCAATAAAAATAATAGTTGCATATTGTTTATTTAGCTGGATTAAAAAATTAGTTTAAACTTGAAACTAAATTAATTGCAAACGAGAAGGCAAAGCTAACTTCGACTGTGCCGAAGTTTTAATACACTTGAAAAGTTTTACTCCAACTGATTTAACCGGTTAAATATATATAGGATATAGATATCAGATATTTAAAATTTTTAAATCATTGATAATATTTGATAGCATAAAAAAATTTTTTTTTAGTAAAACCAGGGTGTCAAACCGGAACACGAACCGGAACCGTATACCGAAAAGAACCGATTGAAACTCAGAACCAGAACCGGAACCGTTATTATTTATTTTTTGCGTACCGGTATTTCGGAACCTTTATTTTTGGAACCTAAATGACCGAAAAGAACCGAAACATTGTACCGGTACAGTTTCGGTTCTGAGTTTTTTTTGTTATTTAATTTTAATTGCTTTAATCAGGGATTTTTTCAGGGTAAAACGCAGGGTAAACGTAAGCAAAAACTTACAAATGTAAAGTTAAGGGACCATCTGGTATATACTGAAATTTTCAATAAAAATAACAATTACATCTTATTTCGTTGCATATATTTTGGTTCAATAAATTCCAAATATTATTAAATTATACCTAATTTTTGCATTTACTAATGAAATGAATTAACCTAATAGCAGGGTTAAATTGTGATCTGTAACGTTATCTGAAAACAGTGTATTTAACATTTCATCAGATATCAAAAGATCTTCTTGCTCTTCTATTATTAAGACATTTTTTTCTGTGGTTAAGTTTATTATGTTTAATTTTTCTTCTTAATAACTACTTTTTGTTGTGTAGGGTGCTACCATTTCTATTATATCTTCGGATTAAAGGATTTTTAAATTATACCGGTTCATACCGGTACGTACCGGTATACCGAAATAAAAACCAAGGTACCGGTACGGAACCGAATACCGAAATAAACAAGAACCTAAACAGAACCTTTTACCGAAACATTAGTTTCGGTACGTACCAGAACCGGAACCGGAACCGAAATTCGATTCGGCATAAGTTTTACCAAATTGAAATAGAAAATCAATTTTGTTAAAGATTTAAAAAAATATTCAGAATTTCAGAATTTTTGTTTACTTGATGGTTAGTTCTCATTTATTTTCAATTTAAATTTTAAAGTAGAATGTCTTCGAGTATTTTTTGGTCTATTCTTCTTCTTTAATCATACAAAATTAATGTTATTGTGGTAAAAGGACGTTCAACTAAGACAAGGAGACTTTTTTGAACCAGACTGAAACTTTTGGTTCGGAGCAGGTTCTGCTTCAACCATTTTTCAACAAGAGGTTCGGTTCACAGTAAAAAAAGTCGGAGTTCCGGGTTCGAACCGGTTTGTAGCCCTTGTTTACTCGAAGAGATATAGCTACACTTAAGCAAAATCTTTCTTTGATTAGCCTTAAGAACAGGGGCCCTGGTTTCAGCACCAGGGTAGCCGATGCTAGGAGGATCCCTTGTTGTGTTGTTAAATCAATTATAGGTGTTTAATAGCGTTTGGCCATGAAAACACAAACGCCCTCCAATTATATACCCTTGCAGAGGGTATATTAAAATTGTCACGATGTTTGTATCGCATAGAAGGAAGCATCTCCGACCCCATAAACTATATAATATATAAAGTATATATATTCTTGATCAGCATGACAAGCTGAGTCCATATAGCCATGTCCGTCGATCCGTCTGTTCCTTTGCTATCTCCTCCCTCAGTTTTAAAGCTATCTTGACCACACTTAGCAAAAAGTCTTTAAATCACATAGGCTGCACATTTGTCGAAATCGGCCGGATCGAATGACTATATCATATAGCTGCCAAAAACAAGTTCTAGTGAGAAAAACTTTTTTCTTATCAATCGTAGCGTCCTTTGAAACTGAAAGGGTCCTTAAGCAGCGGTGGAGCGCATGTTAAAAGTATTGGAAAAACAACGAGACCACAAAATTAAAAAAAAAATATTCTGGTGGACTTGCGCTATGTTCCATCTTGGAACAAATTTTTTTAATTTACATACATATGTTCTGAATGTGAAGAAAAATATTCGGATCTAATATCGATTGGCCCTTTCCAAAAAAAAGGAACACAAACTGATTTTTTGGAGACGAAAAAAAAATTGCGGTGACTGAGTTGATATGAAATATCCCATATATTCTATCGGTTAAATCAGTTGGAGCGAAAGTTTGTAAGTGTATTAAAACTTCGGCACAGTCTAAGCAGGCTTGTTGTGATAAACGTGCACATAACAGACATTTAGCTTCAATATATATTTTTATATTTTCTAATTATTTTCACAGTAGATGCATTTCTTTGGCTATTATTGCTGTTAAATTAAAGACAGTATCTTACAAAAAATTACAATAAATACACAAAAATATATTGTCACATTATGCTCATAATTGAATCATCGCCATGGCCATTCACTTTGGTCTTTCGCAACGCACCCAATCGTGAAGGCAGCTGTAGGGTGGGCACATCAACGCCCAGTTCAGGATCCGGAGTGGACAATACGGCTCCTCCTTCGCCATTGGTTACATCTACATCCGGAAAGCTTACCTTCTTGGTGGTTGGAGTCACAGACTTGGGACGTCCTTCATCCAACTTGAGAGCAGCTCTCGGAATTTCTATTATATCTTCGGATTAAAGGATTTTTAAATTATACCGGTTCATACCGGTACGTACCGGTATACCGAAATAAAAACCAAGGTACCGGTACGGAACCGAATACCGAAATAAACAAGAACCTAAACAGAACCTTTTACCGAAACATTAGTTTTACGTACCAGAACCGGAACCGAAATTCGATTCGGTTTGATTCCCTGAGTAAAACACATTTTCCGACCGATCGGTTCTATGGCAACTATTTGCTATAGTCATCCGATTTTAATCAATTTTTTCAACATTATGTGAAAGCATATAAAACTAATATATACCAAGATTGGGGACGCTGCGATAGAAAACAAAAAGTTTTTCTGACTAGTGTTATGTTCCGATTTCTTTTCCGAGTCCATCTATCGGTTTCCGTCTAGCTAACGGCTGGCTCAGGGGTGAGCACGACCCCGATACACAGACAATAGATAAAAAAATTACATTTATATTTTTTGGATTTTCCATTTCTATGCTTGGCAAATTATTTTTAGAACAGATGAGCCATAGTAGAGTTGCCGCCCCCGCAATTTGGAAAAATCCTCATATCTCCCACAATTTGGGCATGTTGTGATCTAATAAAATATTCTTAAATAAACCCTGAGTAACGGGTATATCGAAGTAACGAGTATATCGAAGTCGAGCAGGGCCGATTTCAACTTACGCTCTAATATCTTTAAAAAACTGTCAACAGCCACCAGATTGGTCAACTATAAATAATCATAATTTTTTCTGGCAAAACTGCGAATTACGTTTTCATGGGATGATCCAGGTTGCATTTCTGTAATTTTTTATTTTTTTTTCGTATGTGATTCACGAATACCTGCAATTACAAGGACGCACGATGAATTACTACAGATCAAAAGTACAAGCCACACTGCCACACTCCTATAGTGCGATAGTTCAAGTCTAAAAATAGCTGAGGCTATTAACAATAAGTCCCGCTTCGATCCTGACCCCAAAACTTTTAATTCAACCCTATCTTCCCCGATCCCGCAGTGAATTATTTGTTGTCAGCTCGCGCCTATCCTTAACTGAAGATATTTAATTTGTCTTGCTCACAAAAGTATGCTACGAAAATTGCAGTTCACCTTAAACAAAATTGCTCAATCTTTGACTTTATTAAAATAGAAATAAATGCAAACATAATACCAATGTCAATTTGAGTCCTCCTCTGAGCTATCGCTATAGGCGGATAGCAGAGATAACCCAACTGGAGCTGCTGGTTTGGCTGGAACTGATGCTTGTGCTGCATTCGGCTTGGGTTTAACCAGCACCAAGGGGGTTTTGCGCTTAACCAGTGATTGGGCTGCAACAGCAGTTTTACTGGACGATCCAGCTACAGTCGGTAAGCTAGTGGTGGGTTTAGATAATTTAGCGGGCGGTGGAGCTGGCATCAAATCCTTTGCCTCATCTTTCATCTCCTCAATAATTTCTTCAGCCACGATACGTGTGGTGCTCTCAGATTTACCTTTGAAGTTGACAGATCTTCAAGAAGATCGAATTAGTAACAGAAACTATCAGACCTGTTCCGTTTTTCACAAAAGTGAATTCGAATGGGGTACATGATCACTTTTTGATAAACGATCAAGCTACTCGGTATCAACCCTTTAGTTTTAAATTACTTTTAATGCGACAAACTCGACTTCAAATGCATCAAGATGATTCACTCAAAAAAATTTGACACAACCACACATGTACCACATTCGAATTTGACCAATTTTGTCGAAAGGCTTGTATATCGCTCTTCGCACACTCACTTGATAAACTCCTCATCCTCGCGTTCCTCGCGCTCCATACGTTCTCGTTCCGTTTCCTTGGTATTGTATTGCTCCAGCATTGTCGTATAGTCCACTGTCTGTTGGCGACGATTCAAATCCCTCAACTCCTCTAGACTCTCGAGCATTTCGATTTCATTACGCGACTGCTGTGTTCGATTCTCCAGTAGTTTCATGGGATTATTCGCCTCTTCCTCGCGTTCTTCACGCTCTTCGCGGCGCGCCTGCTCCTCGGCCAGCTTGAGGGCCATAAAGTTGCGTGTAGCCCCAGCTTCGATCTCATAGTCAGTATTCTGGGGATCTGTTTTGAAGGAAATCTCTTGCAGGCATCTGGTGCACTTGATGTAAAAACGATAGATTCGTATGCCCAGGTACGTCTCATTCTCCACGTCCTCCTTGCGGGCATTAAACTTTTTGCCCTTGTAAATGTATTCACCGCAGGTTTTGCAACGCATATTGAAAGGAGCCATCAGACGAACAGTGTACTGTCGATTCTTGGCCAGTTTCATGCGCGGAATCTTCGACGGATCGAAGTCCGGAGGATAGTATTTCTGTACGAGATTAAAGAATATGGTCTAGTTGTGGATGGTCAATAGTTTCAAATTAAATCACTTACGTTAAGAACTTTGCGCTCGGACATGTTGAAAAGGAAAACGGACGCTGTAAATGTGAATAAAAAAAATGTAATTAAATGCCAAGTCAGCTGTTTACTTTTGAATTAGGGATGGCAAAAATTGCGATACTTTTAACAGTGTTGAACAATGCGTGAGCCTCTCTCTCGCTCAAATATAACCAGTGCTGCCAATTGGGCAGTCCATATAAATTCAAACATTGCTGGCCGTTACGCTACCATTTTTTTTTTCAAATAAGAAAAATGCACGTAAAAAAACGTTCGATAGACAGCGAATAATAATACATTTGTGTGGCGGTCATCTGTGGTTTAATTTGAAAAATGGTTTAATCAATTCACTGTAGTCAATAGTAGGAAAAACGGAAAATGCCCGCCGGGCTTTTAGTCACTTTTTGTCGGCTTTATAACACCAGGAGAATTTATTTACGCCCAAAATAAAAATATTCTGATTAAATGGCCTTATGGGGCTCAGTGGGAAGTGTGCGTCCCTACTGTGTGGGAGGTTGTGGTTGGTTCAAACGACGAGATGATATTATCACTTAGATGATTTTATCCTAGAAGGAATGAAACAAGTCCATCTATATAAATGTGCAGTTTAGCCCAGGGCTGCAAACCCAAAATATTTTGGCAGTTCGAACAACAATTTTGCAATGGTTTGAGTTAAAGGTTTTGTTTGAACCTAGGTTTGGCATAAGTTTTACCAAATTGAAATAGAAAATCAATTTTGTTAAAGATTTAAAAAAATATTCAGAATTTTTGTTTACTTGATGGTTAGTTCTCATTTATTTTCAATTTAAATTTTAAAGTAGAATGTCTTCGAGTATTTTTTGGTCTATTCTTCTTCTTTAATCATACAAAATTAATGTTATTGTGGTAAAAGGACGTTCAACTAAGACAAGGAGACTTTTTTTGAACCAGACTGAAACTTTTGGTTCGGAGCAGGTTCTGCTTCAACCATTTTTCAACAAGAGGTTCGGTTCACAGTAAAAAAAAGTCGGAGTTCCGGGTTCGAACCGGTTTGTAGCCCTTGTTTACTCGAAGAGATATAGCTACACTTAAGCAAAATCTTTCTTTGATTAGCCTTAAGAACAGGGGCCCTGGTTTCAGCACCAGGGTAGCCGATGCTAGGAGGATCCCTTGTTGTGTTGTTAAATCAATTATAGGTGTTTAATAGCGTTTGGCCATGAAAACACAAACGCCCTCCAATTATATACCCTTGCAGAGGGTATATTAAAATTGTCACGATGTTTGTATCGCATAGAAGGAAGCATCTCCGACCCCATAAACTATATAATATATAAAGTATATATATTCTTGATCAGCATGACAAGCTGAGTCCATATAGCCATGTCCGTCGATCCGTCTGTTCCTTTGCTATCTCCTCCCTCAGTTTTAAAGCTATCTTGACCACACTTAGCAAAAAGTCTTTAAATCACATAGGCTGCACATTTGTCGAAATCGGCCGGATCGAATGACTATATCATATAGCTGCCAAAAACAAGTTCTAGTGAGAAAAACTTTTTTCTTATCAATCGTAGCGTCCTTTGAAACTGAAAGGGTCCTTAAGCAGCGGTGGAGCGCATGTTAAAAGTATTGGAAAAACAACGAGACCACAAAATTAAAAAAAAAATATTCTGGTGGACTTGCGCTATGTTCCATCTTGGAACAAATTTTTTTAATTTACATACATATGTTCTGAATGTGAAGAAAAATATTCGGATCTAATATCGATTGGCCCTTTCCAAAAAAAAGGAACACAAACTGATTTTTTGGAGACGAAAAAAAAATTGCGGTGACTGAGTTGATATGAAATATCCCATATATTCTATCGGTTAAATCAGTTGGAGCGAAAGTTTGTAAGTGTATTAAAACTTCGGCACAGTCTAAGCAGGCTTGTTGTGATAAACGTGCACATAACAGACATTTAGCTTCAATATATATTTTTATATTTTCTAATTATTTTCACAGTAGATGCATTTCTTTGGCTATTATTGCTGTTAAATTAAAGACAGTATCTTACAAAAAATTACAATAAATACACAAAAATATATTGTCACATTATGCTCATAATTGAATCATCGCCATGGCCATTCACTTTGGTCTTTCGCAACGCACCCAATCGTGAAGGCAGCTGTAGGGTGGGCACATCAACGCCCAGTTCAGGATCCGGAGTGGACAATACGGCTCCTCCTTCGCCATTGGTTACATCTACATCCGGAAAGCTTACCTTCTTGGTGGTTGGAGTCACAGACTTGGGACGTCCTCCATCCAACTTGAGAGCAGCTCTCGGAATTTTATGCTTCACCAGCTCATAGGTGCAGGCGTAGAGAAAAGCATACTGCTGTTGGGTCTGCACCATTTTCATGCGTTGGAAGCGCAGCTTCTTGACCGTTTCAAAAATATTAATTTTCGACTCGTTCTTCAAACGCTGCATGATCAGGTCTAGGCCAATAAATGTACCCGTCCGACCTACTCCAGCACTACAGTGCACCACAATGGGCGAGTAGTTGGGACGCTTTTCGGCCTTGACCTTCCTTACGAAACTAATCAAATGCATGGGATCCTCGGGACAGCCATGATCGGGCCATTTCTTGAAATAGAAATGTATGACCTTTTCTTTTAGGCCATACTTATCATAGACCACGGAGAGCTCAGTGCGATCGTAAAGGTCAAAGCACTCCTTGGACTTTATGGTGACCACCAGGCCACGCAAGTTGTAGGGGAAGTATTCGTGGCACTTAATCTGACAGAGAGTTTGGTTAAGTGGAATTGTAATAAAATGATAAGTAAAGCACTTACTGTATTGCCCTCACGGAACTGTGTGACCTGAACTATAATGCGCACATTATGCTGTAAGATCATGCGCCAGAAGTCCATAAGACTCTCGGGTTTAGGTCCTTGAGTAGCTATGTACTCTTTCTTGCGAGTGTGGCCCTGAAATGGAATGCTGAAATCTCTAGTTCAAATAAAAAAAATTAACTAAAAACATACATCGATAAAAGAGGCGTTGATGTAGTCCGAGCCCTCAGCATCAATGTCCAAAATCACACGATTCTTGTCGTCTATAAAAATAAAAGTGTCAAGTAACTCATTCAAGTCAACTTGGTTGTTACTTCGTGCTACCCACATGGATATATATCGGCATAGCGATTCTTATGCGAACCCAATTCGGCGGCCGCATAGCTCAGTTCCAGAGCCACCACAGTGATTTCCTTGAACTCGCGCGCCAGTTTCTCTGGCTTAGACACCTCTCCGTAGAATATAGCGAAGTTCTTGGCTATCACATTTCCAAAGGGATCTTCAATCCCCTGGCCCGAGTCGCGATGCCTAAGTACCAAGTAGAAAGTACAGCAGAAAATAAAGAAATTCTCTCTTTGAGACTTACCAGGCAATGCGCTTGCGCACCCAGAGTACGGCCAATCCCAACACAAAGGCCAACAGCAGACAACTGCAGACACTGACCAGTATCAGGGTGACCTTGATTGCCGAATCCGTTTTGAACTCCAGCAGTGCTGCGTCATTATAACCCGATTGAGTAAACAAACGCACCACCATATTGTATTCCGTATCCGCCTTCAGTGGGCCATTGCAATAACGCTGGTTCTGTTGCGGACACTTGTCGGCACCAATTATGTAGATAATCTCGTCGACGGAAGTCCTGCTCTCACCACTGCTCACATCCGGATACCACCGCTCCGGCGTAGTTTGATACTGGTAGATGCAATCATTGCCACCACCACCGCCAACCTCTTCGTATGATCGTACACTGGGCCATTCGTTCGCGTTAAGGATATCGTATTTCAACTGTGGTATTCCGGCACAAATCTTCTGCGACAGAAGCAAAGCCACAAAGGTGATGTTACCCGATTCGGAATTGAGTATGTCGGCGGGTAAGCGTACGATTGCCGAGCTGGTCGGATGATTTGTCTCATAGGCATTGACGCGCATTTGGCCCACCAAATCGTCACCCAGACGAGAGGGTACTAGATGGAGAATAGAAAAAAGTAAATTGATAAATTGAAAAAAGTAATTGCACATCCAAATGATCACAGAATAGGCGCCATTTGCATTCGAACGGCACCGTCACAGTTAGCTTACCTCTTTTTTATACTCTGTACCAAAGGTACAAAGAGTACATTAGTTTTGTGCAGAAGGAAGCATCTCCGACCCTATTAAGTTATAGCAGTTGGTCGCTTGGACTTGGAAAATGCTGACATTTTTAACGAATCATGCCGTGATTATACGAATGCACAATGGGGAAAACGTTAATATTTATAAAGTCTACGATTTCGTAAAACTTTTAGAACCTAAGTTGAGCTTTAAAAGTCGCATTATTTTTTTTTTGTACAAAGCCAAAAGTGTAATTGGCTTTATCAAGAATTTATACACCACCAAACATTATTCTTTTTGCTGGTTCGACCAAATCTAGAATAATCAGGCCTGTTCCCGTTTACGATTTCGATAAAATTATGTGAAATCGGAATTGGAAAATATTTCCGTTTTCATAAACCGATTATCTTGTTCGGCGAATTACTTCAAATTTTGATTTATCTCTGTCTGTCTGATGGCAAAATATATAAGCCGAATATTCAAATCGTTTTTTGAAAAAAAGGCCCTTCTGACAATAATTCTTATTGAAATTAAAGTACCTAGTCACTAACCTTTTGAGAAGGTACATGAAAATTTGGACCTAGGTAAGGTAAAAGGTACTCGATTTTTTAAATACCTAGGTACGGTACACAAAATTTGTATCTAGGTATGTACCTAGGAACAAATACCTAGGTACTAGGAACAAATACCTAGGTACTACCTAAAGCTAAGTTCACACAGGCAAATAAAAAAATTTTAAAATGAGGCCAAGCCGAGCTTCTCTCAATCTCTTGGCTATAGTTACGCTATATATAGCTATAGTTTTGCACCATGCACTAAATATGCTTACAATTCATGATGTCTTAATATTGTAAGTAATGTAACGTTATAATAGTGGATTGCGGTATATTCCGAAATAAGAGATTCGGGTTTGGCTATCCATATAAATCGATTTTCTGTTCCATGTGGTACTCGGACATTTTTTACGATATATTACATATATGACCTATTAACACCTAAGTGGATTCACCATATTTTGCACAAAAAAAATGGTTCCTGGGTTACAATTCTGGGAGCTTAGAAGACACTGTAATCTTAGTCTGCCTCTGTCTTATTAGTTTACAAAGAGTTATAGTTTTGGTAAAACCAAAGAACAATATTTGTATCAAGTTACTTTTCTAACAATATTATACAAATGTGTATGCCTCGAAGCTTTCTAACAATCTTGCGTTAGTGTTGCTTTCTACAACTATTTGGGATTGATGAAAAACTGACGAATGATGAACATAAATATTTGTTAAAAGACTGATAAAAGTCGGGATAAAGGTTGATCCTTCTAGGGTTTATTAGTTCCATGGCAAACAATTATAGTAAACACCTTTGCCTGCGTTAAAGTTGTTCAATTCAAAAGTAGATCAGAGCAACGTGTCAGAAGTTATTCAAGCTATGAACTAGAAATTTGGAGTGTAGGTTAGCTGTTTGAAGTCAGACATTTTACTGGTTTAAGTTCGGTTCTTTACTCGCTCAACCGGTCCACACTTGGCTCAGAACCATATCTTAGAAGCTATAATGAAGTTATGAACTTAAAATTTTGAGTGTTTGTTAGTTATATGGAGAGAGATATTTCACAGTTTCAAGACCGGTTCCAAACCCGCTGAACTAATTCAAAACTGATTCAGAGCCATATCTCAAAAGTTATTAAAGCTATGAATTTGATATTTGGTGTATAGGTTAGTTGTTTGAAGTCAGATAGTTTTTTTTGTTTCAAGACCGGTTCATTACCCGCGAAATCGGTTCAAAAGTAGTTCAGTGCCATTTCTTAACCTTATCAAAAATTGCTAGGAACGTTATATTTGATGTGTAGGTTTGTAACCGTTTTAATAGTGGTTCAGAGCAATATCCGAAGAAAATATTTAAGCTATGAACCTTAAACCTTACAGTTATAGGGAGTTAGATGTTTTTCGGATGTAAAAGTGGAGTCCGCCGTACAAGTTTGTGGAAAGCGATTTTAACTTCATCATAAACTCTGTCATAACGGTAATGAATTATTTTTTAATATTCTGAAAGAAAAACATCAACACAATGCTTAAGGATCCGAGCGGCGCCGGGTATATAACTATAACATATATTCGGCTTTTACAGCCCTTAAAGGGCCATGACAAGCCTAAAGGGCGCTCCAGAGAAAGGGACCTGATACTCTTTCGTTCTATATGCAAAGTGTATTTATTCTCTTAATTATTTGAGAAATCAAAGAGATTGAGTACACTGTACAAAGATTCCCACCGTCCATTAAATGGATAAAGTTGGGGAAAGGTTTGAGACTGATCATGAATATATGTATGCAAATGTTTCCTTCTGTCTGTTACAAACATTTGCACAACTTCATGATATCTTTATTTCCCATTTTAATGGGTACAGGGTATTAAAATTTAGTTAGGATGCGTTAGTCAGTTACTGAAAGGAGTGTGTGTCTTCCTGCAAAATATTCAGCTGTTCATACTGTATTTAGTAAATACTAAATACTTACTAAAATGTATTTAGTAAAATAAAATACTATTTACTGAATTTACAGCTCTCTGATTCTAAGTTGTGAATGTGTTTCCTCAGCCTACAGTATTCTGAACGGAATCTAGTTATCACCAGGAGAGAGCGTTAGCTTGTTCAACGACATTCTGTGGTCCTCTAAACACCGTTAGCCAAAGGCTTGAAACCTCCAACTTCACAGCCATGATATATACTTTCGGACATTCATCCAATTCTTAATACTCACTACCCGCTGGTGACTGCCATGTCTGATCCACGCTGTCACTTAATGTGTCAACATCAAACGTTTTCACAGCCACTTTCACTTTGTAGTTATACTCGGGCTGCATATTCGTCTCTGTGTATGACATTCGTCCTCTCGGATCTGTTCGATCCAATTCCACAAAACGCTGAAAATCAACCGGCTCATGGAGATCACGTTGACCCGCAAAATCCAAAGCAAACCATTCGATCCTGCCATTTGATTTGCAAGGCACAGTCCAAGTAATGGTTACATTGGCACTATAAGTGTTGTTGTCCGCCGTGGGACCCATGGCTACGACTTCTAAATTGGTGACCACATCGGAAACTGTTTAAAAAGCTAGAAGAGTTATAGGCGAAGGGATAAGGTCTGAGCATTAACTTACCCGACGGCTTCGTAGTACCAATAATGGGTGAAGTATATTGTCCCAAGCCAAACTCATTTTGAGCAGCCACCTGCATAATGTACTTAACAGCTGGGAATAACTCTGAAATAAATAAAAATGGATCTCCCTTGGTCTCGGGCTTGGGAGTGTCATTCGGGACTGCACAGCCGGTTGGCACAAAATAGTCCGGTTCGTAGCGCGTTAAATAGGTCTGATAGTACTTGAGCGGTCCATTCAGATAGAGCGGAGGCAACCAGGTAAACTCCAGACTGTTAGTCCAGCTCTGATTTAGCTTGACTTCTCTGGGCTCCTCTGGAACTGCAATGGACTGGATTATTTAAATCGGAGAGTCAACCAAGAATCATACTTACAGTAGTACTCGGTTTGTGTTCCCAAAAGTGTCTTGAGTTTGGAGGGTCCAGCCACATTGTGGAGGACCACATTGCAGGCATAGGTGGTGAAGGGTGAAAGGGGCGACAGTATGGCCTGGAAACCTAAGCAGGCACCGTTAGTTACACTATAAAACGTCTATGAGGGTGGATCAATAAGTAACAGTTATTGACAACAGAAGACGTTGCTGCCATAGTGCACTGTCAAAGATTAAAAGACTCCATACTATCGCTAACTCAATTACTTATTGATCGACCCTCCTAAATGCAATCAACCTGGTATATAAGTGTTTTGCCATAATTATTGAACTAATTCAAATGAACATGATAATAAAATAAAACATTAAACAAGTTACTTTTTCAGTCTTCATTTGACTATTACGACTACGGAATGCATTTAATTTAGTTTAAAATAAACTGGGGCTAAAAATGTCACAAATATTGAAAAAAAAAGGAATAGTTTAAAAAGAAGTTAAACAAATTAAACTAACTAAGTCATTAAGCTGAACTAACATTTACAACTTGAATGTACGTACCCCACTTGCTATAGCCCTCCACATACTTCTCGGCAAAGGAATGTGGCACATCGGCCGTGGTGGAGCATTTAAAGTGAGCAAAGAGGGTCTGGCAATTGTTGTCATTGTCCTGATTGAGGGCATTGAGCTCCAGGCTATGCGACGAACGTCCCTTAGCGACCAGTTGCAGGGTGATCTATTGGACAAATTAAATCTCTATATAATTCCATTTTGATTTCCGAACGACGCTCCCACCTTATCTGAATTGACAATGGTCGCTTTGGTCTCCACATCCACTTGCTTCAGCTCGCCATCTAAATTGTGGGTATAGGGTATAATCTGAATGGTGTAAGCCTGACAGGCCAGCAAATCCTTCTCGAAAAAAACACTATTGTTTTGAGTGCTTGTGCTTAAAGCATTCACATCCTTATTATCCTCCATCCAGCCAGATAAACGATAGCCATCAATGCAAAGATCAGCGTAGGCCGGTGTCTGCCAACTAATGTTCAGGGAGTACGAACCGGGTGTGACGACAGGTTCCAATATGGCAGAGGGCTTATCCTCATCAATTGTACTCTCATTTTCATAGATAGTTCCATCAGTACCATTTAGCAATATGGGGACTATCTGCACTTTATAGGTGCCACAGGGATCCAGGTTATTGAACACAACGAATGTCTCTGGGGTTATTATCCCATCTGATACTGGGTACGGCCGCTGGATAGGACCCGTGATATTGACACGATATTTGGCCACACATTTGGCATGATCACGAGGTGGTGACCACATCCAGCGTAGATCAGTGGAAAGCAAGTTATGACTGGGATCCCAGACAGCACTGGCATCTGCAAAGAAAATGGGATTAGGCACATCTAAGAGGGACTCCGCCTTCACACGTATGCACTTACTCTTCTCGGCGGAGATAAACTGCTCTGTTGCCTTGGGCGTTGTATTACGATTTATGTAGACCTCAAAAGAATGCAGTTCACAGCCCTGAAGATCCGGCAGCAGAAACTTCCTGAGAGTGCCAGTTTGAGACATTTCTTCCCACTCGCACTGATCTAAGAAAAGGAACAGAATCACCCAAACGGAAATCGTACCGGAACCGTTAATCAAAATGAGCCTTTCCATCGATTCGATTATTGTTACTGATCAAGAATATATATACTTTATGTGATCGGAGATGCTTCCTTCGACTCAGCTTGCATGCTGATCAAGAATTTATATACTACATGATGTTTCAGATGTTTTCTGATATGAAAAATCCAACCGAATTTTACATATGTACATCTACTTGAAAACAATGTTTTACCCTCAAACCCTCCTCAACGGTTAATAAATACTATATAGCATATTTGGATTTTCAACCTTCTATTGGCTATTGGATTTTGCCAGGATAGATAACTTACAAGCCGAATTTCAAATACCCAAAAATAACGCATTTCCTTAAACCTACCCCTGCCACCTCATGTGGCGACCTTAGAGGTGGATTTTCCAATATTTTGCATACTTTGCTTACAAATCGAGTTTCAAGTCGACGGAAAGAAAATCGAAAAGGCAAAGCTAACTTCGACTGTGCTATAGTTTTAATGCACTTGAAAAAGTTCGCTGCAACTGATTTAACTGATAGAAAACATATGGCATATAGATGATATATATTTGAAAATTCAAAATCATTAAAAATCTGATGGTTGACCTCAAAATTGATTACGCTGTCATTAAAACAAATAAGTTTTCTTATTAAGACCCATATTCCGACCGATCAGTCATGCTGAGTTTTAGAACTTTATCATAGAAAACAAACAAGTTTTTCCTACGAGCACCCGTTTTCCGATCGATCGGTACTATGGCAGTAGTCATCCGATTTTAACCAACTTTTGCAGAACAGCATAAAAAATTCATAATAGCTGATTAAAAGAACGCTATCGTTCAAAACATAAAAGTTTTTCTCACAAAGACCTATAGTTCCTAGATCCGGTCGGCTTTGACATATTAGTTAGTGCCTCTGTGCAAAATTTTAGCGTGACAGCTTAAAAAATGAGGGACTTGTTTTCATAGAAACAGATAGACAGACGGATGGACAGACAAACGGAAATGAACACAGATCGTCGTCCTGATCAAAAACATATATAGTTTATGTGGTCGGAAATAAATATTTCTATGCATTATCCGGGATGATAACAGACAACCAAGAGATTGGATGAAGGTCGGCTTGGCCATTCAGGGACTGAAACAGCCAAATTTACATTTACTTCTCATTTGAGTTTCTCATGCAAGTTGTTACAAGCAAATAATTTACAATACCTAGAAGCGACATCTCATACAAACAAATTTGATTGGCGGGTCCTGCCGGTAGTACCCGCATTTGGCAAACAAGGTGACGCAGAAAGATGACGGAACTCGGAGTTACGAAGCATTACACATTCTAATAATAGAATCAGCATATTAACCCTCTTTTTTGATGACCCCCGGCGTTATGAGAAACCAAGACAAGATTCAAAAATTGTTGTATCAGATGTCGCTTCTAGGTTATGTAAATTAATTGGTAATAGTCAATCTGAGAAGAACAAGTGAAAATACAGCTTAACCCAACTCACCACTAGAGCTCTCTGGTGTAGTCTCTTCAAGATCAGGCGGCTCACTTGTGTCTAGTGTGTTATAGTCCATGCCCAGAGTTGTCTGTATGGTAGGTAGCTCTGTGGTGCTGATTTCGTTTTGATCCGTTTCGCAGTCAATCTGTTTCCATTTGAAGGTGTAGGTTTCTATGCAGCTTTTGTCTCGTGGTTCATCCCAAGTAATCTCCGTCTGTCCATTGGTTGAATTCGAAATATTCAACAAAAGATCTCCCGGCTCGGAGTATGCCGTATCGGTTAGCATCCAGTCCGAATCGATTCGCACACTGGCATTATTATAGGTTTCCAAAGTAACATTGTTGGTCTGACAGGCCTGTCGATCCGTGAATGTGAACGAGCTCGCCTCCTTCGATTGCTCCTTGGAATTGGTATTATCGGATGTTTTAGCGATGATTTCAAAATTGCCCACACATGCGCGATCTGTGGTCTTCCAGGTTATTTTAATGGTATTGGATGTGGAACTCAGAGAGGTTATATCCGTTCGGGGTTCTGTACAATTTGTGAGTTAAGTGAGGGAAATCGCAGGAAAATCATTTCAAATTACCTTTATATTCTGTGTAGGCATAAATGGTTTGATCGGCGGGCGGTGTTAGTGTAGGATCCGTAACTCCCAGTGATACGACAGCTGTGTAGTAAGAGCATGGATCCAGTTCTTTGCTGCAAGTATGTAAAATTTTAATTATTACTGCTTTGATAAACTGAGCTGCTCAATTCCGCTGCATACCACACATGCTGCTCATCAGCCACAACGGTTTTTCCACCACCCACACTGCAAATAATTTTCTCTATGGTATATTTATCCCTATCCTCACCCGCAAGACTAAATCTCAGCGTATAAACCGTAGCAACCACATTTATTTGCACTTCTAAGTGAGAAAGAACGTTTTTGGTTATACCAATATTTTAGTCAGAGGACCTAATACTCACTCTCAGCCAATTCTTGTTCATCCTGTGCCGTCGGTGTCGTTTCAGTCTGTGCCTGGGCCCATCTTAACCATATTAACAATATTACCAGTGTAATTCCATAAGTCCTTGATGTTGGCTTCCCGTGTTTGCTGTCCATCTTAGGGCCACATTTCTCCAAATGCTTTAAATTAGAAAATTTATTAATTCATTTCGGAAGTTCAACGAGCCAACCGGTTTTGGGGATTTCGAAAAATCAAATCTACACAAGCAATAACCTTGCGCTTATCGAAAGGCTTCAGATGATTTATATAGCAACTCAACAAAAGGTGCAATATCCATTTACATACTGGCGTACGATTGTACAAAAAAAAAAATATTATGTACACAAATTAGGTACGATTTATAAGCAGTTTGTAAGCGAGAAGAAATTCGGGATCGAGTTGTTCAAGTTTCTGACCAGCGCAATAATACACAATTTGTCTGAGTAATTCATAAAGCGCAAACTCTCACTATTCTCACCTACAGTAAATTAAGGATAAATTGCCTGATGTAAAAGTAAAGATAGAGGAAAGCTAACTTCGGATTTGCCTATGTTTAAATCAGGGCTGCAAACCCCTCCAATTTCGACAGGGGTTCGGTTCGGGGTTCGAACCCTTACCCTACGCTAGGGGTTCGGTTCCACAACCGGTTCCCTTTAAATTGAGAACCGAGGTTCCGGTTCGGGTTCGGGTTCCAGATTGCATTTTATATATTTATGTACATAATAAATAATTTAATAGAGTTTGAAGAAGAGATGCCTTATAAACTGCTGCTGTTTTTGGCAGTCAAGCACATAAATGATCTGTCTAGATTGACTAAACAATCAGACATTGTATGTATGTTTAGAAGAGTTCAGCGATACTGCCAACTTGCACTCTCAGCGAAAGTCATTTTTCTTTCACAGTAGTGGGATTCCTGAAACTGATGTGCTTTTTGTGACCATGAAACCTGCAAAAAACACGGCCACAGCTTATAAATAAGAGATGACCTTTATCGGCGTATCCGTGATTTAGTAACTGTGATTGGCCAAGTCACAGTGACTTGTAGTCACCAAATCACACTGTTTTTTATATGCAGTCACTGTGATTTGATGATTGCCCGTGACAGTGACTTAATCACAGACACGCCAGTATGTCTCACCCCTAACTTATAGTGTGGCCGAACACATTTATACATTTCCGCGAATTCCAGTCAGAGCTATTTTTTTCCAAGAATGGGACCGCCACAGCACGGCTTTGACTGGCATATTGTGAAAGTGAAATGATAAAAGTATTTAAATTGTGACTTGGGTAAAAAAATAAAATTTTTCCTTGTATTCATCGTGCCGTTGCATCTCCGTACGTACAAAATAATACCCACAAATACGGTTTCGGATGCAAATTGAATTCCCTTGCTTAAGGTTGTGTTATTTTGTCCAGTCTTTTGTTGCGGACGGGAAGAGTGTCGCCGTCCATACATGGGCATATGAGTGGATACATTTTTGTTCATAATTATGAAATATTTTTTATCATCAAAGTGCAAAAATAAATTCTGTGCTTGCAATTTTTTTAGAACCGAACCCCATCATTTAGAAATCTGGGTTAGGTTCGGGTTCGGGTTCTCGTGATTATTTTCAATGGGGTTCGGTTCCCGGTTCGGTTCAGGCATCACCAGAACCTGAACCGAACCGGTTCTGAAGGGTTCGGTTCCGGACCGGTTTGCAGCCCTGGTTTAAATATCATTTCCCATACATTTATAACGAGAGCGTAAGTTAAAATCGGCCCTGCCCGATTTCGATATACCCGTTACTTAGGGAAAGGATTATTTAAAAATCTTTTTTAATAAAATGTTAGTATTAACATTAAATGTAAATATCAACAATATCTGTAATCATTAGCATTAGGATGGCTGACTAAACGCACAGCGACCCCAAATATATGAAAATAGTTGAAATTTCTATATCTACGTAATATATTATCCGATATTTCTGAAAATTTCACTGATTTTAGAGAAGTTGGAGAATTCTGAAATCTGTAAAATTGAAGGATTTGTTCAACATTTTCTATTGCGGGGGTGTGAAAAAAATTTTAAACATACTTGGTCAGCGTGCAAACAATTCGAGACTACACAGAAAAAGTGATAGCTTTAGCTCTAATAGTCTCTGAGATCTAGATATTCATACAGAGTGACGGACACACAATAATTATAAAATGGCATATAATAGATAATTGTTTAACCTATGCAATAAGTAAGTGTTTGAAGAAGGTGCTACCCCTTCTAGATGCTTACTTATGGGTTAACAAAGTTAAAATTTGTAAAAAAAAAAAACAACTTTATGTTAACTAAAAAAATATTTTTAACACTTTTAGATTTTGTACGTTTCTTTTTTAAGATTTAAATGTTTTAAAATTATTGCCATGTTTAAAATTATTATTTTTTAGAATTTTTTTTTTAAATTATCACTATTCATAAGAGAAGGTATATCTAATAGATGAATTATTCGTGAACTATAATTATTGGATTCCAAGTCTTTTCGTGACTGCACAGATAAAATAATTGGATCCGAAGATGATGCCAACATGCTGAAGAGGCTCTCATTTTACCTCTAGCAGTCGCAGAGCCAGCTAGGGGCTATATCAGCTATATCAAATAAACCTTTTTTTATTTTCCAACAAAGTTGGAAAATAGTGAAAAAATGAACAGTTGTTAAATACCGATTTACTTGGAGAAACACAAAGCAAACAGTATTTTTTTTGTACTATTCACTTAATAAATACATCAATCAATAGAAAAAAAAATGTGACGATTCGTTACCTAGTTTTCGTGATATTCTAGCTGAAAGCGGACCAAATTACCAAACAATTATGTGTTTTTTTTTTCTAACCTGAAAATCGATCAACTTTGAAGAGTTATATCTTCTAAAAAAAAAATCTGATTTTATTAAGTGTAGCATATTTGTAATCGTTGATAAATTTCCAAAATCGAGGGTTTTCATTGCAAATTTCCATGCAATTCAGTTCATGGTCGTTACGCAGAATGTCTTTGGCTAAATTAACTCGGCTGTTAATGCTGATCAACAATATATATACTTTATGGGGTCGGAGATGCTTCCTTCTGACCGTTACATGGCTGAAAAGAAATTTTCTTTCATTACGCCTGGCCCGGTCTAAGATAATATATTTTTGCCCGTTTTCATATTTACCGATTCTGTTTACATGAGCTATCCAATTTATGTTAGAAGACATGTTTTAGGGCATTTAGATTTCATATTTTGATGTGAAAACGGGGCAACACAGTTAACACCATACAATGGGCCGCTCTCTTCGAAAGAATTCAAACAAATATTGAACCGGTTACAAATCTACACTGCAAATCTTACGTATCTCGCAAATTTTGATTAGGCGGGAGATACAATAAGACAGACCAAAAAATCAGAGCTCGCAAATAACCGTCAACCATTTCAAAGTGTCCGATAAAAACCGATCATCTCCTAACACTATGAAAATGGGTAGAGAGCAAACACTTTCAAAAGTGTTCTCAGTCAACAACTGTTCCGCTCAGAGCAAAACACTTTTTATACACTTGAAAAGTGTATATTAATTTTGCCCAGAAGTTTGTGACGCATAGAAATATTCATTTCCGACCCCATAAACTATATATATTCTTGATCAGGACGACGAGCTGAGTTCATTTCCGCTTGTCCGTCCGTCCGTCTGTCCGTCTATCTGTCTGTCCGTCTGTCTGTCTGTTTCTACGCGAACTAGTCTCTCAGTTTTAAAGCTATCGAGCTAACATTTTGCACAGAGTCTTCTTTTTACTGCACGCAACTAATATGTCAGAACCGGCCAGATCGGATGACTATATCATATAGCTGCCATAGGAACGATCGGTCTAAGAACTAGATCTAGTTAGAAAAACTTTTTTGTTTTCCATCGTAGCGTCACTAATCTTGGTATATGTTAGTTTTATATGCTTCCATATAATTCTGTAAAAATGTGTCCAAATCGGATTACTATAGCATATAGCTGCCATAGGAACGATCGGTCGAAAAATAAGACTTTGTGAGAAAAACTTTTTTGTTTTCCATCGTAGCGTCTCCAATCGTAGAATATATTTGTTTTATATGTTTCTACACAATTCTGAAAAAATTTATCAAAATCGGATGACTATAGCATATAGCTGCCATATATAGTGAGAAAAACTTTTTTGTTTTTTATCGTAGCGTCTCCAATCTTGGTATATATTAGTTTTATATGCTTTCAAATAATTTTGAAAAAAATTATCAAAATCGGATGACTATAGCATATAGCTGCCATAGGACCGATCGGTCGGAAAATGTGTTTTAGTAAGAAAAGTTTATTTTATGGTACCAAATTTTTATTATCAATGATTTAAAAATTTTAAATATCTGATATCTATATCTTATATATATTTTTCCTGGTAAATCAGTTGGAGTAAAGTTTTTCAAGTGTATTAAAACTTCGGCACAGTCGAAGTTAGCTTTGCCTTCTCGTTTAGCGTTCATTTTGGTTCTGTCTTTCGATGACTACTTTGATCGGTCACTTTCGGCAAAAGTGTCTTTGTTTATGTATGTGTGCGTCTGTGTAACCTGTGCGTGCCAGCGAACTCACACACACATGCCATGGCAGGATTCTTCTTCTTTCTTTCACGCACACAGCAAGAAAAAACACTTTAAGCAGACACTTATTGAGCAGTGTTCTTTTAAAAACAGTTTTGCAGTAAGCAATCACTCTAAAGTGTCTCACAGAGTTGATATTAAGAGACTGATTCGTTTGTTCAGTTGAGCCGAACTCTCTGACTGAAGAGCGTAAGCGAAACAAAAAAAGTGTTCCGCTCTGAGAGGGATCGTGTGTGTAACATTTTTTATACACTTGAAAAGTGTATATTAATTTTGCCCAGAAGTTTGTAACGCATAGAAATATTCATTTCCGACCCCATAAACTATATATATTCTTGATCAGGACGACGAGCTGAGTTCAATTCCGTCCGTCCGTCTGTCCGTCTGTCTGTCCGTCTGTCTGTCCGTCTGTCTGTCTGTCTGTTTCTACGCGAACTAGTCCCTCAGTTTTGAAGCTATCGAGCTAAAATTTTGCACTGAGTCTTCTTTTTGCTGCACGCAACTAATATGTCGTAACCGGCCGGATCGGATGACTATATCTTATAGCTGCCATAGGAACGATCGGTCGGAAAATAAGTCTTAGTGAGAAAAATTTTTTTGTTTTCCATCGTAGCATCACCAATCTTAGTATATATTAGTTTTACATGCTTCCACATAATACTGAACAAATTTATCGAAATCGGATGACTATATCATATAGCTGCCATAGGAACGATTGGTCAAAAAACTAGCTCTAGTAGGAAAAACTTTTTTGTTTTTCATCGTAGCATCACCAATCTTGGTATATATTAGTTTTATATGCTTCCATACAATTCAGGAAAAATTTATCAAAATCGGATAACTATAGCATATAGCTGCCATACGAACGGTCGGTCAAAAAACAAGTTCTAGTGAGGAAAATTTTTTTGTTTTCCATTGTATCGTCACCAATCTTGGTAGATATTAGTTTTTTATGATTTTAAAAATTTTTGAAAAAATTGATCAAAATCGGATGACTATAGCATATAGCTGCCATATCGGCATATCGGTCGGAAAATATGATTTACTAAGAAAAGTTTTTTTTTATTATATCAAATTTTTATTATCAATGATTTAAAATCTGATCTATCTGATATCTATATCCTCTATATATTTTACAGGTTAAATCAGTTGGAGTAAAGTTTTTCAAGTGTATTAAAACTTCGGCACAGTCGAAGTTAGCTTTGCCTTCTCGTTTCTGTTTTGTCCATGTGCAGACTGCGTTGAAAAAAATGGTTGACGGTTATTTGCGAGCTCTGCAAAAAATCCATTTTTTTTGCTTAAAAAGTTAGTAAATTTTCTGGTGAATACAATGGTGAAAGTCTCATATTGAAATTTAAAGCTTCATATTTTTTTTGACGGTTTTTGAAGTCGCTTCATAGAGAGAATACACTCAAACGAGTACAAGAATGCACTTTACTACTCAAAATCGATTTACGCCGTGAATTGGTATGGCGCCTCTTCGAGAACGCGTACAACCGCTTTTTTGAAAACAAAGAAAGAAAACAAATTGTTTTATATTTATTAAGATTATGTTAATCAGGCTAAGAAATTTAATTTCAATAAAATTAAAACTTTTATAGGAAAACAATTGTTAATCAATATATTTTTTTCCGTCCTAATCGAATCTCCCCCCTTTAACTGGTTCGAAACCAAATTGAAACTGGGAACAAGAAGGCAAAACTAACTTCGACTGTGCCGAAGTTTTAATACACTTGAAAAACTTTACTCCAATTGATTTAACCGGTAAAATATATATAGGATATAGATATCAGATATTTAAAATTTTTAAATCACTGATAATAAAAAATTTGATACCATAAAAAAATCTTTTCATAGTAAAACACATTTTTCGACCGATCGGTTCTATGGCAGCTATATGCTATAGTCATCCGATTTTGATAAAATCTTCCAGAATTGTGTTGACGCATATAAAACTAATATATACCAAGATTGGTGTCGCTACGATGGAAAATAAAAAAGTTTTTCCCACTAGAACTAGTTTTTTGACCGACCGTTTATATGGCAGCTATATGCTATATTAATCCGATTTTGATAAATTTTTCCGCAAATATGTAAAATTATCTAAAACTAATATATACCAAGATTGGTGAATCTACAATGGAAAATAAACGAGAAGGCAAAGCTAACTTCGACTGTGCCGAAGTTTTAATACACTTGAAAAACTTTACTCCAACTGATTTAACCTGTGAAATATATATCGGATAAAGATATCAGATATTACAAAATTTTAAATCATTGATAATAAGAATTCCATACCATAAAAAAAAATTTTTCTTAGTAAAACACATTTTCCGACCAATCGGTCCTATGGCAGCTATATGCTATAGTCATCCGATTTTGATAAATTTGTTCAAAAATTTGTAAAAGCATATAAAACTAATATCTACCAAGATTGGTGACGATACGATGGAAAACAAAAAAGTTTTCCTCACTAGAACTTGTTTTTTGACCGACCGTTCGTATGGCAGCTATATGCTATAGTGATCCGATTTTGATAAATTTTTCCTAAATTGTATGGAAGCATATAAAACTAATATATACCACGATTGGTGACGCTACGATAGAAAACAACAAAGTTTTTCTCACTAGAGCTAGTTTTTTGACCAATCGTCAACCGATTTCGATAAATTTGTTTAGTATTATGTGGAAGCACGTAAAACTAATATATACCAAGATTGGTGACGCTACGATGGAAAACAAAAAAGTTTTTCTCACTAAGACTTATTTTCCGCTATAAAAGTAAAAAGAAGACTCTGTGCAAAACTTCAGCTCGATAGCTTTAAAACTGAGAGACTAGTTCGCGTAGAAACAGACAGACGGACAGACAGACGGACAGACGGACGGACGGACAGACGGAATTGAACTCGGCTCGTCGTCCTGATCAAGAATATATATAGTTTATGTGGTCGGAAATGAATATTTCTATGCGTTACAAACTTCTGGGCAAAATTAATATACACTTTTCAAGTGTATAACAATGAAAAGTAAAATTATTATACGTGTTTTTTATACACTTGCAAAATGTATATTAATTTTGCTCAGAAGTTTGTAACGCATAGAAATATTTATTTCCGACCCCATAAACTATATATATTCTTGATCAGGACGACGAGCTGAGTTCATTTCCGCCAGTCCGTCCGTCTGTCTGTCTGTTTCTACGCGAACTAGTCCCTCAGTTTTAAAGCTATTGAGCTGAAACTTTGCACAGAGTCTTCTTTTTACTGCACGCAACTAATATGTCGAAACCGGCCGGATCGGATGACTATATCTTATAGCTGCCATGGGAACGATCGGTCAGAAAAGAAGTGTTAGTTACAAAAACTTTTTTGTTTTTCATCGTAGCGTCACCAATCTTGGTTTTTATTAGTTTTGTATTCTTCCTCATAATTCTGGAAAAATTTATAAAAATCGGATAACTATAGCATAAAGCTGCCATATGACCTATCGGTCGGAAAATATGTTTTACTAAGAAAAGTTTGTTTTTTCATGGTAGCGTGATGAAATTTTGATTCTCGATGATTTTGAATTTATAAATATCTGATATCTATATCCTATATATATTCTATCGGTTAAATCAGTTGGTGTGAACTTTTGCAAGTGTATTAGAAGAAGTTACAGAAGTGGGTTTTGATTTCTATTATTAAATAACAAGACTTAGCGAATTGGGCAATACTTTTTGTATGAACCTTTTTACAGATTTGTATATAAAAGACATAAGTTCAAAATATTCAATATACCAAAATTTAACAAATTTGCTCGTTCTTTTTTGTTTTATTTATTATCTGTCGTGACGTTACCTGGCGTTACGTTACAAAAATTTCTATTGGCAAATTTTAATTTTTAATTATAGCTAAAGTTTTGCGAAAAGAGTGGAATTGTTCAATAACTCTTAAGCTGAGACATGATAATATAGTAGGCCCATATGTTGTCTTGTTTTCATTGTGAATAGCTTGTCATTTGACATTTAAAACAATACAGCTATCGGTGCTGATTAAGAATATAGATATTATTTGGATGCCAGGAGTGAATTTTTAAACTTGCGCCAACTTAATCGACAAATTATGAAATAAATAGGCTACATATAGTATACGTAAGTAAGTAAGTATAGTTTAGTAAGAATATGTAAAGGAAATCTTCTCTATAAGCCCCAATATCAGCACAAATGTTTACCTACTTTGAACAACAATATGAATATGGTTGATCAAAACACATTAATTTTTAGATGGCTATCAAATAGCATTACGCTAAGCTAAGCTACTCCTTGCCTAAATCAACTTTTTATACCTGTTACTCATAGAGTAAAAAGCGTATACCTAGTTCGTGCAAATGTATGTGTCAGACAAAAGGAAGCATCTCCGACCCCATAAAGTATATATGTCCTTAATCTTGACCATCTTAATGTTAATGTTCACATTTAATGTTAATATTAACATTTTAAAACGTTTAATTTTTTAAAGGAATTAACTACCTTTTTTTGATTTTGCGAATATTTCGTTTGCGAAGTTGAAGTACTAAGTCCCTTAACTAGACCCAGGTTTGGTAACCGACTTTTCAAAAACCGAAATAAGGTAAAGGGTTTACAAAATTTGTATTTAGGTATGTACGTGTGTACAAATACCTAGGTGCTCCCTAAAAATGGCAATCATTATTAAAGTTATCAAAAAGCATTTTTGCAAACATGTTAAAAACACGAATATCAAAGAACGGGAGACCCATTAAGTACTTCTAAGCGATCCACAGTCTTCCTGGAATATCAGCCAATACTATTTATGATAATTGCACAAATTCTTTGGTAAATTGGAAAAAAGTGCAGCCAAAGCTGAGATGTATTGTAAGTACATGCATAGTACATACCTACTTATTTACTTGCATGCGTAACAACAGCTGTAAACAACAAAGTTAATTTAACTGAAGCTAAAACGCTTCACACAAAACGCGCTCCATATAAAGCCGTCACAGCCAATGTCATAAAACAATGGCGAAACACAAAAAAAAACAGCCAAATTCTAGATTAACAAGAAGTCCAATGCCAATCGAATCGTTGGGATTGGGTAAACCTTATCGAGCCACTTCATGGGCCAAATACTTGAGATGAGCAAGAGTACAGTCAATTATAGATACAGATATCGATTGTTGTACAATTCACAGTGCATGTGAGTAATATACACATTTTCCAAATATATATAAATTCAAAATTACAATTCAGCTTATTCTTATCACGCTCGAGGGTACTTGAAGAGATACATAGATATCTAAGGTGTGAGTAAGCTGACATATTAATCGAAATCATGCGAAAAACAAAACGGAAAACGCTAGCGCTAATTACTAATTGTTATTATCATTGAACAGAAGATACTTCTTTAAAGCAAATAAAATTACATTTCTCGATACTTATTAATAGAGCGTTCCGACACATTTCGTTATCTCTGCCTTTTGGCAAATTGTTCGGTGTTCGAAGCAGACAATTTGCCAACATTAAGTTGTTTAAACAAATCACATTTCGTCGACAGTCACATCCAAAAACACCTAATGGGGACCATAAATAACAATTTAACGCTTAGCGGGTTCAGTTTTGGTTCGCTTGTTATTTTATCAGCTTAAATATAATCAGAGTTCGGCCGATAACGTGCATATGGCCATAATAAGAGGCCTTTTTGTGGGCCCTACCAATAATACAATACATGAATTGCAACTGCAATAAAAGTGGAAAGTGACAGAAATGCGCTTCCGTTAATCTAACAATTGGTCCTCAAATTGTGGCTATAACCCCACACTTGATAGCGATTTAATGCTTATCACCGACATGTAATAGGCACACAGCAGCTGATTAAGACACTTGATAAGATTGCCCGCTTATAATTTGGCTAATGAATTTACATATTTTGGCAATTTGCACAATAACTTATATTTTGCGTCACGGAATGTGTTTTTTTTTTGTTTGTATTATTATGGTTTTGTTTAATGGAATATACGCACAGCTAAACTGTAGATACCCAGTAGAGAGCAGTAAGTAATTCAAACCGTTTCCGTTGAGCGTTAGTCGAGTACTGAGCGTGAAAAGAAAAGGAATCGTCACACAATTCGATAAGAAAAAGTATACTCCCATTCCCGTTGTGTGTGTGTGTATAAAAGATAACAGCAATTGCAGTTTCAGTTACAGTATTATTAAGCTTTTAAAGTGTGATAACGAAGGGCAGTTTACATTTCTGTGCTTTTTAAAATGCACAAATATGCGAATAAATTGATTTCAAAAAGGGCGCCAAATTAACCTTTTCGATACGTTATCGATAAAAGTGCTGCCTTATAAAATGTCTGTTATCGATGTTCTTGACTTTCCTAAATAAAGCTTAGTATCATCCTGATGAAAGCAGCTGCCAAAACAAAAATACCAAATGCGACAATTTTTATATTAAAATTGTCACGATGTTTGCAACTCATAGAACGAAGCATCTCACTTTTTTTTTCATCGAAGCGTCACCAATCTTGGAATATATTAGTTTTATATGCTTCCACATGATTCTGGGAAAATTTATCAAAATCGGATGACTATATTATATAGCTGCCATAGGAACGATCGGTCGGAAAATAAATCTTAGTGAAAAAAACTTTTTTGTTTTCTATCGTTGCATATCCAATTGTGGTATTTATTAGTTTTATATGCTTCCACATAATTCTGGAAAAATTTATGAATACCGAATGACAATTCTATGACACAGGGCAACACAATGACCAACTTTGTGAGGTGCAGTCTTGTTGATAAAAAAATATGATTCATTTATATGCACTGAACCAAACAGCATCACAGGTTTTGTTCCATCAGCTCATGTTTCCAAGATATGGCGAAAAAATGATTTCTAGAACTTTTTGCCTACGAATTTTTTGTGGTCACACAATAGGCATAAATTTCGAAATTTTTCTTGCCTTTTCGACAGAGCACCAGCACCTATCAATGCTTCTTTTTAAAAATTAAACGCGCTATATTTGTAAATTCGAAAGTGTTCAAATTGGCCGCTGCAGTTAGACATTTCTAGATTTATGGCAATGTTTACAAAATAAACGAGAGTGAAAGTTGCAGTCGGCCCTGATCGATATTCCCGTTTCTCTGGATAAGGCTTAATTAAAAATCTTTTATTAAATCACAAAATATTAATATTAACATCAAATGTTAGTGGTAACAAAAAACGAGAAGGCAAAGCGAACTTCGTCTGTGCCGAAGTTTTAATACACTTGAAAAACTTTATTCCAACTGAATTAACCGATAAAATATATATAGGATATAGATTTCAGATATTATAATTTTTAAATCATTGATAATAAAAGATGATACCATTAAAAAAAACTTTTCTTAGTAAAACACATTTTCCGACCGATCGGTCCTATGGCAGCTATATGCTATAGTCATCCGATTTTGATAAATTTTTCCAAAATGATGTGAAAGTATATAAAACTAATATATACCAAGTTTGGGGACGCTACGACAGAAAACAAAAAAGTTTTTCTCACTAGAAGTAGTTTTTTGACCGACCGTTTCTATGGGAGCTATATAATATTGTCATCCGATTTTGATACATTTTTCCTGTATTATGTGAAAGCATATAAAACTAACATACACCAAGTTTATTGACTCTACGATGGAAAACAAAAAAGTTTTTCTCACTAGAACTAGTTCTTAGAACGATCGTTCCTATGGGAGCTATATAATATAGTCATCCGATATTGATAATTTTTTCCAAAATTATGTGGAAGCATATAAAACTAACATATACCAAGATTAGTGACGCTACGATAAAAAACAAAATTGTTTTTCTAACTAGAACTAGTTCTTAGGCCGATCGTTCCTATGGCAGCTATATGATATAGTCATCCGATCCGGCCGGTTCCGACATATTAGTTGCGTGCAGCAAAAAGAAGACTCTGTGCAAAATTTCAGCTCGATAGCTTTAAAAATGAGGGACTAGTTTGCGTAGAAACAGACAGACGGACGGACGGACAGACGGAATTGAACTCAGCTCGTCGTCCTGATCAAGAATATATATAGTTTATGGGGTCGGAAATGAATATTTCTAAGCGTTACAAACTTCTGGGCAAAATTAATATACACTTTTCAAGTGTATAAAAATTTATGTTAACATTAATATCTAATATAAAGATTAACATTAAAATGGCTGACTTAGCACTCGCAACAAAAAATTAAAAATGATGATTAGACTGGGAAGTTTATGAAACAGTGACTGTATAGCAAACCTGCTGATTTTTTGTAACTTTTCGGCACTTATTTGCGTATAGAACCATAATATTTATTTTGTTTGATCAAAAATAAGAATAGACCAACAATAGCTCGAAGAAATACTACTTATAAATTATAAGTATAAACAAACATTAAGAATATTTTGTTAAACATTTAACAAATTAATTGTTTTTTAAAAAAATTATGTAAAACTTGGGAAGAACCAAGGTTTGAACTAAAACCTTAGCGCAAAATCCTTGAACCCCAAATTCCCGAACCTTAACCATAGGTAAATTTTGGTTCGTACCCGCAAGCCGGACCGGAAGTAATTCTTCAACATGACAATACTCGGTTACATTTTGCAAAAGTTTTGAAAACATACTTCGAAACGCTGAAATGGGACGTTCTACCCCACCCGCCGAATAGCCCAGACATCGCTTCTGCGGAAAATGTAGTAGTCCGATCGATGACTCATGGCTTGGCTGATGTACGCTTCCATTCTTTTGACGAATGCCATTTTTTGCGATTCGTGGATCTCATCAACAGGCCCATCGGTATTTCGAGATGGTATCCGAATGTTGCCAGAAGATGCGAAAAAGTAGTGGCTAGCGATGGAGAATACTTTGAATAATAAATGTCTAACCGTTTTTCACTATAAAGGCTTGCGTCGACTCAACGCGAAACGGGCGTATAACGAAGAACTCCATATAAAAACAAGAGCGTAAGTTGAAGTCGGCCCTGCTCGACTTCCATATACCCTTTACTTAGGAAAAGGATAAATAAAATATCTTTTATTAAATAACAAAATGTTAATATCAATATAAAACGTTAGTGTTCATTCATCATTTTATGGTAGTGCTAACATCCATTGTAAATATTAACATTGTGTTAACCTGAGCGCACAGTGTCCCGAAATATATCAAAACGAGAAGGCAAAGCTAACTTCGACTGTGCCGAAGTTTTAATACACTTGAAAAACTTTTCTTCAACTGATTTAACCGGTAAAATATATATAGGATATAGATATCAGATATTTAAAATTTTTAAATCATTAATAACAAACATTTGATACCATAAAAAAATCTTTTCATAGTAAAACACATTTTTCGACCGATCGGTTCTATGGCAGCTATATGCTATAGTCATCCGATTTTGATAAAATCTTCCAGAATTGAGTTGACGCATATAAAACTAATATATACCAAGATTGGTGTCGCTATGATGGAAAATAAAAAAGTTTTTCCCACTAGAACTAGTTTTTTGACCGACCGTTTATATGGCAGCTATATGCTATATTAATCCGATTTTGATAAATTATGTGGAAGCATATAAAACTAATAAATACCACGATTGGATATGCAACGATAGAAAACAAAACATTTTTTTTCACTAAGATTTATTTTCCGACCGATCGTTCCTATGGCAGCTATATGATATAGTCATCCGATCCGACCGGTTCCAACATATTAGTTGCGAGCAGTAAAAAGAAGACTCTGTGCTAAATTTCAGCACGATAGCTTTAAAACTGAGGGACTAGTTCGCGTAGAAACAGACAGACGGACAGACGAACAGACGGACAGACAGACGGACAGACGGACGGACGGACAGACGGAATTGAACTCAGGTCGTCGTCCTGATCAAGAATATATATAGTTTATGGGGTCGTAAATGAATATTTCTATGCGTTACAAACAGGGCTGCAAACCGGTCCGGAACCGAACCCTTCAGAACCGGTTCGGTTCAGGCTCTGGTAATCCCTGAACCGAACCGGGAACCGAACCCCATTAGAAATAATCACTAGAACCCGAACCCGAACCTAACCCCGTTTTCTTATTGATATGGTTCGGTTCTAAAAATAAATTGGCAAGCATAGAATTTTTTTTTTGCACTTTGATGGTAAAAAATATTTCCTTATTATGAACAAAAATGTATCCATTCATATGCCTCATGTATGGACGGCGACACTTTTCCCATCCGTAACAAAATACTGGACAAAATAACACAACCTCAAGCAAGGCAATTCAATTTGCATCTGAAACCGTATTTCTGAGTATTATTTTGATACTAAGGCACTGTGAATACAAGGGAAAGTTGCACTTTATTTAAATTTCTTCATTTTTTTAACCAAATCACAAATGAAGTTATTTTAGAATTTCACTCTCACAATATGCCGTGCTGTGGCGGTCCCATTTGTAGAAAAAATAATTCTGACTGAATTCTCGGAACTCTCTCGTGTTCAGCCACACTATAAGTCAGGGATGAGACAACCCGGCGTGTCTGTGATTAAGTCACGGTCACTGGCAATCATTAAATCACGCAGTGACTGCATATTTGAAGTAACAGTGTGATTTGATGACTGCCAGTCACTGTGACTTAATCACAGTTACGCCGATATGGTCAATCACAGTTACTAAATCACGGGTACGCAGATAAAGCTCTCTTAAAAATCACATCAGATTGAGCAATCCCACTACTGTGAAGGAGAAATGACTTTCGCTGTGAGTGCAAGTTGGCAGAATCGCTTAACTCTTCAAAGCATACATACAATCAATCAATCAAGACATATCACTTATGTGCTTGACTTCCAAGCCATCTGGCAGCAGATTATAAGGCATCTCGTCTTCAAATTCTATTTAAATGACTTATTATGTAATTAAATATATAAAATGCTATCTGGAACCCGAACCCGAACCGGAACCCCGGTTCTCAATTTGAAGGGAACCGGTTGTGGAACCGAACCCCCAGAGTAGGGTAAGGGTTCGAACCCCGAACCGAACCCCTGTCAAAATAAGAGGGGTTTGCAGCCCTGGTTACAAACTTCTGGACAAAATTAATACACACTTTTCAAGTATATAACGAGAAGGAAAAGCTAACTTCGACTGTGCCGAAGTTCTAATACACTTGAAAAAGATTACTCCAACTTATTTAACCGATAAAATATATATAGGATATAGATATCAAATATTTACAATTTTTAAATCATTGATAATAAAAATTTTATACCATAAAAAAAAACTTTTCTTAGTAAAACACATTTTCCGACCGATCGGTCCTGTGGCAACTATATGCTATAGCCATCCGCTTTTGATACATTTTTTCGAAATTATCTGAAAGAATATAAAACTAATATATACCAAGATTGGAGACGCTACGATAGAAAACAAACAAGTTTTTCTCACTAGAAGTAGTTTTTTGACCGACCGTTTATATGGCAGCTGTATGCTATAGTCACCCGATTTTGATTAATTTTTTACGAATCGTATGGAAACATATAAAACTAATATATACTACGATTTGTTGACGCTACGATGGAAATCAAAAAAGTTTTTCTCACAAAGACTTATTTTTCGACCGATCGTTCCTATAACAGCTCTATGATATAGTCATCCGATCCAGCCGGTTCCGACATATTAGTTGCGTGCAGTAAAAAGAAGACTCTGTGCAAAATTTCAGCTCGATAGCTTTAAAACTGAGGGACTAGTTTGCGTAGAAACAGACAGACAGACAGACAGACAGACGGACAGACAGACGGACGGACAGACGGACGGACGGACAAGCGGAAATGAACTCAGCTCGTCGTCCTAATCAAGAATATATATAGTTTATGGGGAATCGAACCAGTTCGGTTCAAAACCTGTTTGCAGCCCTGAAAATGTAGCGCATTTTCTCTTAGCAAGGGTTAATTTTTAACACTAGCGCAAACTAAACAGAATCAACCAAATGCAAAACTGTCAAAGAAGCTTTTTTAGTACTAACTGTCATCTTTACATCGACATCTGTTGTAAATCAATAAAACAAAAACTAAGCCAGATACAGAGTACTAAAGCCATCTATTGAGAAAATAATGGATTCCTTTTTACTTCACCTTATATTTACGTACTTGTTTCACGATTTCTGGCCAAAGATTTCATTAATCGAATACTGTTACCCTATAAAGCTAAGTTATTCTCTATTGGAGTGACATAAAGCACTTTTTGAAAGTGACATAAACGTGAATTTAAAATTTGAATTCCTAGGCTTACGTAGGTGGTGCCTTTTCAGCGCCTGAAGTCTGCCAATTTATTGCAACTGAGGACACAACGAGAGTATTTTGAGATCCTAAACATGTGCACTTGATACTTAAAGCTTTTATAGTAATAGACATAAAAATGGAAATCTGGTCACAGATCGACAAAAAGAGACAACGAACACAATACCGCCTCTGGAGAAGAAGCTAGGCGATGTAGAAGAAGGGATATAAAAATATACCCACTCGATCAGGATTATGTTATTTTAGTCATAAAATGGCGTAAAATCAACAAAGGAGCTGGCGCTCATGAGCTGCCTGCTTAACTGCAAAAGACCGGCGAGACGAGAGCATGCACTCAGAGTAGAATCTAGGTGTTCTTTTCCCAATTTCCAAAGGGCTCTGTCACACACAATATTATTCTAAAATTTTTCTAGATTTTCTGCAAACGTTCGAACGCTTTCGATATATTGATTTGCCTTATAAGTAAAGTAATTCCTCGCTTCTGCGCTACGCTTTTAGTGCTTCATTTTTTAAAGAACTTTGCTTTATATACAAGCGATTAAGCATTTGTACCTCAAGAAAGACAGTTTTATACATTCTGTATACCGCAGACTCCCCTATTCCAGAAATCCCCAAAACATTCATTATACATATGTTTTTCGTTCCGCCAAGTACGTCAGGTATTATGGGATGGCCACGAAGATTATGCAAATTAACGCTCCCAAACTGTTTTCTCTGGGGTAACTTTCAGTCGCAGGTTAATGGTAATAAACCAACAACAACTGGAAAATGTAGTTTTAAAATTTATATTTTATACATATTTGGGGTGGTGCTGCAAGCTCATGTGAAGTTTTCAGTTGATTTTTTGTTTGTCAATTACAATGGTTTCAACTTGAATTTAAAAACACTTTTCCTAAGCAAACGCAAAACAGCTATTTGAGCTTTTTAACGGTTTTTTTTTTATGGATTTTTATAGCTTTGTGGTCACACTAGAACTTACAATCCATCTGACTCTAAATATCTGGCATTTCGTGTCGTAAATTTGTATTTGTTCTGGAAGGAGGCCTTTAAGCTTAGTACCCACCTCACCAAGGCAGCTACCAAAACCAAAAACTCCATATAAAGAACTCAAAATTTTCTGGTCCCAAAAGCTTTTGGCGCACTCTTTGTTTGCAATATCCACCTTCGACAAAAGGTCTTAAGTAAAAAGAAAATTTTTTTTTTTTATCGATAGCTGTAGATAATCTTTTTTAATTATTTTTCTAGGAATAAGACCTTGTCAATATACAATTTTGAGTTATTGGGAAGCATTTGAAAATGAACTCGTAAAACACTAGAGGTTTTCTCCCAAATTGTGCAACTGCATAAAATATGATTAATATTTTGAAGTATACTTTATTTTGATTACTTACAGAAGTAGCATGTTTTCTATCAGACGCGCAACCATGAGGGGGAAGGCACGAAAAACAAAGCAAAGCAATGTGCAATGTGACAATAAATATTGTAGGTTTTATAAATCTGGTCACACTCCCCCAAAACAAAACAATTGCCACTTTTGGTATTTTTGTTTTGGCAGACGCTTCGGTCACGTGGGTACTAAGCTTAAAACGGTACTATTTTCCTCCAAAAATCGGTTAATGCTAATAGATTCGTCATAAAAAAAAAATTTTTTATTTTTTAATTTTAAACTTTATATCCTAAAAAAATTAGCGTGCCCTTTTTTAGCCTTTTCTGAGAAAATTGAATTTTATAAAATACACAGATCTGGACTTAATAATTTAAAGTTAATATAGAATTAAAGTTTGCTATCTGAAAATATGTGTGTTTTTGTTATTGTCCAATTTTGTTTGTGTATAATTATTGCGAAAATTTAACAGAAGTATTTGTGTTTTGTGGAGTAGTACTTTTGCTAATCAGGCTTGCGTAAAAAAGTAAAAACTGCAAGTTATTCCTTAAAGTGTACTGATCAGGGCTGCAAACCGGTCCTGAACCAAACCCTTCAGAACCGGTTCGGTCCAGACTCTGGTAATGCCTGAACCGAACCGGGAACCGAACCCCATTGGAAATAATCACGAGAACCCGAACCTAACCCCGTTTTCTTATTGATGCGGTTCGGTTCTAAAAAAATTGCAATCACAGAATTTATTTTTGCATATATAAATTTTTACTAATTATGAACAAAAATGTATCCATTCATATGCTCATGTATGGTCAGCGACACTTTTCCCGTCCGCAACAAAAAACTGGTCAAAATATCACAACCTCAAGCAAGGGAATTTAATTTGCATCTAAAACTCTATTTCTGGGTAATATTTTGTTCGTGTGGAGATGCAACGGCACGATGAATACAAGGAAAAGTAGCACGTCATTTAAATTTCTTAATATATTCATCCGATTTTGATCCGAAGTTTTAATACACTTGAAAAACTTCTTTTAACCTGTAAAATATATATAGAAAAATATCGATATTAAAAAATTTTAAATCATTGATAATAAAAATTTCCATAAACATCTTTAATCAATACTCCTAAGATTGGCACCGTTGATAATTTCGTTACGATGAAAAACAAAAAAGTTTTTCTTACTAGAGCTAGTTTTTTGACCAATCGTTCCTATGACAGCTATATGATATAGTCATCCGATTTCGATAAATTTGTTTAGTATTATGTGGAAACATGTAAAACTAATATATACTAAGATTGGTGACGCTACGATGGAAAATAAAAAAGTTTTTCTCACTAACACTTATTTTCCGACCGATCGTTCCTAAGGCAGCTATACGATATAGTCATCCGATCCGGCCGGTTACGACATATTAGTTGCGTGCAGCAAAAAGAAGACTCTGTGCAAAATTTCAGCTCGATAGCTTTAAAACTGAGGGACTAGTTCGCGTAGAAACAGACAGACAGACAGACGGCAAAAATTTGAAACAAACTTGATCTGCGTGCAGAAGATACAAGTCTACACTGAAAATATGGTAGCTCTAGCTCTTATAGTTCCTGAGATCTAGGTGTTCATACAGACAGACAGACAGACGGACAGACGGACATGTCTATATCGACTCGGCTATTGATGCTGATCAAGAATATATATACTTTATGGGGTCGGAGATGCTTCCTTCTGCCTGTTACATACATTTGCACGAACTTAGTATACCCTTTTTACTCTACGAGTAACGGGTATAACGAGCAGTGTTGCCAATTTGTCCTTTTTCCGGATAGATCTGTCCTTTTTAAAACTGGCATTTCCGGAAAAATGTTGATTTGTCCCCTATCCGGAAAAAATGCCTTTTTTATTTTGTTCTATCCCTTTTTCATCCTTTTTTTAGTTTTATAAATTAGCTTTATAAATTCACACCAATTGCCTACTTTTCCTGAAAATCCACAGACTGCGAAACGTACTCAATATAGAATTTATATGTTTCGCTAAAAATATGTAGCGAACTCAATTTAATTTGAATTAAAATCTTTTTTGCTTTGAAAAACTCCCAAGCTCATCAGTAATTTCTATCAAGAAGGATACCGCCATAGTAAGGTCCTTTTCAGTTGTTTCAAAAAAGTTCATAGTATCCAGAGAAGAAACTGTTTGAAACAAAACTTTGTGTTTTCTTCAGCCACATATTAATTCATCCTTTATAAAGCTTTTGAGAGCTCTTTTTCGGATCAATTAGTTTATTAGGAGATAAGAAATTTCCTTGCTACATCTAGATGTTTGCCGAATTTATTGTATTAAAAATATGCTTTCCTGCAAATGGACTTTTATTTTGCTAAGATTTTGTTATCCATCTGCTGATGAAGAATTTGCTACTTTTCTCCCAAAAGGCTATAAAATGCTATCATTATATATCCTGGATAAAAAATGTATATGATTATGTATAATAAATGTATCTTTTTAGATAAAGTTTATTTATCGAACAATATCTAATTAAATCTTCCATAACATGGTGAAAGCCACGATCAACAATGCATATATAGCCAAACCGATCTTAGTCTAATGAGATCTTCAAGAAGTTTTTTAACATTTTGTTTTTGTTTAATTTTACAACTTTAATCATGTTTAATATAAAAGTGGTACCCCAACTAAAAGTCTACAATAATTGAAGTTAAAAATTTCGCAGGATTTTGTATGTCGCGGATTGCATTTTAAGATTCAGAAAAATTCTTATGGGGGAGTCCTGACATGCCAGCTATTGCCATACAAATTTGGGAATTTTTAGAATGGGTAATTGTTCCGAAAAACGCTTGTGTTGGAAATGATAAAAATCTAAAATTCAGGGTTGGTACTAGATGTTTAAAAAAGAATCAATAAATTACTTTCGTTGATGTACTCTAAAACTGCATACTTAAAATATGGATAGAATTGGGGCCGATACGCCTAGTAAGCCCAGCTTTACCATTTGTCCTGTTTTTTTGTCCTTTTATAAAAAATCTGTCCGTTTTCTATCTTTTTTTCAAGGGTCATCTGTCCTTTATTTTTGAGGAGGCGTTGTCAACACTGATAACGAGAGCGTAAGCTGAAGTCGGCCCTGCTCGACTTCCATATACCCGTTAAGGATCGATAGGTAATGATGATTAAAATATATGTCTAGAAGGTTCGAACAATCTAATTTCAAAATTGTGGGAGATATGAGGTTTTTTCAGATTGCGGGGGCGGGAACTTTTCTATCATTCATCTGATCAAGAAATTATGTATGGCGGATCGATAAGTAATGATGATTAAAATATTTGTCTAGTAGGTTCAAACAATCTATTCTCGAAATTGTGGGAGATATGAGGTTTTTTTAAAATTGCGGGGGCGGGAACTTTTCTATCGTTCATCTGATCAGGAAATGATATATAGCGGATCGATAGGTAATGATGATTAAAATATATGTCTAGAAGGTTCGAATAATCCATCTTCAAAATTGTGGGAGATATGAGGTATTTGTCAAATTGCGGGGGCGGTAACTCTACTTTGGTTCATCTGCTCGAAAAATGATGTATTGCGGATCGATAGGTAATGATGATTAAAGTATATGTCTAGAAGGTTCGAACAATCTATTTTCAAAATTGTGGGAGATATGAGGTTTTTTCATATTGCGGGGGCGGGAGGGGGCGTGGCAAAAATTTGAAACAAACTTGATCTGCGTGTAGATAATACAAGTCTACACTAAAAAAATGGTAGCTCTAGCTCTTATAGTCTCTGAGATCTAGGTGATCATACAGACGGACGGACAGTCGGACATGTCTATATCGACTCGGCTATTGATGCTGATCAAGAATATATATACTTTATGGGGTCGGAAAAGATTCCTTCTGCCTGTTACATACATTTGCACGAACTTAGTATACCCTTTTTACTCTCGAGTAACGGGTATAAATATTTCTGACTAAAATTCTCGGAAATTGTGTATGAACGAGTTCGGCCACACTATAAGTTAGGGATGATTCAAACCGGCGTAACTGTGATTAAGTCACAGTGACGGGCAATCATCAAATCACACAAGCTATCAACATGACCTTTGAGCACCGTTTAGTATGAAGAGCCACCAATACACCAACCCCCCCCCAAACCTACAACACCCAGGTCGTTCAAGGTTTCACACGCCCCCCCCCCCCAAGAAAAAATTCCCACATTGAAGACTCACCTCACAATCTATCACACCACGACCCCAACACCAAACTATGCCACCCCCAATCTCCCTTTTACTATAAAATATTCTAAAAACCTCGGAACGACGTCGACAGCCGACTTCAACTTACGCTCTCGTTTTTTTTAAATTCCTGGATAGAAAACTTTAAGAGCTTTTTCAATTTGGATTTTTTGTTTGTGTTATTTATTGATTAAATGAAAATTTTTTAGAAAAAAATGTTGGATTTCAAGGACTGTTCAAAAGATATCGGCCTGCCAATTAAGCTCTAAAAACGAGAAGGCAAAGCTAACTTCGACTGTGCCGAAGTTTTAATACACTTGAAAAACTTTACTCCAACTGATTTAACTGGAAAAATATATATAGGATATAGATATCAGATATTTAAATTTTTTAAATCATTGATAATAAAAATTTGATAACAAAAAAAAATTTTCTTAGTAAAACACATTTTCCGACCGATCGGTCCTATGGCAGCTATATGCTATAGTCATCCGATTTTGATAAATTTGTTCAGACTTGTGTGGAAACATATTAAACAAATATATAGAAAGAAACAAAAAAGTTTTTCTCACTATAAGTAGTTTTTTGACCGACCGTTTATAGGGCAGCTATATGCTATAGTCAACCGATTTTGATCAATTTTTTCAGAATTGTGTGGAAACATATAAAACAAATATATACTACGATTGGAGACGCTACGATAAGAAACAAAAAAGTTTTTCTCACTATAAGTAGTTTTTTGACCGACCGTTTATAGGGCAGCTATATGCTATAGTCAACCGATTTTGATAAATTTTTTCAGAATTGTGTGGAAACATATAAAACAAATATATACTACGATTCGAGACGCTTCGATGGAAATCAAAAAAGTTTTTCTCACAAAGACTTATTTTTCGACCGATCGTTCCTATGGCAGCAATATGCTATAGTGATCCGATTTTGATACATTTTTCCAGAATTATGTGGAAGCATATAAAACTAACATATACCAAGATTAGTGACGCTACGATGGAAAACAAAAAAGTTTTTCTAACTAGAACTAGTTCTTAGACCGATCGTTCCTATGGCAGCTATATGATATAGTCATCCGATCCGGCCGGTTCCGACATATTAGTTGCGTGCAGAAAAACGAAGACTCTGTGCAAAATTTCAGCTCGATAGCTTTAAAACTGAGGGACTAGTTTGCGTAGAAACAGACAGACAGACAGACAGACGGACAGACGGACGGACGGACAGACGGAAATGAACTCGGCTCGTCGTCCTGATCAAGAATATATATAGTTTATGTGGTCGGAAATGAATATTTCTATGCGTTACAAACTTCTGGGCAAAATTAATATACACATTTCAAGTGTATAAAAAGGTGTAGAGGTGGTAGCCATGATTCCGGACTCCAGATTATGGGAATTGAAAACGGTAAGTGAGGTAATGATCAGAATTGATGTAATTCTGGCCCGTACCTCAATCATATTTATACACGTTACTCGTAGAGTAAAAAGGGTATACTAAGTTCGTGCAAATGTATGTAACAGGCAGAAGAAAGCTCTTCCGATCCCATAAAGTATATATATTCTTGATCAGCATCAACAGCCGAGATGATATAGACATGTCCGTCTGTCCGTCCGTCTGAATGAACACCTAGATCTCAGAGACTATAAGAGCTAGAGCTACCTTTTTTTTCAGTGTAGACTTGTATTGTCTGCACGCAGATCAAGTCTGTTTCAAATTTTTGCCACGCCCCCTCCCGCCCCCGCAATATGAAAAAAAAACCTCATATCTCCCACAATTTTGAAAATAGATTGTTCGGACCTTCTAGACATATATTTTAATCATCATTACCTATCGATCCGCCGTACATAATTTCTTGATCAGATGAACGATAAAAAAGTTCCCGCCCCCGCAATTTGAAAAAATCCTCATATCTCCCACAATTTTGAAAATAGATTTTTCGAACCTTCTAGACATATATTTTAATCATCATTACCTATCGATCCGCCATAGATCATTTCCTGATCAGATGAACGATAGAAAAGTTCCCACCCCCGCAATTTTAAAAAAACCTCATATCTCCCACAATTTCGAAAATGTTTTTACTTGTACTCAATTGCTCACAGCTCCTTTATTTATCCATAGATATTCTTTACCAATGCCTTATTTTCTTCGTAGAAGTACTATTCGTAAGAACAAAAGAAAAAAACAACTTATTTTTATCAGATTCAACCTTTTACAGATTTTAGGAAAACAAAATTTGCACGTTTTTGAGAAAAAAAATAGATTTTTTCGAAATAATTTTGCTTGTAGCATTTTAACTACTAAACCGATTGGAAAATGATCTTCAACTAGATTATTGAAAATTGCATACCCTTTAGATTAATACCTTGCTTGACGACATCTAAAGTTTCTATTTCGAGATATGTCATAAAATGTAAGAGTACCTACCGAAAAAACTGAAAAAAATTCTAACTCAAAAACGTATCCATACAAAAATTTTTTAATTTCATTTTTGAGCTCAGCATTCCAAAGTACATCATAAAAAAATAACAGCTTCAATATGTCTTTATTATACACTTGAAAAGTGTATATTAATTTTGCCCAGAAGTTTGTAACGCATAGAAATATTCATTTCCGACCCCATAAACTATATATATTCTTGATCAGGACGACGAGCTGAGTTCAATTCCGTCTGTCCGTCCGTCCGTCTGTCCGTCTGTCTGTCCGTCAGTCTGTTTCTACGCGAACTAGTCCCTCAGTTTTAAAGCTATCGAGCTGAAATTTTTGCACAGAGTCTTCTTTTTGCTGCACGCAACTAATATGTCGGAACCGGCCGGATCGGATGACTATATCGTATAGCTGCCATAGGAACGATCGGTCGGAAAATAAGTCTTAGTGAGAAAAACTTTTTTGTTTTCCATCGTAGCTTCACCAATCTTAGTAAATATTAGTTTTACATGCTTCCACATAATACTGAACAAATTTATCAAAATCGGATGACTATATCATATAGCTGGCATAGGAACGATTGGTCAAAAAACTAGCTCTATTGAGAAAAACGTTTTTGTTTTTCATCTTAGCGTCACCAATCGTGGTATATATTAGTTTTATATATCTCTATACAATTCAGGAAAAATGTATCAAAATCGGATGACTATAGCATATAGCTGCCATACGAACGGTCGGTCAAAAAACAAGTTCTAGTGAGGAAAACTTTTTTGTTTTCCATTGTATCGTCACCAATCTTGGTAGATATTAGTTTTATATGCTTTTACAAATTTTTGAAAAAATTTATCAAAATCGGATGACTATAGCATATAGCTGCTATAGGACCGATCGGTCGGAAAATGTGTTTTACTAAGAAAAGTTTTTTTTATGGTATCAAATTTTTATTATCAATGATTAAACATTTTGTAATATCTGATATCTTTATCCGATATATATTTCACAGGTTAAATCAGTTGGAGTAAAGTTTTTCAAGTGTATTAAAACTTCGGCACAGTCGAAGTTAGCTTTGCCTTCTCGTTTTTTTTTATTTTTGTAAACTAGTGTTATTAATAATGTGCAGAAATGTATAAAATGATATCCGGAACCCGAAACCGAACCGGAACCCCGGTTCTCAATTTAAAGGGAAAGGTTTGCAGCCGTGGTACTGATTATAGTGTTTCTAATCTTTTTTGCTCGTTTGCAATTGATCGTTCGACCTTACATGATGTTTTGGATAGTAACAAACGTAGAAGCTGTGAACATTTGAATACGGTTGGAAATTCATAAAAACGATTTATGCGACTCAAGCATAAGTTAAATTACGGAAAAAATCTAGAGAACTCATAGCTATATTAAAAACATTTCCCAAAATGTCATGAGATGTTGGAAAGTCGAAAATTTATGCGCCAGGAATGGGTTCAAGGGAAAGTCGATTTCATTATTGAAGAGGAGACTCCCGCCAATAAAGCATATTGTCCAAAAATAAACTATATGGATGCCGGGCCAAGATTGAAAAGAAAGTTCGCTGTAAAGCTTGCCATAAAAAAAATACACAATTGAATATTGATCCTTTCGACTGAATTACGCTTTTTTAGAGGAAAGTTTTTTATGTTAGTAATTTTATTTGATATATTTAGTTATTTTATGGTTTTAAAATTTATTCTTCCGCTTTGTTTTGAAATTACAAATATCAGCCATGCTCCCATTTTCACTTTCGCAAAAATTTTACGATTTCAAACCGGTTTTAGGTGCAAATTTGGTCTCCAAATCGCAAAATGTTTGCGAAAGTGAATATGGGAGCCCGGCTGTATATTTATTTTTTTATATATATTCCTTAATTTTTTGAGTTTAAATTTTTATATGGATGTCCTGGCTCAGTCTATAAAATAATGCCCGACAGAAAATGTCTATAATTATAATGTCTATAATTAACCATAATTCAACATTTCTGCGATCTAGCTTTAACAAAATTTAAGTTCCAAAAATACGCTTATATGGGCGGTAAGAGTGGGCTTGGTCATCGGTCAGAAAATGTATCTTGGCTATATATGTGTCATAACAATCAAATCTACCAAGTTTAAATTTTGTAAGTTCATTATTCGAGCTAAAGCCAAAAAAAATCGTATTTTGGACTACAGTGCCTTGGTATAATATGTCGCCAACTCTACATAAATTATACGGAGAACATTTCTCGAGAAAGCGCAGTCGGGAGAAGTGCAACCTTCTGAATATAATGTTTATAACCTCGGATCTTCTACTATCGAGGCATTTTAAAAAATAAAATAATGCCAAAATCAGCTTAAGAGATATTACAAAGATGTACCTTACGCTAAAGAGGAAAACTAAAATTTTAGGAATAAAGAAAAACCTTGATTCAAATTGGATGCGTTTCATTGTTTTTTTTTTTTTTTAAATCTAAAAAGTTTTTAAAACTTGACCCGATTATATCTCAAATATTGGATACTTCTTATTATTTAAGAAAATATCAGTATTGGCTAGTTTTTAACTTCCTATGTATACACAAATTTTATTCGCAAAAACAGATAATAATTTTTTTTTATTTTAATTCTAAAAAGTTAATTTTCACTAAATTTGATTACTTTTAAAATTTGTTGTAATACTTTAATACTCTTAAAAAAATGGCATACAAATTTTTTTTGCTGCAGGGCTCCGCTGAATTATGGCGCGGATTTTGGCATTTTCGCCCCACTGTCGAGTCGGTTTAGCCCTGTCCATCCGTCCATTTGTCCCTTTTTATACACTTGAAAAGTGTATATTAATTTTGCCCAGAAGTTTGTAACGCATAGAAATATTCATTTCCGACCCCATAAACTATATATATTCTTGATCAGGACGACGAGCTGAGTTCATTTCCGCTTGTCCGTCCGTCCGTCTGTCCGTCTATCTGTCCATCTGTCTGTCCGTCTGTCTGTCTGTTTCTACGCGAACTAGTCTCTCAGTTTTAAAGCTATCGAGCTAACATTTTGCACAGAGTCTTCTTTTTACTGCACGCAACTAATATGTCAGAACCGGCCAGATCGGATGACTATATCATATAGCTGCCATAGCAACGATCGGTCTAAGAACTAGATCTAGTTAGAAAAACTTTTTTGTTTTCCATCGTAGCGTCACTAATCTTGGTATATGTTAGTTTTATATGCTTCCATATAATTCTGTAAAAATGTGTCCAAATCGGATCACTATAGCATATAGCTGCCATAGGAACGATCGGTCGAAAAATAAGTCTTTGTGAGAAAAACTTTTTGGTTTTCCATCGTAGCGTCTCCAATCGTAGTATATATTTGTTTTATATGTTTCTACACAATTCTGAAAAAATTTATCAAAATCGGATGACTATAGCATATAGCTGCCATATATAGTGAGAAAATTTTTTTTGTTTTTTATCGTAGCGTCTCCAATCTTGGTATATATTAGTTTTATATGCTTTCAAATAATTTTGAAAAAAATTATCAAAATCGGATGACTATAGCATATAGCTGCAATAGGACCGATCGGTCGGAAAATGTGTTTTAGTAAGAAAAGTTTATTTTATGGTACCAAATTTTTATTATCAATGATTTAAAAATTTTAAATATCTGATATCTATATCTTATATATATTTTTCCTGGTAAATCAGTTGGAGTAAAGTTTTTCAAGTGTATTAAAACTTCGGCACAGTCGAAGTTAGCTTTGCCTTCTCGTTTTATTCCAAGATTTCAAAATTTTATGGAATACTGGTATAGAAGTGAGCTCTCAATAAAACAAACCTAGTTTAGATTCAGACTTTTGGATTAACAAAATAAAGTATAATTATGTGGAATTTATTCTCAGGAGCTCTCTCTAAAGCATTTTTTCAAGCTGAACCCAAATCTGGTTTTGGTATTTCAACATATCTAATGGATTAAAAAAAAATGTATACTTTTAATAATAATTTGATGACCGTTTTTGATTAAATTAATCATAAACTATTCACTAAATTCCAAATCGAGCTTATATGGAAAATTTAAACTTCCCTTCAAACTTCTTGTCGCCATTTAACCGTTACCAACTTGTTTGGCAGCACTGGTTGCTGCTCAGCTGTTTTGGTAGCGAGAAAAACGAGCTAGTGCGATAAACGAGTGAAGAAGATGGCTACAGTTAGTTTGTATTTGTATGCGTGTGTAACAGAGTCAGAGTCGCAGTCGCAGCGTGTATTTGTATTCTGGTAATTCGCTCGAGCAATTCAATTGAATATAAATAATTATATATAAATAAATAATATATGATATACGTCATAAATGTAAGTAGGCGTCAGTGAAAAGTCAGTTCATGTGTCCGCTTGTGAAAGTGTGTGTGTGTTTCGACATTTCCAATTTTGCATATGGCCTTTTGCTCTCTGGCCCATCAAAGATGGCCGTCGTAACAATTTTTCGTCAGTGTTGTTGTTGTCATTGTGTTTGTTATTGAAAAGCCAAAAACACACAACAAGAGAAAAAGTTATGCAAAATTAGCATAAAGTGTAAAACAAAAGAAAAACAGTGCTAACAAAAAATTCAAACCGAAGTAAAATTACATTTTCTTTTACAACTACCAGAAAGCGATGACACATCGCTTTGCGTTTTGCTACTTTTTTTTTGCGCATGTGTTGGAGTGTGTATCCTCCCCCTTCCCTAGGCCGTCGATCGATTTTTTAGCCCAAGACAATTCCTTGCCTAGTTTTTACTGGCCAACACCACCTAACACCTTTACATGGGCAAAGCTATAAAGAAAAATAAATCAAACCAGTTCTGCTTGTTTTCATTCTCTTTTTTTACAGTTTTTCCGTTTTGGCCACTGCCAGGGCGCTCGCTTAGGTATTTGAGCGTTGCTGTTGTTGTTCCCGTTGCAATTTCCCAGAATGTGTAGAAATGCTGCTGAGCTTGGAGTTCTCCAAGACCGAGAACCAAGCTGTCTAGCTATGACTCGGCAAATTATCTTTTAGTTTCGTCACTTGACTATATCACGAGCGTTTTGGGCCATTTTGAACCCCCAGGCCTTGGCAAAGGTTAGCTATTTTTTTGTTGGCTGCACTTGAAACAGTTTTCAAAACTTGCATACACGTTAATCAATGAAACACGCAAAGCTAATAAACAGCAGCAGCAAGTGCAAGGTCTGCTGCAAGAGAGAGCGAGAGAGAGAGAGCGCTTGCATCCTTTGTAATTGGTAGCAGCCCTGGGTCGCCCACGCGAACAATTTACAATTCAAATATGAAATTATCTTATGACAAGAATCAACTTAAGAATTTATGCTGAAAGTGCAGACGATTTTCAAATGTTTCTGTTGGCAGCGTGTGACCCAAACGCCCCCATCTGATTTTATTGTTGTTTTTGCTGCAGTCGTTACCGTTACTACAGACATATACAGTTACAATGCGCATGGGCTGTGGGGGAATGTGTGTGTGTGTGTTGGTGTGAGCTGGTTGCCACAATACAACTGTTGTTGACGTTGTCCGGCAAAGGAACCCAAGAAACCGAAGCCACCTCCTCCCCACACAGCCCACGCGCCGTTTCCATTAATACGCGTGACGTATGTTTTTATATTGATTTTTCTTTTATTTTTAGATGCGCAGTTAGTGGGTGTCCCCACCTACAATACACATGCATACCCAAATACATATGTAAATAGTCTTCTACTCCTCCTAGCTGCTGATAAAGCCAGAGTCTCTCTCTCTCTCCCTGCTCTAATGACTCATGGCTTAATTCAATGTCGTTTCTCGTTTGGTCAGTTTTTTTGTGTTTGACGATCGTTAAATATCATTTGGCCAAAAATAATTTGTAAACGTCATTTCCTAGTCTATGCTACGCTCTAAGCTTGAACTCTGTTAGCGGCTTCTTCTCTTTCGTTTTGTCTTGTTGTTGTCCTATAAGAAGTTGCTTGAACTTCCGTTAAATCTTTCAGCTACTCATTAAACCAAATGGTTGGCAACCCGACGAATTCTGTTATCAAAAATGTTTTATTGTGCCTTTGATTTGTTTCGTCTAATTATTGACCCTTGAACTTATTGCTGATGACAAAACGGGCTTAATGTAGTATTGGGAAATGCTTCAAGATTGCATATTTTGCAACTATTTTTGCTGAATTTCTCAGACAATGCGCGCATTAATGGCAAAGTCGAAACACAAAAATTTGTGCCATGGCTGATGATGCTACGCTTTAGCTTCAACCAAAGAAACAAAAAACAATGACAAGACGAAAGATGAGCTTTAGGAACGCATACACACACATACTCTGTGGCCCCGTCCCCCTTCCCGTGGGGCAAAAAATGTGGGTGAATTCAAATGAAACTCTTTTTGGCATTTTTGTGGTTTCATTTTCTGTGAAGCCAATTTCCTGTTTCTGTTTCCAGCAGCAATTTATTATGTGTTTCTTTTTTGTACTTTTGCAGAACTGCACGAACTCTGAACGGCGGTAAACAAAGTCGTCGACAACAGCAGCAGCAGCAGCAGCTAAGCAGTAAGGGAAGCTCTCGGCCAAATCGAAGGAGAACAGCATGAAAATGGTGTTGTCGCAGCGGCAGCGCGAGGAGCTGTAAGTGCATAATCGGCATTTCAATATACTATATTTGAGGCTTTCATGTGAAACATGTTGCATTTCAAGAATGATTTTAACTAATAACACCTAATGTATTCATTTTCCATATCTTTAATTCACGAGATAATTGGTCGCTGATTGCTTAACGTACTTAGTACAAATTTGGATACAACTTGAACAAATTTTTGTGTTAGTAATTCAGAATTCCACTTAAGTTTAGGTACCTAAATGTAACAATTCTATTACACAGTACAACACTAAAAAATTAGCCCGATATTACTCCCGAAAAATTCTGAAACTCGAGACTTTTGTAAGCATCACCCCAGACCCAGTTTTTCAAATTAAGCCTAGGTTCGCGTTCTATGAGTTCTTTTGTACTAGCAACACCCACGAACAACAGTTTTCACGTGTTTCTACCTGGGTCACGATAAAATTCTACGAAATTCTAAACATACGGACAGGGTCATTGGGAACACAATAACAAAAATGCACTTCAATCGAATAATTGGTTAAGGTACCGCCAAAGGGAATCAACCATAAATTCCTGAATATCTTCAAAAGCGCACGGTAGATTTGCTAAGAATCAAATATTTTGAGGGTGTAATTGGCTATAACATGTCCCAAAGAGATGGTACTCGGCAGCCAAAAAACCGCGAAGTGAAGTTCCCTTTTTATATAAAACCCCTTAAAATAGAGCGAACTATGTTTCAGTTCTACCAAAGAAGTCTTGGATCGCGAACTATAGCCTTTTTATACCTTAATGCAGAAGGTATATTAAAATTGTCACGATGTTTGTAACGCATAGAAGGAAGCATTTCTGACCACATAAAGTATATATATTCTCGATCAGCATGACGAGCTGAGTACATTTCCGTCTGTCCGCCTGTTCTATGCTATCTCCTCCCTCAGTTTTAAAGCTATCTTGACCAAACTTTGCAAAAAGTCGTTAAATACACATAGGCTGCACATTTGTCGGAATCGGCCGGATCGGATTACTATATCATATAGCTGCCATAGGAACGATCGGTCTAAAAACTAGTTCTAGTGAGAAAAACTTTTTTGTTTTCCATCGTAGCGTCGCCAATCGTGGTATATATTAGTTTTATATGCTTCCACACAATTCTGGAAAAATTTATCAAAATCGGATGACTATAGCATATTGCTGCCATATAAACGGTCGTTCCAAAAACTAGTTCTAGTGGAAAAAACTTTTTTGTAATCAATGGTAGCGCCTTTCAAAAACTGCAAGGGTATTTAGAACATCGGCGTAGCCGATGTTACCCTTTTTTGTATTAGCAATTGCCTTAAAACAACATTGACCATTTAGGGTATTACCAGCTGCAATAAAATTACGTAATTAATCGTACGATCAAAATGCTTCATTGCCAGCAGGAAAATATAAAATTGTAGTTAAAAATGTCCTTAGTGGACCTCCAAAAACACTAACAATGATGTTCTAAATTGCCTTCAACTGAAGTTTTCAACAATACAATTGAAATACTTTTAAAAAGTGCATGTCACAACATGCCAGTCATAGCCGTGCCGCGGCGATTCCATTCTTCGAAAAAAATGGTGTCCTGTAATTCTACGAATTCTTTTATACTACACTATAAATAAGAGAAAACATCAAACACCAATGTTACTTTTAATATCCAGTCACAGTGTAATTTGATGCTTGTCAATCACAGTTACTCAATCACCGGTACGCCAATTTGGCCGCACTGCGCCTTTTGTATGGAGCAGCTGCGAACAGCGGACATTCAAATCCAAAAGCAAATCAGCTTCTGAAAATACTATTGTTTATCAAATATAAAATGAAACAAAAAAATTGTGAATAATGCATGACTTATATTCACGATGGATTACTTTAACACGCACGGATGCACACTCAAAAAAGTCTTTGTTTTCTCACGTTCATGTCGTGACACGTTTAAATTCACGTAACGCGTATCCTAGTATCTAGTATCCGACTTTGGAAAATCCAAAAAAAGCTATTAGTGCAAAATAGAAAGTAAAAAAAAAGAGAAGGCAAAGCTAACTTCGACTGTGCCGAAGTTTTAATACACTTGAAAAACTTTACTACAACTGATTTAACCGGTAAAATATATATAGGATATAGATTTCAAATATTTAAATTTTTTAATCATTGATAAAAACTAGGACATTTGTTTTCTGTGGTAAAGTTTATTATGTTTAATTTTCCTTCTTTATAACTACATTATGTTGTGTAGGTTGCTACCCGTCCTATTATATCTTCGGATTAAAGGATTTTTGAATTATACCGCTACATACCAGTACGTACCGGTATACCGTAATAAAATTCAAGTTACTGACACGGAACCGAATACCGAAATAAACTGGAACCTAAACCGAACCTTTTAGCGAAACATTAGTTTTGGTACGTACCAGAACCGAAACCGGAACCGAAATTGATTCGGTTTGATTCCCTGATTGTAAGAGGCGTTTCCATACTTGCATAACCTTTATAGACCTCTGCCGTGGATTTATAAACCTAATAATGCGCCAATACATACAGCCCGGGTTGCTTAAACGTATAAAAAGAGCCAAAATGTGGAGCTATTAAGCTGGCCGCCATACTCACCGCTTTTGAACATCATCAAATGTGTCTAAGGATGGTTGAAACGTCTAGTAAATGGATCAGGACAGCAATATTCATCAATAACTGAAGAAATCCGAACCATGAGAATCACTTCCAAATCGGATGTGGCTCCACACACATTATTAAAAATTTTTTTTAAATATAATATACTTGAATTACCTTGGACTTGAGCAATATTTTTGTTCGGAATTCTATAAATTGGCTTTTTTGTTATAGTGTCCTATTTAAGTGGCGCTAAATTAGGACGCCAAATTTATTCTATTTTTAGTTAATACATTTTATTCTAATATTAAAACTTTGGCGTTAAGTCTTTCTTCTGGATATATTGCAACAATTAAATGAACTTTAAATTAAACGAAAAGTTAAGTCTCAGGCATGCTTGATTTCGAAGCATGTCCTATTCAAGTGGCGAGGAGTGTATAATAGAGGTCGCACCACATTCAAACTCACTTAAAATCCTAAAACAGAACAAGCTTTACCACTGCCAAAATGTGATTGGTTTCGATATTAATATACTTCAATACCATGGCCAATAGCTGTTGCGATGCATTTCATATATCATAGATTGGCGATCGTTCGATCCCGGGGCCGTACAAATTATTTTTGATTTATCCCTGTGTTATCATCGCCTTCTTGTCTATGAATAGCTTTTGATTTCATTAAAAACCAAATTTCTATTTATACGCAACAGTAGCATTTTATGGGATTTAATATCGGCTCCCAAAAACAATAGTTTTTTGTTTTACATGCGTCATCTTTAATGTAATAGTCTTTTTATCGTTGGTAGAACTTAATCTATAAAATATCCAGTGAAAGAATATTTGATCTCTTAAGCCTGATTTATGAATTTGTTGATTTATTTTCTGAAATGAATTTATTTTTTTGCTCTTTTCTTTGCAGTAACCAAGCGATTGCCGATTATTTGGGCACAAATGGCTATGCCGACTCATTGGAGGCCTTTCGCAAGGAGGCCGATCTCAGTTCAGAGGCGGAAAAGAAATTCGGTGGACTTTTGGAAAAGAAATGGACATCGGTCATACGTTTGCAAAAGAAGGTAATGGAACTAGAGGCTAAGCTAACCGAAGCTGAGAAGGAGGTGATTGAGGGTGCGCCCACAAAGAACAAACGAACGCCCGGCGAGTGGATACCCAGACCGCCAGAGAAATACTCATTGACAGGTCATCGAGCCAGTATAACGAGGGTGAGTTGCCACATACTGGACACCAATGCATTATCCAGATTTTAATTATTTGCTCGATCTTTAGGTAATATTTCATCCAATTTTTGGCCTCATGGTATCGGCTTCGGAGGATGCCACCATTAAAATTTGGGATTTCGAAACTGGCGAATATGAGCGCAGTCTAAAAGGACACACGGACTCAGTCCAAGATGTCGCATTTGATGCGCAGGGCAAACTTTTGGGTAAGACTCCCAAATCAGAATTGAAAGCAAGAACTGTAAATAAAATCCTTTCTTTTTGATAGCCTCCTGCAGTGCGGACTTGTCCATCAAATTGTGGGATTTCCAACAGAGCTATGAATGTGTTAAGACCATGCATGGTCATGATCACAATGTATCCTCGGTGGCATTTGTGCCCGCTGGTGATTATGTTTTGTCTGCTTCGCGTGATCGCACCATCAAAATGTGGGAGGTGGCCACCGGGTGAGCATAATAGAGAAGGACTGAGCGGGTGGAGAGAGAGATCTAACTTTATACGCTACTTTTTAGTTACTGCGTCAAAACCTACACAGGCCATCGGGAATGGGTGCGAATGGTGCGGGTGCACATTGAGGGCAGCATCTTTGCCACATGCTCAAATGATCACGCAATACGCGTTTGGTCGACGAATTCAAAAGACTGCAAGGTGGGAACAGACATTTTTGTAATGCGTTAGTTCAACTAAAAAATTCCTTCCCCACTTAACCCAGATTGAATTACGCGATCATGAGCATACCGTGGAATGCATTGCCTGGGCGCCCGAAGCAGCTGCATCGGCGATAAACGAAGCGGCCGGCGCCGATAATAAAAAGGGACATCATCAGGGTCCCTTCTTGGCATCCGGGTCGCGTGACAAAACTATTCGCATTTGGGATGTGAGCGTTGGTCTGTGTCTGCTTACGCTAATTGGTCATGACAATTGGGTGCGTGGCCTGGCATTCCATCCGAGTGGCAAATATTTGGTATCAGCCAGTGATGACAAGACCATACGGGTCTGGGATTTGCGCAACAAACGATGCATGAAGACGCTCTATGCACATCAGCATTTCTGCACATCAATAGGTGAGATTGGCAGGGGGATGTTACCAACTCGTTCCTTGTACTCAATGTCATCTTACTCTTATTGCAGATTTTCATAAAGCACATCCATATGTAATCAGCGGTAGTGTGGATCAAACAGTTAAAGTCTGGGAATGTCGTTAAATAAATTTTGGATAACAAAACTCAGCAAGGGGATCTGCTTATTTCTCAATTAAACATAAATAAAGCTAATACACACACACACACTGTCAAAGCCACCTTCAAGCAAACAAATCATCATCTTCAGACGCTTTCAGTGTCAGCGTCCAAAAAAAAAATGTATTTACAAAAGTTGAAAACACAAAATGTCGAAAAACGAAATATTTATTGCTAAACTAACTTACCTACCTACTATATACTATATACAAAGTACATATATACATTAATATCTATAAATATGTTTACCTATGATTATTGTTTAATGTGTAGCCAGGCCACCGCCTTCACTAATCGACACGCTCGCCCGCTAAGCAAAATCAAGTGTAGCAGAATTTTCCCTAGTTTTCACAGAGTGTGTGTGAGAAAAGGTGTTGTTTCGGCCAGTTAGGCTGGACACATGCACCACAACAGAAATTACCACAATGTTGACGTGTTTAAATGTTTGCAAATTAAGCATATGTATGTATAATTAATAGCTAAACAAAAACCAAGCGAAATCATAATAGTATTTCAACAATTAAGAAAAGAATTCACATAGATTCACAAAATCAGAGAAAAGAAACAAACCGAAACTTTTGTTATTAAGAATTACTTAACTGTCTTTTTTTTACCACAATTGAGGTAATTTTTACTCGCTCCCACACTTTTACCCGTATTCACGCCACACACCGAGCAAGAGCTTCAGGGTTTGTGTTCTTTTTTTCTGCTGCGAAAAAGGAATCTTAACAAACGCAGAAAAATGCTTACGAGTTTAAGTTGTTGCTTTAAGTTCAAAATACGATTTACTTTTACGGCTTACCTAGTAGTAGAACAAATGCTGCAAATTTAATTTTAATCAATTTGGTTTAAGTGCAAAGGCAAGAAAAAACAACCGAGAAACAAATTATATGCTATAATTATTTTAATAATTATTTGTGGAGAAATTTATAAACAAAGAGAACAGAAAAACAATGGATTAAAAACGAAAACATAACACTGGGAAAAATAAACCATCTTTTTGTGCTTCTCTAAAAAAAAAACAGAAGAGGAAAACAACAATAAAAACAGGAGATACTTCAAATTGTACATTAATTATTTAGAATTTCATTTCAGATAACACTAGTTCACAAAATTAAAAATTTTTATAACACAATGATGCCACTATGCTTTTATTTTGGAACGCTGAGATATGAACGTTTGAAATACCCTTACATTTTGAAGTGTAGATTGGGTTACCAAAGACAAAGCAAAGAACAATATTATTATTAGTGAACACATTAAATACTTTAATTTTACTGTTAGTACCTTTACGTAATTGCTTACAACTTTTGTATTTACCCATTGATTTTCCTTAATGCAAACCACTCAAAGATTAGGTCAGGTTCGGTTCAGTGGCTCTCAGAGACTTTAAATTATAGATCAAACCCAACCAATGTTTCGGTTCGGTTGTACGGTTCGTGCTCCAACTTATTTTTTATATTATGTTAATCGTTGATTGAAAATCATTGATTGAAATTTACCCACCTTTTAATTTGTCCAACATTTCTAACTCGAGATATGGTTTACAATGTGAGAGACCCAACAGAAAAAGATACTGCTTTTTCAAGTTCAGCGTTCCCAAATACAAGAGAATAAATAGTGGAATCGAAATAAGTTGACATTTTAATCAACTTTCTGTTACTTCGAATGTAATCACTTAACATATTTTGCAAAATATTAACATTTTTAAAAGCTTCAATAACGTAAGAGTGTATTAGCAAAAACAGAATATTGTTCCGGAAAAGAACAACTCCATTACCCAACTCAAAACCATGCCTTAAGGGCTTAAACACGTCACGACACGACCCCAACTTTAGACTCAACAGCAAACGTGTAAAGACCATTCGAAATTCGTAAAGAAAGAGAAAACCGAAGTTAAAATAAATAATTCCAAAAATTTTCCAACATTTTTGAAGTGAATTCTCAACAATACATATGTAGTTTAAAATCAGATGTTTGGATTAGAAAATACAAATTAAATAGCCAAAACTGAGGATTGCATAAGTTTTTTGATAAGTTTTAAAAATTGATTTATTTTCAGTCCTGAGTCCAAGTTAGGTAAAGTTTACAGCAAATGATGACTTAATGGGTTGTGACCTTTTGCATCATAATTGTCGATTACGTGCCGGAAAAATGCTTGTTTGTAACACCGTCAAATTTCTCAATGGATGTGTCTAATTTTAATGAACATAAATGGGGAAATATAAAACGATACTCTATAATAAATACAATATATGTACTTAAGTCTATTTGGATAACTGATATAGAAAAAGTTCAATTGGATTGTTAATGAGCAAATTTTAGTCAGTTGACTGAAATTTAGGAATATAGCATGGTAAATGCGCAATTTTTACCCAAAGAAACGTCATAACAAACCCGAATAATTTCTTGTCTATTCTTGATTTTTGATACCCGTTACTCGTAGAGTAAAAAGGGTATACTAAGTTCGTGCAAATGTATGTAACAGGCAGAAGGAAACATTTCCGACCCCATAAAGTATATATATTCTTGATCAGCATCAATAGCCGAGTCGATTTAGACATGTCCGTCTGTCTGTCTGTCTGTCTGTCTGTCCGTCTGTCCGTCCGTCTGTATGAACACCTAGATCTCAGGGACTATAAGAGCTAGAGCTACCATTTTTTCAGTGTACACTTGTATTGTCTGCACGCAGATCAAGTTTATTTCAAATTTTTGCCACGCCCCCTCCCGCCCCCGCAATATGAAAAAAACCTCATATCTCCCACAATTTTGAAAATAGATTGTTCGAACCTTCTAGACATATACTTTAATCATCATTGCCTATCGGTCCGTCATACATCATTTTTCGATCAGATGAACCATAGTAGAGTTATCGCCCCCGCAATTTGAAAAATACCTCATATCTCCCACAATTTTGAAAATACATTAGTAAATCCTTCTAGACATTTATTTTAATCATCTTTACCTATCGATCCGTCATACATCATTTCCTAATCAGATGAACGATAGAAGAGTTGCCACCCACGCAATTTGGAAAATACCTCATATCTCCCACAATTTTGATCATAGATTGTTCGAACCTTCAAGACATATATTTCAATCATCATTACCTATCGATCCGCCATATATCGTTTCCTGATCAGATGAACGATAGAAAAGTTCACGGCCCCGCAATTTTAAAAATGCCTTATATCTCCCACAATTTCGAAAACAGATTAATCAAACTTTTTAGACATGTATTTTAGTCATCATTACTTATCGATACATAGTTTCCCGATCAGATGAGTTATAGTAGAGTTGCCACCACCGCAATTTGGGAAAAAACACAATTTGGGCATGTTTTGGTCTAATAAAATATTCTGAAATAAACCTTACCCTGAGTAACGGGTATATCGAAGTCGAGCAGGGCCGACTTCAACTTACGCTCTCGTTTTAAATCGTGACATAACATCGCCATTTTAAGTAAGCAGAAACACAGAAATTATTTGCCTTTCTTAAGTGATTACATTTGTACTAACAGAGCAAAATGTTTAATAACAGGAATGAAAGCGAGTAATATTTACGCACTCTGTTATAAAATCCAACAAATTTGGCATCGCTCATTAAAAAAAAAGGTAACATTTGCTTGCGCCCAATTAAGAGCTCTATTTGCTGCACTTTATTATAACTTACACATAATAAATATAAATATATAAGATACTAAACAGAAACCAAAATGATAAATGGAAAAAAAAACATCACAAACAAATGCTTTTCTCTCACCAAAAGCTGCTTTAAATCAATGGCCTCAGAACATTACAAGCGATATATAGCAATTGTTTACTGATATAAAAACAATTAAATCAAAATAAAACTGCAATTTTTGTTTTATTTATAACACTAGAAAATGTATTTTTAAAGAAATCAGGGGACAGCATTTAATCACAATGTTGTATAAAGCGAATTTTAGTGGCATAAATCATGCTTAGGCAGTTATACTTATAATTATTATTTTATTATTGATTATTTAATTAATTGTAGTTCTGTGACACTTGATGTCAACCCCCGTGACGTAGAATTATAACATCAATACCATCTCGTAATCATCTAAGCTGTTTCCTTAACCTTTAAAATAATTGTTTTTTTGCTTTTTATACCCTTGCAGAGGGTATATTAAAATTGTCACGATGTTTATAACGCATAGAAGGAAGCATTTCCGACCACATAAAGTATATATATTCTTGATCAGCATGACGAGCTGAGTTCATTTCCGTCTGTCCGCCTGTTTCTATGCTATCTCCTCCCTCAGTTTTAAAGCTATCTTGACCAAACTTTGCAAAAAGTCTATAAATACAAATACGCTGCACATTTGTCGAAATCGGCCGGATCGGATGACTATATCATATAGCTGCCATAGGAACGATCGGTCTAAAAACTTGTTCTTGTAAGAAAAACTTTTTTGTTTTCCATCGTAGCGTCCTCAATATGGTATATATGGTATATATTAGTTTTATATGCTGCCACACAATTCTGGAAAAATTTATAAAAATCGGATGACTATAGCATATAGCTGCCATATAAACGGTCGGTCCAAAAACTAGTTCTAGTGGGAAAAACTTTTTTGTTTCCCATCGTAGCGTCACCAATCGTGGTATATATTAGTTTTATATGCTTCCGCATAATTCTAAAAAATTTTATCAAAATCGGATGACTATAGCATATAGCTGCCATATAAACGGTCGGTCCAAAAACTAGTTCTACTGAGAAAAACTTTTTTGTTTTCCATCGAAGCATCACGAACCTTAGTATATATTAGTTTCATATACTTTCACACAATTATGGAAAAATTTATCAAAATCGGATGACTATAGCATATAGCTTCCATAGAAACGATCGGTCCGAAAACTAGTTATAATGAGAAAAACTTTTTTGTTTTCCATCGTAGCGTCACCAATCGTGGTATATATAAATTTTATATGCTTTCACATAATTCTGGAAAAATTTATAAAAATCGGATGACTATAGCATATAGCTGCCATATAAACGGTCGGTTCAAAAACTAGTTCTAGTGGGAAAAACTTTTTTGTTTCCCATCGTAGCGTCACCAATCGTGGTATATATTAGTTTTATATGCTTCCGCATAATTCTGAAAATTTTTATCAAAATCGGATGACTATAGCATATAGCTGCCATATAAACGGTCGGTCCAAAAACTAGTTCTACTGAGAAAAACTTTTTTGTTTTCCATCGAAGCATCACGAACCTTAGTATATATTAGTTTCATATACTTTCACACAATTATGGAAAAATTTATCGAAATCGGATGACTATAGCATATAGCTTCCATAGAAACGATCGGTCCGAAAACTAGTTATAATGAGAAAAACTTTTTTGTTTTCCATCGTAGCGTCACCAATCGTGGTATATATAAATTTTATATGCTTTCACATAATTCTGGAAAAATTTATAAAAATCGGATGACTATAGCATATAGCTGCCATATAAACGGTCGGTCCAAAAACTAGTTCTAGTGGGAAAAACTTTTTTGTTTTCCAAGGTAGCGTCACCAATCGTAGTATATATTAGTTTTATTTGCTTCCATACAATTCTGGAAAAAGTTATCGGAATCGGATGACTATAGCATATAGCTGCCATATAAACGGTCGATCCAAAAATAAATTCTAACGAGAAAAACATTTTTGTTATCAATGGTACCGCCTTTCAAAAACTGCAAGGGTATTTAAAACATCGGCGTAGCCGATGTTAGCTTTCTATTTTTATACACTTGAAAAGTGTATATTAATTTTGCCCAGAAGTTTGTAACGCATAGAAATATTCATTTCCGACCCCATACTATTCGATCGCGACGTGGTCATTTCTCCGCCTCCGCTGCTGTCGTCTGTCTCCGTCTTCCGTTGTCTGTTTCTACGCGAACTAGTCTCTCAGTTTTAAAGCTATCGGCTGAATTTTGCACGCTTTTTACTGCACGCACTAATATGTCGGAACCGCAGATCGATAACATATCTATAGCCCATAGACGATCGGTCAAGAACAAGTTCTAGTTGAAAAATTTTTTGTTTTCCATCGTAGCGTCACAATCTTGGTAGAGTTAGTTTTATAGCTTTCACATAATTCTGGAAAATGTATCAAAACGACACTATAGATATGCTCAAGACGACGGTCGAAAAAAGCTTTGAGAAAAACTTTTGATTTCCATCGTCGTCTCCAATGTGATAGTTTTTTGTTTTCCATAATTCTGAAATTATCAAAACGATCATAGCTGCTGCCATATACGGACGGTCAAAAACTACCTATGAGAAAACTATTTTGTTTTTATCGTAGCGTCCCCAATCTTGATATTTGTTTTATATGCTTTCACATAATTTCGAATAAAATTATCAAATCGGAGACTAAAGCATATAGCGCCATAGGAACGATCGGTCGGAAAATGTGTTTTTCTAAGAAAAGTTTTTTTTATGGTATCAAATTTTGATTATCAATAATTTAAAAATTTTAAATATCTGATATCTATATCCTATATATTTTTTTCCAGTTAAATCAGTTGGAGTAAAGTTTTTCAAGTGTATTAAAACTTCGGCACAGTCGAAGTTAGCTTTGCCTTCTCGTTTTGTTTATTATATTCTGGACATTCCTTTTCATCCCCTTTCATCCTCTTCAAACCATTTTCAAAAATTCGGAAAAGATTAGCCGATAAGCCTTTTTCAAAAGGAAAAACCTTTTTTTACACAAAAATACAAAAAAAACGTTAAAAATCTATTTTTTTTTAAATTGTAGCCAACTTTTCAAAAAAATATTAAAAAATATGATTGAGGGCCAGAATTACATCAGTTCTGCTGATAACCTTATTCACCGTTTTCATTTCTGTTAACCTGCTGTCCCGAAATCATGGCAATCACTTCTACAAGGTTTTTTTTAAAACCTTAATTTGTCAGGCAGAGAACTTGTTGAACAGCCCTCCAATTCCAACATCTTTATACATTTGAAAAGTGTATATTAATTTTGCCCGGAAGTTTGTAACGCATAGAAATATTCATTTCCGACCACATAAACTATATATATTCTTGATCAGGACGACGAGCTGTCTGTCCGTCCGTCTGTTTCTACGCGAACTAGTCCCTCAGTTTTAAAGCTATCGGGCTGAAATTTTGCACAGAGTCTTCTTTTTACTGCACGCAACGAAACCGGCCGGATCGGATGACTATATCATATAGCTGCCATAGAAAAAGTCGGTCAAAAAACTAGTTTTTGTGAGAAAAACTTTTTAATTTTTCATCGTAGACTAGCTCGCGTAGAAACAGACAGACGGACAGGCAGACGGACGGACGGACAAGCGGAAATGAACTCAGCTCGTCGTCCTGATCAAGAATATATATAGTTTATGGGGACGGAAATGAATATTTCTATGCGTTAGAAACTTCTGTGCAAAATTAATATACACTTTTCAAGTGTATAAAAACAAATATAAAGATTCAACGGAAAACGAATAAAAATGTTCGTTCAAGTTGTTGGAACGATTTCTGAACGATCTTCACATATATATACTTATCTTGTTATCCGTTTTTTTTATGCTTCCCTCGAGACCGCCAGTTTAGTACAAGTCCGTGGGAACTATTACCTACCCAAAATTTCTATGCTTCATGAAATTTTCCACATTTTGTTGAGTGCGTGTGCTGGAGATTCCTTTAGCGCTAGCTTTGCTCAGTTTGCCCATATGTTTAAAAATTCCAGCAAGTATGTATACACACTCACTTTTAATACTCAATCAGGACTAATAAGTCCGAGATTACGCATTAAATTCAGATTTTTTAGAAAACATTAAAAATACTGCAAAGTCAATATTTAAAGCAGGAAATAATACGTACAGTTACCGAAACCGATAAAATATTATTTTAAATTACATCATGTCACAATTTTTTTTTTTTTTTTTTAGAGCGTTTGAAATGTGGGTTTTATAGTCTGTACTACAGAGTATAATAAGATTGTGCACATTTATGTAACAGCCAGAAGGTCGTCGACACTACAAAGTATATATATTCTTGATTAGCATCAACAGCCGAGTCAATATAGCCATGTCCGCCTGTCTGTCAGTCCGTCCGTATGAGCTGAGATATCTCAGAGATGGTCTGAGCTAGAGCTTTTAAGTATATGGAACGTAAGTCCTTTTACTTTTAGGCAGATCAAGTTTATTTTTAATTTCTAACGCGCACTCAACCGCGCCATATTTTGAAAAAAAAAATCGTATCTCCCACTGGTATGAAGATAGATTGTTTGGACCTTCTAGATATTTATAGTAATCATCATTATTTATTGATCCATTATACATTGATTCCCGATCAGATTAACGATCGTCTGGTTACAGTTTAAACAAACATGGTAGGTAAGGAGTATATTACAGTTGGGCTGGACCGACCTTCTCACTTTTCCTGATAGATTTTGGGCTCCAGATCACAAAATGTGTTTCCAGTTAAAAACATTTTTTTTATCTGTCTTTTCTTAAGCTTTTTTTACCCTTGCAGAGGGAATATTAAATTTGTGCAGATGTTTGCAAGGCGTAGAAGTAAGTATTTTCAATCCCATAAAGTATATATATTTTTTATCAGCTTTAATAGCAGAGTCGATCTAGCTTTGTCCGTCTGGCAGTTTGTATGCACCCTCACTTTTAAAGCAATCTTGACAAAACTTTGAAAAAAGTCTTTTTTTTCTGAATAGTTATAGTGGGAAAACTTTTTTGATTTAAATGGTAGCGACTCCAAACTTGGTATTTAATTATTCTGTATGCGTTTACATTCCGAAAAGTTTTATGAAAATTGGACGGCTCTATCATATAGCTGCCATAGGAGCGATCGGTCCAAAAACTAGTTCTAGTGAGAAAAACACTTTTATTCATAAAAATAATAAATAAAGCTAAAGATCATTCAAACAGACTTCGAAAGTATAAACTATAGTTTAGAATTTATTTATAGTCAATGTAAAACTATATTTTTTCCCATTTTTTGCATTTCGTCAATTTGACCCTGGAAGACCACGCAATCCAGAAGCTTAACAGAGATATGTTGCAGGGATTTCTAAGGGAATGCCATTCCTGTCATTCTATGTAGCTTCCAACGTCTATAGCTCGACGATTTTACAGGTGATCTGAATGAGGAATGACTTAAACGACTTACTAAGACCCATTTTCCGACCGATCGTTCCAATGGCAGCTATAGGATATAGGCAAAATTAATATACACTTTAGAAATCTATAAAAAAAATTTTAATCGGGAGCCCAAATCTATACAAAAACGTGGGCATATTTAACCCAAATATATGACAAAAACTTAAATTTTTATATCTCTGCTATATATAATCCGATATTTCTGAAAATTTCGCAGATTATAGATATTGGGCATATACATTTAAATGTAAAAGCCGAGCTTTATATCTGTTCAATTTTATGAGTTATTTAACATTTTCTATTGCGGGACGTGGAAAAAATTTGAAACAAACTTGATCTGCGTACAGACAATTCGAGTCCACACGGAAAAAATGGTAGCTATTCTAGAGTCTAGGTGTTCATACAGACGGACGGACGGTCAGGGCTAAGTCGACTAGGCTATTAATACTGATCGAGAATATATATACTTTATGTGGTCGGAGAAACTCCCTTCTGCCTGCTACATACTCGAGCTACATTGCACGAGCTTGGTATACCCTTTATACCCTACGAGTATCGGGTATAAAAATTGGTTTCTTCCATGAGCTCACGAACGGCGGCGCTACCTAACTCAACCCAAGCGAAAGACGAATAAAGAAACTGTTGCAATTTCATTGAAAGATAGTTACTAAATCGACGGGAGGAATTCCGATAAGGTTATTTACCTGATGCGAGTCCCAGTCGATTTTTTCCCTTGTCTTTCGTCGAGATATTAAACAAAGAGCAACAAAAGTCAAATCACTGCTTTATCAAAACGCTTCTGACCCATAAACGACCCCATTTCCATGCGATTTGTAGAACACATGGGGATACATTCTAAGCTTGTTTAGCGCCCAGAAAAGGCTTTTGCCTATAAAATTCTATAATTAAATTTCGATAGCAGTCCGCTAATAATGGGACCGACGGTCCTTGAAGCCTATGAAGTCTATGTTTGGCACCCTCCCGGGGCCAGCCGGAACTATCTACCTACCTATTGCTTAGTGAAAGACACGTTAATTTAAGTTCAACTCCTACATAGAAATTTAGTTAACGTGTTCATGCCAGTACCTAGCGGTGCGAGAAAAAAACGTAGTACATGTAGGAGGTGTGGCGTTAGTGGGTAAGCAACTCCGAGACATAACTTTTCTGCTTGTAATAGTTTACCCACCCTTTTGAACACGACCCAACGAGGATGAATCCCTTAAAGAAATTTCCACAATTTTTAGGATCGTAAAAAATTAATTTTTATGAATATATGATAAAGTTTTAACTGCGCTAAGTTTGTTTATCATTAGCTTTACTTTCTGCAGTAGCTGAGCTGGCATGTGACTTGTCATTGGAGTTAACTTTATCTGCTACTGAAGACTCGTTTAGTTCCGCTTTCTCGTCATTGGATTTAACTTCATCTGCTTCTGTCGATGCGTCTTGCTCTGCTGTCTCGTCTTTAGATTTTACTTCATCTGTTATTGCAGATGCTTCTTGGTTCGCTGGCTTGTCCTGTAATTTTACTTCATCTGCTGCCTGCTCCACTGAGTTGACTTTGTCGTTATTTACATTTTTTTCGGGTTGGTCCTCTTCACTAGCTTTCTCTTCCCCCTCTGAGGCACTGCCACTCGACGTATCCTTTTCCTTTTCCTCAAGATCAGTTGGTTTTTGTTCACGGGGTCGCTTGGCCCTTTGCTTCTTCTTTAATCGTTTGGCACGTTTCTTGGCGGTTTTAGTCTCGGCTGCCCGCCGATTATCATCTATTTTCTGTTGATAAGCATCATCTGCAGCCTCCCGTGCACTTTGATTTTGAATGTTCTTTTGTCGGGCATATTCCTTTCTGCGCAAATGGCGATAGACATGGAACTCGCCGGAACCAGCGCCAGCACTGCTGCCCATTACATTTCGCACAAATGTCGGCACTGAAGCCATGTAGTCCCGTTCGCGGCGCTGCTCAGGAATAATGACGGGTTTGTCCTGTTGAGAAGAACGGCACGACAATTAAAACAGGAGTTCTATTTGTAGTTTCCGACATTTACTCACGGGATTTTTCATTAGCTTCTCCAGCTTGAGTCTTTGCAGATCTGTGGCCGTCTTGACAAACGGTCGTAGAGGCTTCTCTTTGTCATCTGAATCACTGCCCTCGGAGGCATCGCCATTCTTTTTCTTTCTGGGTTTGTTTTCGGTTTCTTTAATTAAGTTTTTAATCAGAGACATGTTTGATTTTATACGTAAATTAAAATGTAAATGTTTTCAGTGTGACCTGACGATATGCTTATAAAAATACCAATATACTGGTAAGATTAGTTCTTGGTATAATTTGCTTCGCATTAATGCTGTTTGTCGGTATTTAAACATCTCTGCCAGCCGGTCACCCTAGCCCCTAATTCTGCTAAAATCGAGTTGAAATCGTAAGAATTGCTGTAATGTGCTGGTAAACTATATAAAAAGCACAAACTAACCAAAGATCCAGTTGTCATAAATGTTTATCAACTGAATCGGCCATACAATATCCACGTTTTTATCAACTAGAATACATTTACTTTAATTGAAATCAAAATCACCGAACTCGGCAGTTCGCTAGCGGTTAGAGGTTGTGTAACCACACACGGACTCGGATTCGGACGGAACCAGCATTTTGTGTGTGTGTTATTTTGTTAAGCAGAAAGTGTTTGGAGATGGCTCTTGAGATTGATGCAAAGACTACGAATTCGGCAGCAACTGGAGATGCAGCAACGGCGGCAGCAACAACACCTACAACGAACAAGGCCAAGGAGAACAACAATTCAACGACTGGCGCAGCCGGCAACAAGAAGAACCCAAATCCTAATCAGAACTTGGTCAATGGCAATAACAATAGTGCGGCCGATGGACCCGCAACGAAGAAGAAAGGTGCGTTCAACTTGAGACCCCGCCGCCCCCACCCTTCGATCCGCCCAATTTTACTGCTGCCCAATGCGGCCAATCACATAACAATTTTTTCTTAACATTACGTAATGTTATTTTTTCTCCCGGCACTCGCTGTGTCTCTCTATGGGTTTCTTCTCCTCCCCCCCGAACGAGCCGCGTGCGTTACAATTGCAACTGTAATTTTGTGTTTGTGTGCATGTTTTTTTTTCTTGGCATGGCAACGCACATGTTGTTCGTTCACCCCATCCCCTGTTGTTCATTAACCCCCGGCCGGGCAGAAATTAACCTACAATTAACACGTGCTAGCCGCAAACGCTAAATGCATGCAACAAATACGGAAAAATCAACACACGCACATTACAATTATGTAAATCGTGTTTTTAAGATATTGAGCCCACGCTCTCCCCTCTCTCTTTCATTCTCTAACGCTCTCTGAATTTGTTTATCTCGTTTGCCTATCTCTCTGTCTGGTACTGTAATTTCACCGTTTGCTCTCGAAATTAGCATTACTCTATGAAAAATCAGAAATAATTTTCCCAACATAACATTCCTTTGAGATTGTTTAAAGAGATTGCTGCACTCTTCCGATCTTTGCCTCTGGTGGCCTTATCAGCTTTTGTGTGTGTTTTTGTTTGTTTTTCTGCTGTTTTGTTTTATGTGCTACACAATCCGCCGGCAAAGGAGACGGTGTACAAACGCACATGCGGCTGAGAAATATTATATAAAGTCAAGGGGCGGAAAAAGATTCACAGAAAAGTTAAAGTTAAAATTTGGATGCACCTTTGTCTGTTAAGGGGATTTGTTATTAGTATTAAGCCTTGTTCTCAATTCCATTTCCACAAAATTTTTAAGAAAGTGGAGTTGATTCGTGTTCTGGTAAATGTTCAAACATTTTGCCCTGTGGCTTTAAAAAGTATCAAACATAAGCTATAGAGTTGGAGAATCTAGTTCATCTCAATGACCTAGTTCATTAGTTCATTTATTGATGAACTATTCACTTTCGAGTTATAGTTCATTTTTGAACTATAATTTTAGTTCATAATATAAACTATAGTTCAAAAAATTATCTATAGTTAAAAAAATGAACTGTTGGTCAATAAGTCAATAGTTAAAAAAATAGAAGGTTAACATCGGCTACGCCGAGGTTTTAAATACCCTTGCAGTTTTTGAAAGGCTCTACCATAGATAACAAAAAAGTTATCCTAAGAATTAGTTTTTAGACCGATCGTTCCTTTGGCAGCTATATGCTATAGTCATCCGATTTTGATAAATTCTTCAAGAATTGTGTGGAAGCATATAAAACTAATATATACCACGATTGGTGACGCTACGATGGAAAACAAAAAAGTTTTTCTCATTAGAAGTAGTTTTTGGACTGATCGTTCCTATGGCAGCTATATGCTATAGTCATCCGATTTTGATCAATTTTTCCAGAATTGTGTGGACGCATATAAAACTCATGTATACCACGATTGGTGACGCTACGATTGAAAACAAAAAAGTTTTTCTCACTAAAACTAGTTTTTGGGACGACCGTTTATATGGCAGCTATATGCTATAGTCATCCGATTTTGATAAATTTTTCCAGAATTGTGTGGAAGCTTATAAAACTCATGTATACCACGATTGGTGACGCTACGATGGAAAACAAAAAAGTTTTTCTCACTAAAACTAGTTTTTGGACGACCGTTTATATGGCAGCTATATGCTATAGTCATCCGATTTTGATAAATTTTTCCAGAATTGTGTGGACGCATATAAAACTCATGTATACCACGATTGGTGACGATACGTTGGAAAACAAAAAAGTTTTTCTCACTAGAACTAGTTTTTGGACTGATCGTTCCTATGGCAGCTATATGATATAGTCATCCGATCCGGCCGATTCCGACAAATGTGCAGCGTATTTGTATTTAAAGACTTTTTGCAAAGTTTGGTCAAGATAGCTTTAAAACTGAGGGAGGAGATAGCATAGAAACAGACGGACAGACGGACAGACGGACAGACGGACGGACGGACAGACGGACAAACGGAAATGAACTCAGCTCGTCATGCTGATCAAGAATATATATACTTTATGTGGTCGGAAATGCTTCCTTCTATGCGTTACAAACATCGTGACAATTTTAATATACCCTCTGCAAGGGTATAAAAATGAGCTATAGTTCAAACTAGAGGTGCGCGCGTGGCGTAAATTTAAACGTGTCACGGTGTGTCACGACGTGGTCGTTAGGAAATACAGACTTTCGTGCGTGTATATCCGTAATCCGTGCGTGATTCGTGCGTGTTACAGTTAAACATCATGAATTTAAGTCATGGATAGTTTACGACTTTTTTTTTTATATTTTGCTTTTGAATTCGTGATTCCGCTGCTTGCAGCTGCTCCATACAAAAGTCACAGTGTGGCCTTGAAACCCATGATAGAATTAAGGTCTCTCCACGCAAAAAATCGGGGTGGTTGATCGTGCGTGATAATTCGTGACCCCTTCTTTAATCGTGCATGAATCGTGCGTGACGCAAAACGCTAAAAAATTGTGTGCGTGAATCGTGCTTCAGGATATTTATACCCGTTACTCGTAGAGTAAAAAGGGTATACTAAGTTCGTGCAAATGTATGTAACAGGCAGAAGGAAGCATCTCCGACCCCATAAAGTATATATATTCTTGATCAGCATCAATAGCCGAGTCGATAAAGACCTGTCCGTCCGTCCGTCTGTCTGTCTGTATGAACACCTAGATCTCAGAGACTATAATAGCTAGAGCTACCATTTTGTCAGTGTAGACTTGTTTTGTATGCACGCAGATCAAGTTTGTTTCAAATTTTTGCCACGCCCCTGTCCGCCCCCGCAATATGAAAAAAATCTCATATCTCCCACAATTTTAAAAATAGATTGTTCGGAGCTTCTAGACATATATTTTAATCATCATTACCTATCGATCCGCCATACATCATTCCACGATCAGATGAGCTATAGTAGAGTTGCCACCCCCGCAATTTGGAAAAAAACTCATATCTCCCACAATTTGGGCATGTTGTGATCTAATGAAATGTTCCTAAATAAACCCTTCCCTGAGTAACGGGTATATCGAAGTCGAGCAGGGCCGACTTCAACTTGCGCTCTCGTTTTAAAACGATCTGGATATCACCAACCATAATACTGGCTAGCTCCACCTTTTTGCGACTACTGATTAGGTCAGCGTTCATTTTATGCGTCGCCAGTTCGAGACCCACTGAGACCAGCCATGTTTGGATCTTTGCTATCGCAATGTTGCACGTCCTTTCAATCCCTTGAATGTCCTTTTTCACTGTGACCAAGGCAATAGAATATGCGAATCCTAAGATTTGCGTAGCCTCAGGCAGGCATCATACATGATGTTCCATAGTAAAGGTACCAATACAGAGCCTTGCGATACTCCTACTGTGATAAACGTGTGCTTGTGTGCCGATCGTTATCTCGTACACTTAAGTCCTGTTTTATAAATATCTTGCTATGCCGGCACGTTGGGTAACTCAATCGCAAACGGAATGGTGCTCCACCTGTCAAGGGTTTTGACTAAACAGTACTTTTTTGTTCCTCTTTTCCACCTTGTTCCTGCAATCGCTGCGCGCGCTTTTCAACAACCTTTCGGATACCATCCTCAGATGACTTTGCCTTCCTGCAGCCGAATTGGCTTGGTGATAAGCCACCGGCCATGTCGAGTGCCGCCTCGATTCTGTTACATACCAACTTTTCTAGCACTGCTCATTGCACTTTGGGCGATTAGCCCAAAATTGTGGCGTAAACTCTAAAGCTTAAATTAGACAGTTGTAATTGAATGTGAATGCTACTACCTGTATTAAATTAGAATTTCGAAAAAAAAAAGTTTTCGCCAATTGGGTTACGTCCTTTCTATCCGCCCCTACTACTACCTGAGATGGTATGGACAAAAGTCAATTTATTTGGCATACATCATTAAAAGAACTTACATTTGTAAAACTTTACACATTTGACAAATCGAAACATTCATATGTGAATTAACCACGGCCCCTGCCACTTGCATCTTTCCAACCGCACCTATATTTGGAATAGTTCATGAAAAATTCCATACACTAATTTATTTTAATTTATCAATATATTTTAATGTTATATTTTACAAATATATTTAGTCTTCATCTAAAATAACACAGGGCAACAAAATTACCAACTTTGTGAGGTGCAGCCTTGTTGATCAAAAATTATGATTCATTTATGTGCACTGAACAAACTGGTTTTGTTCCATCAGCTCTTGTTTCCACGATATGACGGAAAAACGGATTTCTAGTAAATTTTGCCCTCTCGAATTTCTTGTGCCCACAATAGGCATGAATTTCTGAATTTATCAGGCCTATTCGACAGAGCACATATCAATGCTTCTGTAAAAAATCAAATGCGCAATATGCGATCATGCAAAAGGGTCCAACTGGTCTCCGAAGTAAGACATTACTCGATTTATGGCTATTTTTACAAAATAGTAGTATCTAGTATCGTGGTAACAAGAGCTGATGGAACAAAACCGATGATGCAGTTTTGTTCAGTGCACTCCATTCTTATATAATCAGTTATAGATAGGGCTGCACCAAAAACACTGTTGCCCTGTGTAATGGAAGAGTCCTCAACGTAACTATAGCTCAGAGCCATACCTCGGCAATTATTTAAGCTACGAACCTACAATTTGGTGTTTGGGTTGATAAAATAAAGTAATTTATTTTCCCGAAAACAAATCGGTTCTGAACGATTATTTTAAAGTGGTCCAAGAAAGGTTGGGAGCCATATCTCAGAAATTATTTAAGCTAGGAACTTAAAGTAATTTGATAACATGGAGTAAGAAATTTTTTATTTATTAAAACCGTTTCTAAACCAGTCTTAAAAAGTGGTTCAAAAGTGATTTGGAGCCATATTTTAGAAATAATTTATCTATCAATTTGAAATTTGGTTTTTGGATCGATATTATGGAGTTATTTATTTTTCCAGAGACAAACCAGTTTTTAAAGTGATTCGGTGCCATATCTCTGTAATTAAGTTAGGAACTTGAATTATTGTGCTTAGGATGATAATTTGGAGTAAAACACATAACCATATCAAGACCGATTCCGAACTGAAATGAACGGACCATGAATGATTTAAGCTAGAGGTGCGCGCGAGATCGATTTTAATACCCTTTACTCGTAGATTAAAAAGGGTATACTAAGTTCATGCAAATGTATGTAACAGACAGAATTCCCGACCCCATAAAGTATATATATTCTTGATCAGCATCAATAGCCGAGTCGATATAGACATGTCCGTCTGTATGAACACCTAGATCTCTGAGACTATAAGAGCTAGAGCTACCATTTTTTCAGTGTAGACTTGTATCTTATGCACGCAGATCAAGTTTGTTTCAAATTTTTGCCACGCCCCCTCCCGCCCCGCAATTGCTCTTTGTGACTAAGGCTGCTTTAAAGTTATCTGTTATACAAAAACAGGTACAGAGTATATTACAGTCGGGCTTGACCGACTTTCTAACTTGTTTTCTTCTGTGTACTTAATGTGGTCAGAACACCCTTACCCTTTCCGAATAGTAAAAAAATAAATTAAAATTGAAGTCTTAGCTAGCGGATTCATTAAAATTGCCAGACTTGTTTAAATGAGTTGATCATATAAGTCCCGAATTTTCACCTTATTACCTTTCACACAACAACTGGAGATATAAGCATCGCAAGTTGGTTGTGAGAGAAATCATTAAAATAAATATGAGATACCAAATTGTTTTTAGATAACACGAAAGTTTGGTTGACTCCTAGGAATTTGTATAACTAACCAAATGATTAGCTATTTTCATCTCTCTCTCTCTCCATTGCAGGCAAGAAGAATCGCAACAAAAGTCCACCCGTACCCGCTGCCGAAACTGGAGCCGACGCCGTAACTGTAGCTGCAGCTGCAGCGTTAAGCAATGGACATGTCGAGAAATCAACGATCAATGGCGATGAACCTCCTGCCCCTGCCGATGCCAATGCCAATGTTTTGGCGTCCACTGGCAACGATGAGAAACTCGAAACTGACGCGGTAACTACAGAGGGAACTGGTGCTGGTGAGATGGAAACTGAGGATATCGATTTAGATGCTTTGCACGATATGGGCATAACGGTGAATATCAGTAGTCCCGGGGCAGATATTCTTTCCGTTCAGTTGTCCAGCATGGAACTGGTGCAGGAGATTCATCAACTGCTGATGGATCGCGAGGAGACCTGCCATCGCACTTGTTTCTCCCTTCAACTGGATAATGTGACACTCGATAATTTTGCCGAACTGAAGACCATCGAACAGCTGGAGCAGGGCTCCACTATTAAGGTGGTTGAGGAGCCATACACGATGCGAGAGGCTCGTATTCATGTGCGCCATGTCCGAGATCTGCTTAAGAATTTGGATCCGGCTGATGCTTACAATGGCATCGATTGCACTTCGCTGACCTATTTGAATACCATCACTCAGGGCGATCTGCTGGACAAGAAGAAGACTCGTCCCGATTCGGTGGACTGTACGCCCCCGGAGTATGTGACGCCGGGGGTACGTGAGCCGCCATTGTTGCCACTCCATCCCAATATAAAAAATTCCAAGGGACCGCAAGCGTTAAAGGTGTTAACCACATCCGCCTGGAATCCACCACCCGGTCCACGCAAACTGCATGGCGATCTTATGTACTTGTATGTGGTCACCATGGAGGACAAACGTTTTCACATCTCCGCCTGCTCGAAGGGATTTTACATCAATCAATCCACCGACGAGAGCTTCAATCCCAAGCCGGACAATCCCAGCCATTTGAGTCACTCGCTAATTGATTTACTTTCCCATATCTCGCCATCGTTCCGACGTGCCTTCCAGACCATCCAAAAGCGTCGCACCATGCGACATGCCTTCGAGAGGGTGGCCACTCCCTATCAGGTATATCAATGGTCATCGCCACTGCTGGAGCACACGGTGGATGCCATACGTGCTGAGGATGCCTTCAGTTCTAAATTGGGGTAAGTAGCGGCACAGCCCAAAGGCCGACTTCATAATAATCTCTCTCTTTTTTTAATAATCCCTGCTTAGCTATGAGGAACATATTCCGGGTCAGACACGCGACTGGAACGAGGAACTGCAGACCACACGGGAACTGCCACGCAAAACACTGCCCGAACGATTGCTGCGCGAGCGTGCCATCTTTAAGGTCCATGGCGACTTTGTGACCGCAGCCACTCGAGGAGCCATGGCTGTCATTGATGGCAACGTTTTGGCCATTAATCCCGGCGAGGATTCCAAAATGCAAATGTTCATTTGGAATAACATCTTCTTCTCGCTGGGTTTTGATGTGAGGGATCATTATAAGGAATTGGGTGGTGACCATGCCGCGTTTGTGGCACCACGCTATGACCTACATGGCGTGAGAGTGTACAATGCCGTCGATGTGGAGGGCTTGTACACATTGGGTACTGTGGTCATTGACTACCGTGGCTACCGGGTGACCGCTCAATCGATCATACCCGGCATCTTGGAGCGAGAACAAGAGCAGAGTGTGGTCTACGGGTCCATTGACTTTGGCAAGACCGTATTAAGTCATCCCAAGTACTTGGAACTTTTGCGTCAGGCAGGCAAACATTTGAAAATCCTTCCTCATTCGGTGCTGAATGAGCGGGACGAGCCCGTGGAGCTGTGCTCCTCCGTGGAATGCAAGGGTATCATTGGCAATGATGGTAGGCATTATATCTTAGATTTGTTGCGCACTTTCCCGCCAGATGTGAACTTTTTGAAGCTGCAGGATGTCCAAATCGGCAAGGAACTGTCCGAAATGGGTTTCCCCATCGAACATCGCCATAAGTTGTGCTGCCTGAGGCAGGAGTTGCTCGAGGCTTTCATCGAGGACCGATATGTGAGTTTTATACGCATTGCTGCAGTTCATCTGCAACAGTTGAATGCCAAAAAGCAGGCAGAGAAGACCGAGCAGGAGAAACAACAGCCTGCCATCGAAGAGGGAAAGAAGCAGCAGCAGCCAGAAGAGAAGGAAGAGCAGCAGCCCACTGCCCAGGGTGAGACCAAAAGCGCAGAGGCGATGGTCAATGCCATACGCGAGGCTCAGTCCAATGTGGCCACTTCCAATGAAGTGCAAGCCGCCGAGGTGGTCAAACGTGCCTGTGCCGCTGTTGGCTCTCTGAAGGAGAAAGAGTTCGATTTCCGTTTCAATCCTGATGTCTTCTCGCCGGGCATCCGCCACATCGATGGCGAAGAGGGCACTGCCAACTGTCTGACCAAGCAGAAGCGCCTTGTTCAGGATGCCGCCGAGTTCCTGGTTCTCAAGCAAATTCCCGCCTTCATCAAGGAGCACTTGGCTCACTCCTCGCCACCCATTGATGGTCAGAGCTTAACCGAATCACTGCATAGTCATGGTATCAATGTACGTTACCTGGGCAAGGTCATCAAAATGTTGTCGCAAATGCCACGCATGGACTATCTCTACAGGATTGCCACCCTGGAGCTAATTGTACGGGCCACCAAGCACATATACAATACCTACATGCAAAACACCGAACCCCTACATCTGTCGGCGGCTATTAGTCACTTCTTGAACTGCCTGCTCACGAATGGTCCAGTGAGTGCCGCCGTCAGCAGCGAGGAGGCGCACAAGAAGCAGCAACGTGGAAATAATGGCAAGCACAACAAGCACAAGTCCTCCAAGGGTGGCAAACAGCAGCAGCAGCAGCAGGCGGGGACTAGCCAAAATGGCAATGCCTCAGCATCTGCCACCGCCGCCTCCTCATCATCATCATCCTCGTCGTGCGACTGGACTCTGGTCACTCCTCGCTCTCTGTGGCAGCACATACGCAAAGAGGCCAAAGCCTACTGGGATTGGGATCTCGATTGCGACTCAATGGACAGTGCAATGGCCAAGTATGGCCTGTCGCGGATTAGTCTGTTGCGTGCCTTCTCTTTGAAAGTAGGCATTCAAGTCTTGCTACGTGAATACAACTTCGAGTCCAAGCACAAGCCCACTTTTGGGGATGATGACATTGTCAATGTGTTTCCCGTAGTCAAGCACATCAGTCCGAGGGCCACAGACGCGTACAATTTCTATACCACGGGACAGGCAAAGATTCAGCAGGGCATGTTCAAGGAGGGCTACGAACTGATCAGCGAGGCGTTGAATTTGCTGAACAATGTCTTTGGAGCAATGCATCAAGAGAATGGCTCCTGCTTGCGTATGCTGGCCAGGCTTAGCTATCTACTAGGCGATGCGCAGGATGCTTTGGCAATTCAGCAGCGAGCGGTGATTATGAGTGAGCGTGTGAATGGCATCGATCATCCCTCGACAATTTTGGAATATGTGAGTATGGAGAAAGTGGATTATTATACGGGTATATAAATGTAATCTGTCCCATTGCAGACACACTTGTCACTGTACTCGTTTGCCAACGGACATGTGGGCATGTCCTTGAAACTTTTATACAGAGCGCGCTATCTGCTGGTGCTTATCTGCGGTGAAGATCATCCCGAGGTGGCCCTGATCGATGTAAGTTGGTTGTCTTTGTAAGCAAGGCTGCGAACCGATCCTGAATCGGTTATAAACTAATATCGTCCCAAACCTGAACCCTAATCCTTTTGGAAAAACTAAAAATAGGCTCTTAAATATTTATCAATTGCGCCCACAAAGTAATAGTAAGGTATTAAATACCGATTAAATACGATTTAATAATGCACCGGCATTATTTAGAAAGTATGCGATTCCAAAATGATATTTTGGTTCGCCATAATTTGTTTTACGACTCCGAGTATTTTTGAAAAGCAGCAACAAAAGGCAACAGTGCTCTACAAATGAAATAGAGATCGATATACCCGTTACCAAGGGAAAGTTTTATTTCAAAATCTATGATTAAATCATAAAATGCCCAATGTAATCAATTCGATAGTCGATAAGTAATGACTTTAATACTTCAGAATTTCATGTGGGTTTGCAGCCTTGTTTCGAAGTAATCTCTTTTTAATTCTCATTACCATTTACCTTTATCGTCCCACAGAGTAACATTAGTTTAATCCTGCATGCACTGGGTGAATACGAGCTATCCTTGCGGTTTATTGAGCATGCTCTTAAACTGAATCTGAAATATTTTGGCAACAAGGCCATGCATGTGGCAGTCAGTTATCATTTAATGGCTCGCACACAATCCTGCATGGGTGATTTCCGCTCGGCGTTGAACAATGAAAAGGAGACTTACTCCATATACAAGTCACAGGTGGGTAGATCACAAGTAACTCAAAATGCACATTTTATCAACTGATTGATTGCCTCACTCTCAGCTGGGCGAGAAACATGAGAAAACTCGCGATTCGGCCGAATGCCTGCGATTGCTGACACAACAGGCTGTGCTGCTGCAGCGCAAAATGAACGACATCTACTCCAATGGCAAACTGACCAGTGATCTGCCGCCCATACACATAACGCCACCCTCCATGGGCTCAGTGCTGGACATGCTGAATACAATTAATGGCATTCTCTTTGTGCAGATTAGGTAAGGCTCCTGTTTAACCAAGTTAACTCTATAATGCCAACAAAAATGTATTCCCTTAGCCAAAAAGACATAGTCAAGGTGCGCAGCGAAATCGAAAGGCACTTCAAGGTGAGCACCGAGGAGAATGAGGTGAATGATGCCATTAAGTCCATTGTGGCTGCTGCCGGCAATAACAATGGAGAAACAGGGGCGGTGGCGGATACGGAGGCAACGGGAGCGTCTACATCCACGATTACAAATGGCGATGAGGCATCGGCAGCGACAGTTTCAAGTTGAACGGAGCCCAAGCAGACAACATCAAAGTAACACAAAATATGCCGCCTGTTCAACGTAATCCGCGTTTTTTCTATTTTGGGACTGAGCAAAATTAGCAACTACTAAGTGTTAACATACAACAACAACAACAAAAACAACCAACTACAGCAACAACCAACATATTAATCACTAAAATAAAACATAATTGTTTTATGTTTTGATTTTCTTAAAGGCTGCTCTTCTTGTACTGCTCACATCGCGTCGTATATACATTTTTTAGATTTAGTCAACTTTATCAGCTACTATCAAGAACATCCTAATGCCCCAAAATATCATCACCAAAAAAAAAAAAAAAGTATAGTTATCTACCACGTCTAGTACATAAAAGTTTTTGTTAAACCATTTGCCTTTTTTATAGTTTAGAATTGGGATCACACACATTATTTTTGTTAAATCAACTGTACAACGAGTGCAACCCATGCGAAAAATATATTTTAATGGAAACCTGAGAACGGAGTGTTGAATGATGAGAAGTAATATGTTTTTTGTTATACAACCAATCAAATAGTTATACATACATTTATATATATATATATCAGAAATTATATATGCATATATGTTATCCATGTAATGCATATGCATAAATTTTGTTGCTTCCTCAATTGAGGGAATTGAGAAACATCCACACACACATTTAATCACATGAACAAAATGGTTTTTTTATTATTACAAACAAAAATGATTGAAAAAATGATCAAATAAAACTTAAGAAACTGCCAAGTTCAGAAATCTATTCTCGTTTTAATATTTTTGAAAAGTCTGCTTACGTAGAAATTGAATAAATAGGCTACATTTGTACCCCCTACGAATATGTAACGCCATTTTTCTCTATGACCATTCATAGTACCGATATCAGCACAAACATTTACCAACTTTGAAGTATTATTTTGTTGGTAAAAATAAATCATTTTTAAAAGGCCATTAAATAGATTTGAAATCTCTTTCGGATGGTAATTAGCATATGTAAATCGTTCGAAACGAACAACTGGATTTTTTAATTTAATGACTTAAATGAGTCCTTTGATTTGTAAAGGGTTATTTTTTAAGAGTTAAGTTTTTCAGGATGGCAGGTCTGGTTGGTAATAGCGTTTATACGCCATCTGTCAAAGTTAAAAGTTTTCAGTATACTCTGCCATTTCATCATGGAAAGACTTACAAACGAGCAACGCTTGCGAATTGTTGAAATTTATTATCAAAATTCGTGCTCTGTGAAAAGTGAATTGTCAATTCGTCGTCGTTCTCAGCAATTACTCAACCACATGAAAAATTTTACGTGTCGATTTGGGTTTGAAAGCCTATAAAACTTCTGCAAGAATTGAAGCCGAATGACCTACCACAACGTCTAATTTTTGTTAAATGGGCCTTAGAACAGCTCCATGAAAATCCGCTGTTTTATCGAAAAATTGTGTTCAGCTAAATTGACCCTTACGAATGGACCATTTGAAACGGAGCCGCGGTAATCATTTACATGACTTTATCTTTAAAACGTAAATGGCAAAGGCCAATTTATCGATTCCAATAAAATTTGTGAATATATGATGACAATTGAGGTCATAAAAATCACCCTTTATTTGATTTGTTTATAAATCGATAACACTTTTTTACAGCATTTTACGATCTCGAGCATTTGGCATACCATCACTGTGTAAAACATTCCGCTTAGTCCGAGAATAAAACCCATCAATTTTAATGTGGGGCTTTCAAGAAATCGCGAAATAGTAAGATTTTCGATGGGGAAGAAAAGTAGCTTTAAATAAATGTGAATATCATAAGAAATGGATGGTCGATTTTAAAACGGACACATTTTCTTGAAAGTGATCGTGATTTCGCATGCCATTTTCACCGAAAAATACATTTTGTAAAAATAATTGTTTTGCTGGTCAGGTCATCAAGGGTCAGGTCATCAGGTTTCTGGTCGAAACCATTTTTTTTCGATAAGTCTTGGCCCCTAATAGAAGAAACGAGAAGGCAAAGCTAACTTCGACTGTGCCGAAGTTTTAATACACTTGAAAAACTTTACTCCAACTGATTTAAATGGTAAAATATATATAGGATATAGATATCAGATACTTAAAATTTTTAAATCATTGATAATAAAAATTTTATACCATAAAAAAAAACTTTTTTCTTAGTAAAACACATTTTCCGACCGATCGGTCCTTTGGCAGCTCTATGCTATAGTCATCCGATTTTGATAATTTTTTTCAAATTTATGTGAAAGTATATAAAACTAATATATACCAAGATTGGGGACGCTACGATGGAAAATAAAAAAGTTTTTCTCACTAGAACTAGTTCTTAGACCGATCGTTCCTATGGCAGCTATATGATATAGTCATCCGATCCGGCAGGTTCCGACATATTAGTTGCGAGCAGTAAAAATCAGACTATGTGCAAAATTTCAGCTCGATAGCTTTAAAACTGAGGGACTAGTTCGCGTAGAAACAGACAGACAGACGGACAGACAGACAGACAGACAGACGGACGGACGGACAGGCGGAATTGAACTCGGCTCGTCGTCCTGATCAAGAAGATATATAGTTTATAGGGTCGGAAATGAATATTTCTATGCGTTACAAACTTCTGGGCAAAATTAATATACACTTTTCAAGTGTATAAAAATGTCTTAGAAATTTGTCCACTACTCTGATTTTAAAATGTAAAATTCGAAATTACTGCTAATAAATAAGTTAAAGACACTTTTTAGTTAAAGTAAATTGTTTTCGAGATATTTAGATCAAAACTCGGTGTAATTTTTTTTTTCCATTTTCTGTTTGCCCAGAAGTTTGTAACGCATAGAAATATTTATTTCCGACCACATAAACTATATACATTCTTGATCAGGACGACGAGCTGAGTTCAATTCCGTCCGTCCGTCTTTCTTTTTCAACGCGATCTAGCCCCTCAGTTTTAAAACTATCGAGCTGAAATATTGCACAGTTTCTACATTTTACTGTTAGATCTACTGGTTAGAGAAACTTGTTTGTTTGTGTGCCGCGCGTGAGCGATTTTTCCTTCCATAACGCACGATTCACGCACACAATTTTTTAAGCATTTTGCGTCACTCACGATTCATGCACGATTAAAGGAGGGGTCACGAATGAGGGTCCCCCAAATATTTGCGTGGAGAGACCTTACATCTATCATGAGTGTCATGGCAACACTGTGCCTTTTGTATGGAGCAGCTGCGATTCACGAAATCAAAGCAAATCAGTTTAAGGAAAAATATGATTAATAAAAAGAAAAAAAAGTTTGTGAATACTGCATGACATACAGCAGCGAAAAAAAATAATTGGACCACCCTCACAAGTAAAGTTTCCAAAGACGTCAAAACTTTATTTGTAACATTTAGAAACCTTTAAATACGTTCTTAGTATGAGACGACTCTTAAACCGTTTTCCACAATTTTAAGGAATTTTATGAAAAAAATAGCGAAATAAGGCGAAAAAAATAATAGGACCACTTTTCAAATATGCACTTAAAATTAAAAAAATTACTCAAATTATTACTGAAAGATAATTGTATATTAAAGCTAAGATTATTTAATAAATTTAATGTTTATTTGCGGTGCCTTAACTGTAGGGATGTCGAATATTTTTAAAATATCGTATCAACGATATTCTCTGTTTTAAAAAAATATCAAAATGATATTTAATATATCGCTTTGAAATATCGATATATCGATGTTTTTGATATTTTTTCATTTTCCCCTTTTTCCCAAAAAAAGTAGACCTGTTCCCCACAATAAAAAAGAGATAAAAAAGAGTCTGTTTTAATAAAACATATCAATATATTTCATTATATTCCATTTTACATGAATATACATATTAAGCAAACATAAATAAAATAGATTCAAGTTTAACATAAATAAAAGAGATTCAAGTTTTGAACTGTTATTAGTATTCGAATTTTGTATGTGTAATACAAATTCAGATTTCTTAGTGCCAATATTTGGCTTTCACAGATTTTAAAAATACGCGTTGCGTTATATGCAAATCCGTCATTCGGCTGCGGGTGTCACAAATGACGCATTTTATGGCGGATGCAAGTCGCTCTGAAGGCACTGAACTCCCAGGTGTAATTAGATATCTGAGAGCAAGTTGAGACAGTCCCGGCATAGCCGCCTTATGCGAATTCCAGAATACTATGGGATTACTTTCCCATGATGTTTGTGGCAAGCTAAGGTACAATTTCAGCTCACTGTCATCAGACTTGCGTATCGACAGGCCTTCTAAAATTGACCTATTATGGGCTTCCATAAAGTCAACGCACGGGTCATAAGCATTTTCGTCATCTGAAATCTGAAGAAATTTGAATGATATCAGTTTATATTTAATTTTTGTTTTCGGAAGAATCAAAATATTACAATATTTAACTAATTACTGTGAGTTGTTATTAAAGTAAAAACATAATTATAAACTCTAAAAGTTGACATACCGGTTTTTCTTCAGAAAATGTAGTTAATTCTTTTTTTATTTCATTAGTCGCCTCTTGTACCCCGATTGGTGAGATGTACATCTTTTTAAATCTTGGATCAAGAAATGACGATTTAACTAATATTTTATTGGATTCAAGTGGTTTGAACCTTTTCTCCAATAGTTTCCGAAGCATATCTTTAGTAAGGATGCCCTCGTCAGATTCCACTGTTACAGTCTGTGTGTTTTTTAATAATAGTGAAATTAACGGGATCACCATACTGACAGTGACATAATTTTCACCGCTTATTTTCTCAGTTGCATCTTTAAATGGGCTCAAAAGTCTACAAAAGTCACGGCAAATGTTTAGCTCTTTAGCCGACAGCATTTCTGGTAATCCTTTAGAATATTCGGCTCTGTTTATAAGAATGATTGCCACTTTGTTCGCAAGTCCTAAAAAGGACATCAGCATATCAAGGCACGAATTCCATCGCGTGTCAACGTTCTGCTGCAAGGTCTTAATACAACCTTCTGCAATTCCCTCATCGGCCTGGGCTTTTCGCAACTGGTCCATTAATGCAGGGCTGTGCTTGAAATGCATCACAATTTTTTTAACTTTGTCTAAAATGTTGGACGAAATCTCCTTTAGTATGTCATCTACCAGCAAGTGGATTGTATGCGCAAAGCATGGGACATGTTTCCCATTTCCAAGAAAACATCTTGATGCGGCTTTCATATTATTAGCATTGTCAGTGGTAAGAGTTGTCCACTTAGACCGATTAATATTGAATTCATCGCACGCTTTCTCCAATAACGAACTTATATACTCGCTGGTATGGGACTAAATTAAATGCGAGAAATGTTTTTTTTTTTTAAATTTGGCTATATTATGTCATTATGTTTATTTTTTATGTGTGACGCCAAATTAGTTGTATTCCCGCTTGTTTTTATTACTTTCATGCACAATTTACACTTCGCTGTGCCGTTTTTTATCTAAATGTAATTTTGTTTCAATAATTTTAAGTCCATTTTGTCTCCGGTGGCTTTAAATGAGTTTGCGCTTTTGCCAAAGACCATATATTATTAGACTGAACGATTGCGACGCCTCTCAATTTGTGGCGCTGTTAAGAGATATGACCAATGTAGATACTTTTAAAATGTTGCCAGCGATGTCAACATGTTGCTAAGGTCTTATCACACATATAGGGAAACACGGTGGTTAGAGCGAGACGGACATTGTCTTGACTGTACTCAGAGAGCGATAATAACATAAAACAGCTGATTATTTCGCTGTTAAGTTTGTTGCGAGAGCGACAATAACAAAGAACAGCTGATTATTTCGCTGTTAAGTTTGTGGCGGCAGAGCAATCGTTCAGTCTAATAATATATGGTCTTTGCTTTTGCCTCACAGATGACAGAGTGACCAATGCACGAATATGTTAAAATATCATAAAAAAATATCGCATATGCGATATTTGGGCAAAAAAAATATAGCGATATAAATATATCATTTTCTATAAAATATATCGATATATTGATATTTCGATATATTATCAACAACCCTACTTAACTGGCTTGGAATCGTTTCAACCAAGTCCCGGCACCGCTTTAGAGAAATCTTGCTTCAGGACTTCTAAAAGACTTTCCATACTGATCCGGTGCTTGTTGGCTTAACTGTAGTAACTGCCTTTTGACATAAGACCATAGATTTTCGATGGGACTGTGATTGCGCAGGCCACTCAAAAACTTTCACAAAATTTTTTCTTAACCATTCCATTGCTGTTTTCTGGGGTCATTGTCTTGTTGAAAGTCCCAAACTAGCGGCATCTCATATTCTGTGATAGGAAGCATCAAATATCAAAAATATGGACGTATACATGTTGATCCATTAAGGTTTTGATACAATATAGTCGACCTACTCCATAGTAAGAAAAACATCCAAATACCCTTAGACTTGAGCCTTCATGTTTAATGATTTTTTCATTGTATTTTGGATTGTTTTCTGAGTTTAGAGGACTCCTGGCGTATACACGAGAATCTTTCCACGAAACATAACAACTTAACTGTAATCTTTCTATAAATCCTTCTCTGGGTGATGTGTGAACATTTTGCACTGATGCAGTTATATTTAAGTCCTTTTTGAGTTGAGTTGCAGCCCTGAAATGATCCCTCTTGTCCCCGCGGATCCATCTTTTGACGTGAAACTGGGCCACTGGGAATCGCTTTTGTGCAATTGATTCAGTAATTTCTTTGTAGTTTATTGCGTTCCGTATTATTTTATTTGAATACCCAACCAATCGAACAACTTCCTTTAGAGAAGTTTTCCAATCAATATCGATTTTTTTTGATATCGCTATTTTCCGCACTGCAGCGTTTTCCACGAGTCGATCAATACCAATCTTACTCTTGATGATCAGAATAATAAAATCAAAGTCAAATCCCAAAACCACGAGCTTTTCATCAAAGTAATTCTGCGAAATATAGCGGTTTCTATGAAGAATGCGAAAATGGTCCTATTATTTTTTGGTCCATTTTTTAGCCCTTTTTCATAAAAAAAATAAAACAAAATATTAAGAACCATTTCAAGGGCAGTTCTACTTATTTCTTATTAGGGGAATACTAAGCAATATTAAAAATAACACGACTTGAAAAAATCGCAACCCTAATTGATTGTATTTTGATCAATTGGACAAGGTGTCATAGTGGTCCTATAATTTTTTTCGCAGCTGTTTATTCACGATGTTTAACATAAACACGCACGAATGGTTTTTCAAAATTAGTAAAAGGTTGAAGCTGAAAAAAAACGTTTTTTTTTCTTTTGTTCTACAAATAAAATAAGGTATTTTATGGATAAAACACCATATCTACGTAGACGTCGGTTCCGTCTCGATTCCTAACAAAATTTTGACACAAAACCCCTCAGATTTCGTCCCGACTCCGCAGTTTATTTCATGCATTGCATTTATGTCTAAATTATTTTGTTTGCATTGGAACTTTAAGCTTTAAGATGGGTTCGAACCGCCGGAGTTATATAGTAACTCCCAATGTCGATGGTCGATGTATGTAAACTGCCATTACAACCCAATGTATGAGCAGCATGACTTACAATTAGCATTAATAATTACTTAAGTACATTCACACTGATTCCCACGGTTGGAGAGGCATGCATTCATGTGTATATTTAAAACGTTTAATTCGTTCTTTTGTGTCTCATTTTAATGTATGTATACATTACCTACCAACAATTCGAACACGCCTACTAATATATTTGGAAACCTATGGCTACCCTGACGCTCCTGTCAAGCGCCTTGTCCCAGGAAGCCCATTGTTAGTTCATCGGCAACGATGGCCTTTCAGGATTTAAATGGGGTCCGAACCAATTTTGTTTTATATTCATTGCATTTTAATTGTTTTACGCAGATTTCAACATTTAGTATATGTATACCTCTATTTTAAATACTTCACAATCGATACACGCAATAAAAATAGTTCTATATATGTTTTTATACCCGTTACTCGTAGAGTAAAAAGGGTATACTAAGTTCGTGCAAATGTATGTAACAGGCAGAAGGAAGCATCTCCGACCCCACAAAGTATATATATTCTTGATCAGCATCAATAGCCGAGTCGATATAGGCATGTCCGTCTGTCCGTCTGTCTGTCTGTCTGTCCGTCTGTATGAACACCTAGATCTCAGGAACTATAAGAGCTAGAGCTACCATTTTTTCAGTGTAGACTTGTATCTTCTGCACGCAGATCAAGTTTGTTTCAAAATTTTGCCACGCCCCCTCCCGCCCCCACAATATAAAAAAACCTCATATCTCCCACAATTTTGAAAATAGATTGTTTGAACCTTCTAGACATATATTTTAATCATCATTACCTATCGATCTGCCATACATAATTTTCCGATCAGACGAGCGATAGAAGAGTTGCCGCCCCCGCAATTTGAAAAATACCTCATATCTCCCACAATTTTGAAAATACATTGTTAAAACCTTCTAGACATATATTTTAATCATCATTACCTACCGATCCGCCATACATCATTTCTTGATCAGATGAACGAAAGAAAAGTTCGCGCCCCCGCAATTTGAAAAATTCCTCATATCTCCCACAATTTTTGCAACCTTACCCTGAGTAACGGGTATATCGAAGTCGAGCAGGGCCGACTTCAACTTACGCTCTCGTTAGTAATTGATTTTAATTTGAATGGAATTGAACGCTTTGCCTCCTGAAGTATAGTAAGAAAGCACCAAAATAGTGCATATAGATATAAATCAGTGACTGCAACGACCAAAGAGTTCTCTTAACCACGAGTCTACTGCAGCCGCAATTGCAGTGCTGACTGTTTTCTCCGCTCTGCCTTTGCTAACTTGTGACAATCGTATCATCATAGGTGACCTCAACGCTCAACATGAAAGCTGAACCTCTTTCAGACTACTAGAATAACAGCAAATTGCAGCAGCTCCTCTGACATCTTAGTCGTCAGCTCCAATCTCTTGGCCATCACTGAATGGCATGTCTATATAGCCTTAAACTCCGACCGCTATCACCCTCCATGGTAATGCGGATTTCATATTCCCGAAAAAGAAGACGTACGTCAACTTTTCTAAGGCAGATTAAAACGCTTTCACAAAGCACACAAGAAGACCTGATACCAAATTCAGATCCTTACCGATGTCATCACATATGTGAGGATAAAGACATATACCTGCTGGAAGAATTCCCAAAATTCGCCCTGCTTTCCAATAGAAGCAGCGGAAGAGACTCGCATGCGTGACGCAATAAGAGCCGAAAATCCAGAAGATCCCCGCATAGAAGAGGCAAACAACAATATTGGGGAAATGGTCAACGAGTTCCGCGAGAAGCAATGGTTGGCACACCTTTAACTACCTCGGTACTTCCAAGCTCTGGGATACAACCAGGAACCTCACAACCACTCCCAAATGGCCCCTATTGCCTTCCAATGTGGGCTCAAAAATAATAAAATAAAATGAGCCGCAGCTTCAGTACAGCGCTCTGTAAAATCCCCACAACCATTGCAGAAGGGCTTAACTTTCCTAGCCCACACAAGAGCACAGTAATAGTTGCTCTTGATCTGTCAAAAGCCTACGACACTGTTAACCGTGCCATCCTTATCCAGGCCTAAGTAGGCACAATCCAAACATATGGGAATATGGAGTCCTCACTCCTTTCTAATCTCTTAGTCGCTGGAATCCAACCTTCGCCACCGGGACTCAAACTAGTCGGCTATGCAAACGACTGCTCCATCCTCAGATTGAACAGGGATAATACCACCTCTAATGGGAGTCTTAACTCCTACCTCCCGACAGTATCTGCATACTTCGCTGTCCTACAACGAGGGTTCGATAGTGATTGATGCCCGGAATACCAGTGAATTGGGCTTGCATGATCTGCGCAGAACTGATCATTTCCTCCAAAGAATGGCCTGTCATTTCCGATTTATTCACTTAAAAATTTATATATATAAAAATATTTATAAGTATTTTGTTATTATATGCACTTAATCTTGCCTGTAATTGTTTTTTTTTTTTGTATGGGAAGCAATAAATACTTGTGTTCAATTTAAAATGGATTATTTTTCAACTATTTATTATCCTTGTCATATTTATAAATATTTCCGATTAAAAATTCTTTACTGTACCACTTAGGGTTCAAGAACTTCACACAAACTGTTTGCAAACTTCACTCATACAAACGAATATTTTAAAAATCGTTTTAAAGATAAAGTCACTTTCAGCCTTTTTTAAATAATTTGTTTAATTTTCATTTGTTATTGCTTACCAGATCCTTGAGTTCAGGACTCGAAACGGATACACCTTGTGGAATGGTCAGCGACATTTGTTCAGATTTTTTTCTTATTAAATGTGTTGCCTTTAGAAAGCTTCAAGCAAAACCGACCATTTGCATCGTATTCCCTGCCCAACTGGGCACACACAATGGGATGAAATTCGCGATAAGTGTGGGATAGTAAGAGAAAATAAGTTGCAAGTGCGTTTAGCTTAACGTTAGCTTAATATGATTTCTTTATTATTGTGTGCAATAACATAGGAAAAGTTTAAAAATAAAAACAAATTGTATTTCTTTATTTAGTTCATTTCTTCAATATGTTCCTTTGGTAATTTTACACATATATTATATTAGTTTATTTCATATTCCGCATAGAATTAATTCTCAAAATGCTGTTGAACGATTATATACGAAAATATATATATATATATATATATAATAGAAATTCATGTCAAATGATGTTTTACGAATTAAGTGTACAAACAAAAAGAAAAAAAAAATCAAAGCATAACATAAGCAAATGCAAATCTTCAAGTCTTTATCAATGTTATAAAAATATATAAAAAATGAATGTAGTATTTGGTTAAGATTATTTTTTTAAGAGCAAAGATCTCATTTATGCCACTTTGGTTAAATATTAGGAATTCTGTGGTCCTTTATCAATGTTATAAAAATATATAAAAAATGAATGTAGTATTTGGTTAAGATTATTGTTTTAAGAGCAAAGATCTCATTTATGGCACTTTTGATTAAATTAGGAATTCTGTGGTCCTTTAGATCTCAATGGGCTTTACCAGCATTTTGGGCATAAGAGCATTTGGCAAATCATCGGCATGCTCACGTTCCAGATCAAAGTAAACACCACGCTGACGGGCATCGTCCAGCAAATTCCGCCACATGTCCACCGCCTGGAAGTAAAAAACAGAGTTGAATAAATCCATGATTAAAACTGAACAATTTTGTTTAAGTGAGAATATATAAAAATGGAGCGACGACAAAATGTAAAAGTGTATTGGGTGTTCTTTTTATATATGTAGAAATATAGGGATTGATTTGAATCCCCCATTTTCTGACTATTTCTATTTACCTCTAGGAGAAAATATTTACGCTCCAAATTTAAATATTCTGATGAAATTCATAGAAATTCACACAAATTCATGCGAATTCATACGACTTCAATCAAAGCTCTCACCTTTAATCTTTTTAAACTTTCAGTTCAAAGTTTACAAATTGCTTGATTATTGTCAATAATTTTGCGGTTGCCATAGTTTAAGTTAACAGCAACAATGACTCATGGGGGGGAATATGCTGCTGTCGACTGCGCAGCAACAGCAACAGCAAGGCAGCCACAGCTGCTGAGCCAGGCACAGGCCTTGGTTAAAAATCAGCGAAGCGAGACCAGCTATTCAGGACATAGTCAAGGCTGAGTACAGTCAAAGTCAAGCTAGCCGGAAAGTGATATAATTTTCCCTCCTTCCTTAGCTTCCAGTTCAATTCGACTGCTTCTGCTTTGCCTTCTGCTTGGTCCTCTTGATTTCTCTCGTCAATGCAAGGCCGTTGCAAATGTTTTGAAGATAGTTAAGCGATTTGTTTTACTGTTTATAAATAAAAGACGACAAACTATAAAAAACAGCATCAAAAAAATAAACACAAATACTTACAGCAATCTTGTTGCAATTCGGCTCGCAATGGTATGAGCTGTATGAGCTGAGCCGGCTATTTAATAATGGTGACTGGTCCAAAAACATATCTCCTCCACACAGTGCTGCTGCATCTATTGAGAGAATGGGGAGAACAAGTTTTCCTGCTGGGAGCTGGGAGATGTGGATAGCGTTGAGGAGTTGGCAGATGTTTTATCGATTTTATGGGTGTTGTTCCAGTGAGTTGTCGCTTTTTTTTTATAAATGAACTTCATTTCGCATCGACTTCTTCTGCAATTAAATGTGTGCGGAATTTGAGAGTGTCGTTCAAGATGACATCGTCTGCTGAATTCAAAACCACACAAATCGCATTTAAAGTTATGTCTTTTCATATGCTTTCGCAATTTTTTAACATTTGGAAAAGAAACATAGCAAATGGAACATTTAGTTATCTTTCCTTGTTTTTTAAGTTCTTTCTCCTCTTTTGGTTCATTCGTTTTTTCGAAGTAAAGGCTTTTGACAGTTTGCCAATGACATTGAATTATTTTACCAATAGACTGCCAATGTACTTTATCTCCATTTTCTTCGTTTCTCAATTGTTGTCTTAATGGTGCGTGCATCTCCACCATATCACAAATAATTTTCTTTAAATTTTCTTTATCTACATCTGCTGGCTCCAAACCTGCAGCTGCAGGAGAGGCTGGCGCTGAATCTTGATGTTGCAAGGCTGGAGAGGCTGCCTCTGAACACAATGGTGGCGCTGAATCTGAATCATGCTCTTGATTTTGCTCCATTACATTTTCTGATTCATCCTCTGAACGCAATGGTGGCGCTAAATCTGAATCATGCTCTTGATTTTGCTCCATTACATTTTCTGATTCATCCTCTGAACGCAATGGTGGCGCTAAATCTGAATCATGCTCTTGATTTTGTTCCATTACATTTTCTGATTCATCCTCTGAACCCAAGGCTCTCCAGCCTCTCCAGGTTGGCGCTGAATCTTCGGATTCATGCTCGGAAAGGTTGGCGCTGAATCTTCAGATTCATCCTCGGAAACCAAGGCTGGCGCTGAATGTTCTTGCTCTTGATTTTGCACCGATAAATCTTCGAATCCGAAATCCTCGAAACACAATGGTGGCGCTGAATCTGAATCATGCTCTTGATTTTGCTTCGCTGAGGCTGCTTGTTGCACACTTTTTGGTTCATTATTATTATTATTGTGGTACTGCTTCCTTGTTTTTGGCATGGTTTTATTTATAATTTTTCTTTTATTTTTCTGGAGTTTTACATGATTATTGGGATTGTTTGTGTCGTTTATTTCAAATTTCAAGTTGAAATTTGAAGTTGACTGATTTGGGAATAAACAAAAATTTATATAAAATATATATTTTAATGTGGAACAAAATGACCAAGACAATGAAAAAAGCGAGAATATTAAAAAAGCCTATAGTGAAATTGAGGCGTATAACCCAAAAACAATAAATATAAACACAAACATTATGAAATATTGGATCGATAACCAATACAACATGCCATATTTATACCAATTGGCAAAAGTTGTACACTGTGTTCCTGCAACACAAGTTAGTGTGGAACGTGCGTTTTCTGCACTTAAACTTGTTGTTTCAGACTTGCGATGTAACTTATCGTCCAAATCAATTCAACAAATTTTATTTGTAAAATTAAACACTTGAATAATTGGACATCCCCAAAATGTGGGAATATTTTATAGAAATATTACAGTTAAGTTGTTATGTTTCGTGGAAGAGGTTCTCGTTTATACGCCAGGAGTCCTCTTAACTCAGTATGGGAAGTCTATCAGAAGTCCTGAAGCAAGATTCCTCTTAAACGGTTTCAGGACTTAATAGAATCGATTCCAGGACATTGCGCAGCCTTTATAGCCAATAAAGGCATCCCACATAAACATGAAATTTATTGAATAACACTAGTTTACAAAAAAAAAAAAAATAAAGACCCATTAAAGCTGTTATTTTTTAATGATGTACTTTGAAATGCTGAGCTCAAAAATTAAATTCAAAAATTTTTGTATGGATACGTTTTTGAGTTAGAATTTTTTTCAGTTTTTTCGGTAGGTACCCTTACATTTTATGACATATCTCGAGATAGAAACTTTAGATGTCGTCAAGCAAGGTATTAACCTAAAGGGTATGCAATTTTCAATAATCTAGTTGAAGATCATTTTCCAATCGGTTTAGTAGTTAAAATGCTACAAGCAAAAATATTTCGAAAAAATCGATTTTTTTCTCAAAAACGTGCAAATTTGGTTTTCCTAAAATCTGTAAAAGGTTGAAACTGATAAAAATAAATGGTTTTTTTCTTTTGTTCTTACGAATAGCACTTCTACAAAGAAAATAAGGCATTGGTAAAGAATATCTATGGATAAATAAAGGAGCTGTGAGCAATTGAGTAAAAGTACTAACAGTCAAATTTCATTGTTTTATGTATTTATTAAAAAATATTTTTATTTTTTCTTCGTTTTTGGCCTTAATCTTAATTTTTTTCTGTGATTTGGCTTCTATTGGAACTCTTACATTGAGCAAAACGCAAAGTAAAAAAAAATTTTTTTAATGAACACGTAAAATAGTCAAATTTGACCCCTAGTTTTTTCACACAATTGCTTATAACTTCGCTATTTATCCACTGATTTTCGTCATCAACGCCTTATTTTCTTCGTAATAGTGCAATTTGTAAGAATAAAAGAAAAAACAATTTTTTGATTTTTATTTTCAACCATTTACAGATTTTAGAAAATCAAATTTTTCACGTTTTTGAGAAAAAATCATTTTTTTCGAAATATTTTTGCTTCTTACTTTTAAACTACTAAACCGATTGGAAAATGTTCGTTGACTAGATTATTGGGAATTGCATAACCTTTTGATTTATCCCTTGCTTGACTTCATCTAAAGTTTGTAACTCGAGATATGGCTTAAAAGGTATGGATACATATCGAAAAACTAAAAAAAAATTCTAACTCAAAAACGTATCCATACAATATTTTTTGAAATTCATTTAGTGAGTTCAGCATTCCAAAATACATCATTAAAAAATAATGGCTTCAATGGGTCTTTTTCGCTGTAAACTAGTGTAATCATAGCTTTAATAAACAATTATGTTTCAGTAATCATTTAAGTGATTTTTGTAATTTTCAGTGCATATTTGATAAGTGATCCTATTATTTTTATCGCCTAATTTCCCTATTTTTTTCATAAAATTCCTTAAATTTGTCAAAAACGGTAAATAAACCACGGATTTTTTTCCCTTTACAATTTTTAAGAGTCTTCTCATTCTAAAAACGTGTTCAAAGGTTTCTTAAATGTTACAAATGAAGCTATATCGTCTTTGGAAAATTTGCTTGTGAGGGTGGTCCTATTATTTTTTTCGCAGCTGTATATATATACTGATATTTCGAAATCAAATTCTTATTGGGATTTATATTCTTGATTTTTAAACAAAGTAATCTCTGATAATTTGTATGCTTTAATTAGAAACGAAAAACAATCGAGAATAATCGTTATGCTTGAGTAAATAAAATAAAACTCGAAATAAAACATCATCATTGGCTTGAACCTTCTGCAGAACTTCAGTGCCTTTCTGCCTTGGTAAAAAGGCAGGGTTGCCTATGTTGCCGCAGCATCTCCACGTGATGATACCGATCTGAATTCATTTAATTGAGAGGCAGCAACTTACCTACGTGCTTAACATTACGCCCCTTGAAAAAATCACCCAATGCCAAAAAATGTAGACGGTTTAGTTCTTAAGTTTCTACTTCCAGTCTTAAGCTACATCAAGTTATAGAAAAAGGGAGTCTCTACTTCCGCTTTCGGCACTTGTTACGCCCCTTTCGCCTTCTGCCTGGAGTTTTGTTGGGTGATTTGCCGTTTTTCGATGCTGCCTGCGATTGTTGGCTCTTCGGCGTAGCACCTCCAGCTCCTGCCGCACTGCTACTGGCGTTTCCTGTTGTACTTTGCTTGCCCATGCGATTGGCAGCACCCTGGCCACTGATTTTCTTTGAGGGCAACAAATGCTGGCTAACCAACTCTCCCAGAACGCCCTGATGGGCCAGCATGGAGAGAAAAGTGCAAATGAATTTGTCATAATTGTGTGTACGGCGACTGGCATCTACTTTGAACATATGCCGTCGATCGTTCTCATCTGCCAAATGCTGCTCATTGATGGCAATTTCTGTATCCAGGTTTTTAAGCAGAGATTGCAAATCACGAGCCGTAAATGCGCTGGGCTCCAGCAGAGTGGTAGGCGTATCCGGCCGTTGTGAATCACTTGATCCAGCTTCACCTTGTTCGTCCGCCTTCAGGAGTTTCTGGAGTGTGCCCGAAACAATAGCCTGGTTGGTGCGTAGCATTTTCAGCTTATGTGTGATGGCAATTCGGCGATCGGGCACCACAGCCATGAGATTGAAGCGTATATCCTGCTCCCCAGTGGCTATGCCCAATCTCTCGGCCATCACACGTCGAAATTTATCTGTCCAATCTTCATGCTCTTCCCAGCCACCATGGTTCATGGGAAACGGCTTGAGGCCATCTAGTTCAAAAAGATGCCCATTGATAGGCACAAAACTAACGAAATGAAAAGCTTCGCCCGTAAATCGACAACTTGAGACACCAGCTCCGGTACGCTCCAGCCTGCGTCGCGCTTGCGGCATGGCATGCGAGTTGTGTGCACACGCTAATTCGGGGGTATTACCTATGGCCAAGCCTTTGTTCTCGGGACTCATTCCCTTTGTGTGAGCCTTGAGCCGGCTTAGAGTGTCTCCGAGCTGCAAATTATTCTCATTGCAATTTAGCAGGACAGAAAGCAGAGCATGAGTGGCACAACTATTGGGCACCACTTGCTGTGCAAAAAAGATGCTTGAAATGGAGTCCTCATCCTTGACAAAGATTTCGGCAGTGGTTTCCACAATTTTACGTCTGGCACGCCGCTCTTCGATCCAGCGAAAGAGAAAGATGAAACCATACGGGCTTTCAATGGGCTTCTGCAAATCGTATACCTCCTCTACTTGGACATCGTGGCCTGGAAGGAAGAAATTTAGGATCAATCGGAAATTGGTGGCGATAAGTATTGCTTAGTTACATCCGAAATCCTCTAGCAGTAGGGTGAATAGACCAGGATCCGACTCCAGTTCTAGCCAGCCATCTGCGAGCTGCGCTATGGTTGTAGTTGTGGTCGCCCCCAGTCCTGCGGGCGGAGAATTGTTGTTGCTGTTGTTTAGGTGGCCATAGTTAGCCGAGTTGTGTCCTGCTGTTGTTGAAGTGGTGGTGGTGCTTGGGCCTGAAATGCCCCCCATCGCATTCATTGTGCTCAATTCGATTCAATTATTAAGCATTTATTATGTGTTTAAGAACAGCCTGAGGGTTTGTATTTGTATGTTCTGTATGTGTCTGTATGAGAAACAGATTGCAACCTCGCCATAAACGATATGGCAACGCTGTCAATCTATCGAATAGTATCGCCTGTCGATTAAAGTATCGACCAGTTCTAGAATGCCAAAAAAACAAAAAAAAAAAACAGTCACTTACGGTCACACTTGCTCTGGGTTTACAGTCAGCTGTTACTCACGTAACTATTGCTTAATATTCAAACTGTTTGGCATTAAAAAGTTAACAAAAAACACAATTTGTAACCTCTAAATTAGAATGGTGCGTCCCACAATTATCTCACTGGCGAAGCGTGTGCCGCTCATACAGTTTCGAAAGGGCGGCCCCGGAGTACCTGGAGCAGCCAAGTCGGCAGAGCAGGCAAGTGCAAAGCCAGCTGGAGGCAAAAAGGTTAACTTTTTCAGCTTAATTCCATTTGATTAGCCACCTTGAAATGAATGCAAATGTATTGATTTTGTTTCTTCATATTTTTTTTCTCAGCTGGCCGGAGCACCTGCCATAGAGGATTGGGAGCTGCCGGCCCGATTTGCACGCAAGCCCATTGACCCAGTTGAAGCGGAATTTATCAACAATGGTGGAATACCCAATTAAATTGCAGCATCTAAGTCAAATGCTTTACTTATAAAATAAAGTTATGTTTTGAAACTCGATGTAAACAGCTGATTTGGCAGTCACACACACGCGTAGACAGCTGCTAAAATCACTTCATATGTTTACAATTATTTGCTTAAAATAGATTTAAAATCTTTACATAAAATTACAAGCCATTTTTGTAACTAAAACACCAGAAATATGGTCATATTCCGTAAAGCTTTCCATTCGCGGTGAATGTGTGAAGTGAAAGAAGAAGAGCCCACTTGGCCCGTCAGTGCTTATCTTAAGCGTTTGCTATTCGGACGTGTTTTTTGTCTTCTCTTTTGCCGCTGTCTACATATTTGTTTGTGTTAACCGCCCACCCCCCCTCGAGCACACCCTGCCACCATCGATTGCCGCGAACAAAGAGTGGAAAATTTTCCATTTATAAGTCAGCAGAAAACCTAAAGGGCACCTTTGTGATTTAAAAAGCCTGCCGATTACAATTCTTTCTGGCCCAGAGAGTGACGTCTGCTCTGGCCTAATACTCTTCTGCGTCTCGCCGTCGTTTTATTTACACTTGGATGGGTGTAAAGCGTAGTATGCAAGAGAATTGCAGCAACAAGGACTGTTTGGGTCTACGTAAGCGTGTGTGTGGTCTTCACCAAACCTGGAAGTGGCTGCATCAGACGCCCGCCTTGCATGAATATCTGATCTCGGCCAGCTCAGTCGCCGCGAACACAGACAGCAACGACGTGCCCACTGCAACAGTTTAAAGTCCAAAGCAATAAAACCAAACCGAAAAAAATAACAAACATACTAAAATAGATAATAAGCAAGACACACACAGACAATAAGAAAGACTAAAGCAAACCTAACCTAAAACACAAAAGAACAAAAACAAAAACCGTTAAGTACTTGCCGTTGACCTTGTTTTTGTCATCAAGAGCGAAGCACAGACGACAGTCAGACAGGAAAGAGAGAGATAGGAGTGGGCGAGCAAGCAAGTGCACTTAGTAACTGTATCTTCCTTGTGCAAGAAAACAACAACAAACACAATGAGTTTGCTGCTGCGTCGCAATTCCAGCCAGCTCCGTCTGCTGCTGGCAGCTGGCAATAAAATCACGCGCCCCGCCTCAACATCAACTCCAACTGATAACAACAATGTAACCACACTTGGCCAACGCAAATCGCCGCCTGCTGTCCCCGATGCCGACATCAAGAAATCCGTGTTCATCTCCCAGTCACATGATGTCTTCACCAATCTGGCTCTAGAGGATTGGCTGTACAAGAATTTCGATTTCAGCCATCATCATGTGCTAATGCTGTGGGCCAATGATCCCTGCGTTGTGATTGGACGTCATCAAAATCCGTTTACCGAGGCAAACGTGTCCAAGTTGATGGAGCGCGGCATAACATTGGCACGTCGCAACAGTGGCGGTGGGGCCGTCTATCATGATCGCGGCAATCTCAATTGTACTTTTTTTACGCCACGAGAGCGTTACGATCGCAAATATAATTTGAACATCGTGACAAGGGCCCTGTTCCGGGAGTGGGCCATCAAAGCGGACATCAATGAGCGTGACGACATTGTCATTATGAACAAGAAGGTGAGAGGGAGGTGGGAGAAGGGAGGGGGTGAAGGTGAGATGAATGAGATGTGACCTCCAGATGACCCCGGAATAGAAATTGATAATTTTGAACAAACTACATACCCTGTATTTGGTAAGGATAAGTGATGGGGTATATTAGACAGAAAATTCAAAATGTTAATCAATTTATGCTTAGTGAGATAAGAAAAAAGGCTTTAAGAAATGTCACTTTGATATAGCGGGTTGATTGCCCTACTAGGCTTCATATTTTTATACTTTGTATGAAGGGTAAATAAGAGTACAGGCTGACCATATATAGTATATATATTCTTAATCAGCATCAACAGCCGATGCAATATAGCCATGTCCGTCCGTAGAAACAAACTGATCTCGGAGATGCTAAGAGCTAGGATTTGAAATGCGTATGGGCATTTGCCTCTCCAGCAATTTTAAAAAAACCTTATATTTCCCTCAATTTTGTAGGCAGATCGTTCGACCTTGAGATCTGTATAAAGTAATCATTATTTACCTATCAGATCGACTATAGTTGAGTAATAAGCAAACCACAAAATTTGTATGTTATAAATTGTATACAGACTTTGGCAGGTACACAGTATATTACAGTCGTGTTTGACCGACTGACTTGATTTTTTTTGTATATTTTGTGTATGTGCACTAAAATTTATAAATTCCACCACAAAGGTTCTATTTTGATTAGTAAATTATGCTCAGAGCTGTTTTGGTCCTTTGAATTGTGCTGATATGTTTATTTCACAAGATTCTGAAAAATTGTTGATACCATTAGGAGAGAGTTTATAACAAAATTTTCAACGGTAGTTTGAACTGGGTCAAACTGATTCTGAACCAATTTTAAAGCGGTGAAAAATTTACAGTTCGTTGCTCAAATAATTTCTGAGAACTACTTTTGAACCTGTTCAAACTGGTTCGAAACCTTCAATCATCTCTATATTATCAACCTGCACACCAAATTGAAAGTTCAAAGTTCTAATATTTTTTGGGATATGATAACTAAACCACTTTTGAAACGGTTTTAAACTGCTCACTTGAGTTTTTTAGAATTTTTTTTTAACCATCCCTGGTTCAAAACGTACAATATATAAAAAAATAATATTCGCATGTTTTAAAATAACGCACATTAATTGATTTTCATACCCGTTAAAAATGGTATTTTATGTTCGTGAAAATGTATGTAATAGGCTAAAGGAAGCATTCCCGACCCCATAAAGTATATACAGATTCTTGGCCAACATCCATAACAGAGTCGATCGAGCCTTGTCCGTCTGTCTGTAAGAACAACTAGATCTCAGCGACTATAACAACTAGAGCTTCCATCCTTTCAGTTTAGACTCGAATTGTCTGCACAAAGATCAAGTTTATTTGACATTTTGGCCAATTCAGCGCTTTCGAAAAGAGCGCGAGTGTAAGAGATTACAGTTTAGAATGTATATGAGTGTGTATATAAGCGCTGCACAAAAACTACCTCAAATTTTTAGCATGTCTGTTGAAAATGCTGAACCGAACCGAAAAGAGCAAATGCAAACGTGTTGTTTGTCTAAGAAATCTATGAACAAAAATTTAAGTTTGCAAATAACTAAATATCTAAATAATCTATTAGAAAAAACACATTTCGAACTCTCGGCATTAAACTTTGCATGGGCAATTGAAAGCCGGAGTTTTTTGTGCAAATAAGCAATTTTTCATACCCTGATTTGTAAGCGAGATCTAACATTTGCGCTCTTTTAAATCATATTATTTTGCATTCAGTCTTGATCATTTTAAACATTTTAAATGTAGTCTGGAATCTTCATCCAGGCATCGCCAATTTGATTTTACACTTACACTTTGGTCAATTTTTATGACATGAGCCACGTACCGGCACCGGAACCAATATTAAATATTTTTTTAGAACCGAAAATTGTTCACCGTATAAGTCGGAAATCCGGGGCGATAACGAAACGGTTATATTGGCTCCGCCGGTGTTTAAATATCATTGCAGTTTTTGTTATTTTATGTAAGAATTGGTTTTCCTGGTTATTTTAGACAAATTTTATTTTCGCTGTCCCAAGCTGACCAACTGATGGCGCCACTAACCATTTGGCTGATCAAGCCAGAAGCCGATTGTGTATTGTATTTATTTGATTTTTCGAAGCAAATAATATTCACGATTATTAAGTATGTATAAACACGCTACATTTGATAACAAAAAAGCACATACACAGTTTTATTAGTTATAACAAACTTTGATAGGTACTGAGTATATTACAGTCGGTCTTATCCGACTTTCATACATGTTTTTTTTTGTTATATAAATTAATTTGTTAAAATTTTCGACGAACAGTTCCTTAATATGGCTTAATTTTGGTGATGAAGTGATAAATTTCGGACTTCAAGGCGTGTTTGGGGAGAGACGAATGGTCCGATAACCCTACCAGTTTACAACCTTCCCCGTCATTGGAAATGATTCGAATCGATTCAATACAATCTCTTTTCTGTCCTGTGGGTTCTTTTTTTTGGATCTTTTGTTAGACTAGAGTCTATTCACTAGATTTATAGCAACACTCTTAAGAACAAAGATAATAGTTGATGATTTTTTCTACAAGGTGAAGGCGTCCCTCCGTCACTGTCCGTGGGCTTTAGTTCATGAGTCAGCGAAGAGGATCTCAAATGTTTACAGTCTCCTCGAATTGGATATTAATTTATTTTCTTACTTTTCCCTGCTCTGCAGATTTCTGGCACAGCAGCTAAACTGGGACACCCTAACTCCTATCATCATTGCACTCTGCTGGCCAGTGCCAATAAATTGCATCTGGGTGAATCTTTGGTAAAGGAGCCAGCTAATTATATTAGTCGTGCCACTGCCTCCATTCCTTCACCCATTCGCAACTTGGTGGATGTGAATCGAAATGTGAATGTCTCCCAATTGCTTTCCGCCGTGGGCTATGAATATTTGAGAACAGCGGCTACAGCTCTCGAAGACGGTGGTAGCACTCAAGCAATGAAACAGCGTGGTTTTCAGCTCATCAATCCCACTGAGAAATGGTTCCCGGGTATTGAAGAGCTGCGTGCCAACTATAGCTCATGGGATTGGGTCATTGGCAAGACCCCCAAGTTCACAGTGGAAAAGGAACTGGAAGTCAAGGGCGATGATCATGGCATGAAGCTCAAGCTGAGCGTGGAAGTGGAGGGAGTAAGTTTTTTGGCGAGCACCCTTAGAGATCTTGAATTATACTAATTGAGCGTTTTCTTGTTTTAAAGGGTTTGATGAACGACATTGGCATTTTATTGCCGCAAAGCGATCAGCGTGTTCCGGTGGTCACACCGCTGCAGGGAATGGCCTATAATGAGCAGAATCTGAACGGTATCGTTGATGCTCTTAAGCTGGTCTCCACCTCGAATGTGCAGCAGGCAATGAACGGTTCAATTTGATTGTTATTTTAGCCCCTTTTAACGTAGATCCATTAATCCGACTTACATACATATGCGCTTGTATGCATACCTAAAAAGCTGTTTACTAACCCTAAATCTAATCTAGTTTGTATGAAAAATTATACACACACACACACATATTGTTAAATATGTATTTTCCAATGTTTTATACTGATCAAGAAAGTAGCAATAAAAATGATGTTGAAACATAAGCAAGGTTGCACACAGGCTTCTTTTGAAAGTACGATTAACGTTCGCAAGCCAACTGAATAACGAATATTTTACGACCAAAAAGCAAGCTTTAATCGATAGTTTGGAGTCGTTAACAGTACTTTTTGCAAGCAATCGTAAGTTTAACTTTTTCCGCCACATTTTAAGCGATTGAGGAATCGTTTTCCATTCAATTCACCCGCATAAGTAACAAGAAATTTTAGTTCACACAATTAATTACGAAATTAATTTGGTACTTTGAAATGCGTTAAAATCTTTATTTTAAAAATCAAATATTTGCAGAATCGATTTAGACAAAAGCCAATGAAAAGTGTTATTAAATGCGTACCTGTAAAAAAGTGGCAAATGTATGAAACAGGCAGAGAAAGCATCTCCGGCGCAAACTCCTTATATAAATGCAGGCAGATCAAGTTTATTTATAAATTTTGCCACGCCATCCGCGTGCCCCCGTAATTATAAAAAATTCGTATCTCTTTCTTTCTCACAACTTTTTAAAGCAGATTTTTAATACCTATAATAACACTAGTTTACAAAAATAAAAATAGAAGGCTAACATCGGCTACGCCGATGTTTTAAATACCCTTGCAGTTTTTGAAAGGCGCTACCATTGATAACAAAAAAGTTTTTCTCACTAGAATTAGTTTTTAGACCGATCGTTCCTATGACAGCTATACGCTATTGTCATCCCATTTTGATCAATTTTTCACGAATTGTGTGGAATCATATGAAACTAATATATACCACGATTGGTGACGCTACGATGGATAACAAATTAGTATTTCTCACTAGAACTAGTTTTTGGACCGACCGTTTAAATGGTATGGTATGGTATTTATATGCTATAGTCATCCGATTTTTATACATTTTTCCAGAATTGTGTGGAAGCATATAAATTTAATACATACCACGATTGGTGTCGCTGCGGTAGAAAACAAAAAAGTTTTTCTCACTAGAACTAGTTTTTGGAACGATCGTTCCTATGGCAGCTATATGATATAGTCATCCGATCCGGCCGATTCCGACAAATGTGCAGCGTATTTGTATTTAAAGACTTTTTGCAAAGTTTGGTCAAGATAGCTTTAAAACTAAGGGAGGAAATAGCATAGAAACAGACGGACGGACGGACAGACGGAAATGAACTCAGCTCGGCATGCTGATCAAGAATATATATACTTTATGTGGTCGGAAATGCTTCCTTCATTGCGTTACAAACATCGTGACAATTTTAACATACCCTCTGCAAGAGTATAAACGAGTAGGCAAAGCTCACTTCGTCTGTGACGAAGTTTTAATACACTTGAAAAACTTTACTCCAACTGATTTAACTGGTAAAATATATATAGGATATAGATGTCAGATATGGGCATTTCCGCAGAAAAGTCTACCATGACCGAAAAATTAAAAGTTCATTAAAAGTTTTATCTAACTTGATTTAGAAAAAGTAAAAATGCAAAATATTTTTAATTAACGAGTTTAAAGCTTTCCTAAGTACAGATAGCGATATATGTGTTTAGAAAGTACAAATTTACGTTTTGGCCAGTTTTTCAGTGCATTTTCTTTTTCAATTTACAGCTCTCAGAGTCATTGGGCAATTCAACTCTTTTCGCAAAAGTTTAGCTACAATTAAAATTCGAATCATTTTAGAAAAATGTTCTTCACTAAAAAATTGGCAAACGAAATTTAAGTAACGTAACGTCAGTAACGTCACGTCAGATATAAAAAAGCTAATACAAAAAGAACGAGAATTGATTTTTATATTTGGTAAATTGGAAAATAAACTTATATTATTCTAAAAGCAACTGAAATAAGTTTCATACATAAAGAGTTTCTCAATTCGCAGAGTTTTGCAATTTTGTTATCCAAGTCAAAACCCACTTCCGTTTTAAGTAACGTCACGTCAGGGCATATTTTAACTGATTTCTTTGAATACTCTGGGTCGATTCTTGTAATTTTTTTTCTAAATAAAGTGCTTTTGAATTACTACTAAAATATAAAAAAAAAATTTTAAAAACTTGTCTCTTTCATTTTTTTTTTTTATATTTTATCGTACGAATGTCACGTCACGTCAGAAAAGAAATGCCCATATTTAAAAATTTTAAATCATTGATAATAAAAATTGTATACCATAAAAAAAATCTTTTCTTAGTAAAACACATTTTCCGACAGATTGGCCGTTTAAATGGTATGGTATTTATATGCTATAGTCATCCGATTTTGATAAATTTTTTTTAAATTTATGTGAAAGTATTTAAAACTAATATATACCAAGATTGGGGACGCTACGATAGAAAACAAAAAAGTTTTTCTCACTAGAAGTAGTTTTTTGACCGACCGTTTATATGGCAGCTATATGATATAGTCATCCGATCCGGCCGGTTCCGACATATTAGTTGCGTGCAGTAAAAAGAAGACTCTATGCAAAATTTCAGCTCGATAGCTTTAAAACTGAGGGACTAGTTAGCGTAGAAACAGACAGACAGACGGACAGACGGAATTGAACTCGGCTCGTCGTCCTGATCAAGAATATATATAGTTTATGTGGTCGGAAATGAATATTTCTATGCGTTACAAACTTCTGGGCAAAATTAATATACACTTTTCAAGTGTATAAAAATAAACAGAAAAAAATATGACTACGAAAGTAGCTAAGAGTAAAAATATACACATAAATAAATCAATTGTTTCATAATAAATACATTTATTATTAAATTTTATTATACCCTTGCAGAGGGTATATTAAAATTGTCACGATGTTTGTAACGCAGTGAAGGAAGCATTTCCGACCACATAAAGTATATATATTCTTGATCAGCATGACGAGCTGAGTTCATTTCCGTTTGTCCGTCTGTCCGTCCGTCCGTCTGTCCGTCTGTTTCTATGCTCCTCCCTCAGTATTGAAGCTATCTTGACCAAACTTTGCAAAAAGTCTTTAAATACAAATACGCTGCACATTAGTCGGAATCGGCCGGATCGGATGACTATATCATATAGCTGCCATAGGAACGATCGGTCCAAAAACTAGTTCTAATGAGAAAAACTTTTTTGTTTTCCATTGTATCATCACCAATCGTAGTATATATTAATTTTATAAGATTCCACACAATTCTGGAAAAATTTATCGGAATCGGATGATTATAGCATATAGCTGCCATAGGAACGATCTGTCTAAAAACTAATTCTAGTGAGAAAAACTTTTTTGTTATCAATGGTAGCGCCTTTCAAAAACTGAAAGGGTATTTAAAACATCGGCGTAGCCGATGTTAGCCTTCTATTTTTCAAATTTAAAATAATTTGTTTAATTACATTTTAGTTTTTGGCCTCGGATGCCCAGTCAGTAAACTTATTGATAATGTTTACGTTTAATGTAAATATTAAAATTTTTATAATTTAATAAAAGGTTTTTAAATAATCCTTTCCCTGAGTAAAGGTTATCGGCAGGGCCGACTTTAACTTCCGCTCATTTTTTTTCAAAGAAAATCATGATCTGGTTGGAATTGGCATTTTACGCTACGCATAAACTGAAACTACAGCTGTGCCACTGGCGTTGCCACCTAGTTTTATTGTGTTGTCGATCGACTATCATTTCCCGACCACTTTTTAATATAGCAACTTGAATGGCCGTATGATGAGTCGCGATGATCCCATGAAATGGTTTCACGGCAATTTATCCCGCGAAGCAGCCGATGATTTGTTAAAGCAAGGCAAGTTTCAGTTCCCTTTTCTCCTATTTCCCCCTCAATTGTTACCCCGCCCACCAGAGAAGACAATTGGGAGTGGGCGTGGTATGCATTTTAATTGAAAGGAATAATTTCTTGTCAAGGTCATGAGGATGGCGCCTTTCTGGTTCGTGAGAGCAGCACAGCAGCTGGCGATTTCGTTTTGAGTCTGCTCTGCCAGGATGAAGTGTGCCACTATCAGATCCGTAGACATGGCGAGGATGCCTTTTTCTCCATCGATGACAAAGTCCAGACCAAGATTCTGCATGGCCTGGACACTTTGGTGGACTATTATCAGCAGGCAGCGAATGGACTTCTCAGTCGGTTAACAGTCCCGTTGATCCGTGATCCTCCGCCGCACAATACCCGCAGCCATGGCGTGACCAACTTGTTGCATCGTGCCACTAGTAAGAACGAGAGTAAAGTTGTGTTTGAGCTGCTCAAGTGCGGCTATCGAAATTTCGATGCCAAGAATCAGGATGGACAGACAGCTTTACATCTGGCAGCGTTGCATTGCGATGAGGAGATCCTCAAACTGTTGCTAGATGCCAAGGTGCAGGTGAACAGTTCCGATTCTTTGGGCTGTCAGCCTTTGCATGTAAGTGATGGAGTGCACTTTTCTAGCCTTCATCCTTCTAATCCTCTTCTTCTCTTTCTTTTGGTTTAGTATGCCTCACGGAGTAAGCCCGCAAGTTTTATACGCACCCTTATATCGGCTCAGGCCAATGTCCAGGGTAGAAATATCGAAAATGGTCATGTGCCACTGCATGAGGCAGCCAAATATGGCAATCTGGCGGCTGTGATAGAATTGTTGGCTGCTCAGGCTCCACTGCTCCCACGAACCAGCTCGGGCGAGTTTCCCTTTGATTTGGCCAAAGAGGCAGGGCAAAAGGATGTGGAGGAATTTCTGCTCAACTATAAAATACCAGCTCCGACTACCAGCAAAGACCAGTGGTTTCATGGCACTCTGAAACGAGAGGAGGCAGTGGCCATACTGAAGCAATTCGCCAAGGAGCTGCAAAAGAGAGAACCTGATGCGGATACAACTGGCTGTTTCCTGGTGCGCTACTCGGAATCGCCCGCAGCCTCGGGTTTGGTCCTGACCCTGCTCTCATGTGATCAGCTGGTTAAGAATTTTCGCATTTCGCAAGCGGATCTCTACCAAAATGGCCTGAAAATGCAGGTAAGTCAGATACAAGCTGCTTGCTAGCTTAATATTCATATCACCTCGTCTTACAGCACAAATTCCTGTACATTGATGATGGTCCCTATTGGCCCAGCCTGGAGCATCTTATTGCCCATTTCAGGCGTTTCTCCTATGGGCTGCCCGTCAGTCTGAAATATGCCGTGCCACCTCAGCCCAAGCCAGAGGTGCCCTCATTTGACACCATACCACGTTCCAGCGGCAAAAGATTGCCGCACGCCATAACGCCGCCCACTCCAACCCCACCCCATGTGCCAGCCCTGACCATTTCGAAAAAGAAGCAAAAAGATAACAGCAGCTCCATGTTCAATACCCTGCGTCTGCCCAGTCCCAAGAAGGGATTGTTTGACATGAACAGCTTGAGGAAAAGCAAGACCAAGAGCAAGCGCAGCGAATCCGAGAGCAGTGTGAGTGGTGGCTCCCTGGCTCAGACAGCGGAGGAGTTGCGAGCAGCAGCTCCCATGTTGAAAAGTCTTTCCTTTTCCACGGATTTCACAAATTTCAGTGTTGATGATGCGGCATCCGCTGGAGGGGATTTGTATAATATTCCCCAGAATAATACGCCCATCGAGTTGGAAGTGCCGCCCATTGCCCAGAAGACTGACGAGGAGGTGGAGTATTTCACCAAAAGTGATGTCGCCATTGAGAGAGAACGTTCCAATGGGTATGTGGCCACAGTGGATGTGCATATGCTAATGAATCGGCCGATTAAGCCACTGGGAGTGGGTCGAGTCGATTCCATCATCTCGACTGGATCAACGGAAAGTGAATTAGCGGGCTACATGCAAAAGAAATGCAGCGGTACTCCCACAACGCCCACTTCTTCGGCTCTAGAGGCTGCCAAATTGAGATTTTTCATTAAACGAGATCAACTGGAGCTAGAGCAAGAAATTGGGGCGGGAGAATTTGGTTCGGTGTACAAGGGTTGGCTTATCAAGGCGGCAGACCATCGCCTGGAGGTGGCCATCAAAACTTTGCGCGATGAGCATAGCAATAAGGAGGAGTTTCTTAGAGAAGCCTCGGTAATGATGCGACTGGAGCACAAGTGTATTGTACGCCTCATAGGCATTTCTAAGGGTGAGATGCTCATGATGGTGCAAGAGCTGGCTCCTTTGGGCTCCATGTTGCAGTACATACTGGATCACAGCAGCGAGATTAAGGCCAACCAGGAGCTTAAATTGTGGGCCTCACAAATTGCATGCGGTAAGTTGGCAGGTGGGCAATGCAATTATTTAATGTTTATTATATATTGCTACCTCTTCCTCCAGGAATGCACTATTTGGAATCTCAGCATTTTGTGCATCGTGATTTGGCCTGTAGAAACATTTTGTTAACCTCCCGCCAGCAGGCCAAGATCAGTGACTTTGGCATGTCCCGTTCGTTGAGCGCTGGCAGCGATGAGTATCAATTCACACAGGGCGGACGTTGGCCCATCCGTTGGTATGCGCCGGAAAGCTTCAACAATGGCATTTTCTCGCATGCCAGCGACGTTTGGTCTTTCGGTGTCACTTTATGGGAAATGTTTGCTCTGGGCGCACCGCCCTATGGTGACATTTTGAATATAGATGCCATTAAGCTGGTGGACAGTGGTCAACGTTTGCCCCAACCCGATCTCTGTCCCGCCTATATCTATGCCGTCATGCAAAGCTGCTGGCGTGAGCGCCCCAAGGAGCGTCCCACGTTTGCCTATCTCATGGAGTTCTTCAGCCGTGATCCGGACTACCAGAATCTGCCCGAACTGGTGCAAACTGTGCACATCTGAGAGGGAAATGGAAGCGTGCAATTCTGTTTACATTTTCTCTGAGTTTGTTGATTTTAATTCCATTTTTGTCAAGTGCATCGTGTTTTTTCTTTTTGGACTCGTCTTTGTTTTGTTCCACATCACGAGTATTATCTTATCTAATTTTAGTATTTACATTGATTATATATTTTTATACATGTTTTAGCTGAAACATCGGAAACTTTGTGTCAAACAGAAGCAATCGAGTGCCTTACATTTATCCCATCAATTTGTATGCATATTTTTACCAATTTAATAGCTTAATAAATCAAGTCAAATATTTATGGTCTGTCTCCGTCTCTCTAGAGTTTTTGGGGCCAGATGTTTTCAACCATTGTCCATTCAACGATTTTGTTGTATATCGTTAACCGAAGATCCACCCGGTTGCGAAAATGTCAAGTTTTCGTATGACATAAAATTTAGGAATCAAATTGATTAATCATTACTAGACATCGGATTTTAGTTTGTTTTTTTGTTGGACTGGTGATTTGTGTAAAATGCTAAAATAGGTTAAAATTGGTCAATATACATATATGCCTTGTATAAATATATGGGAATTGGTTTTGTATTTTCATTTTATTATTGTATTGTAACATTATTATAAACTATTTCAAATAGGGTACCGGTTGTACCGGCACTGTTTTGGTATCAATATTTATGTTTCGACTGATTTTTAAGATATAGTATGTTATAGATATAGTAGTAGCAGTATGTTATAAGATATAGTAGTAGCAGTATGTTATAAGATAAAGTAGTGTTAATACCGGTGTTTTTCTGGACCGTAAAAAATATTTCAATCGCTTTTTTTTATCAAATGCTGATGTTCATCTTTCGTCTGTTTTTAATCCAAATTTAAATGCTTCCAAATAATTCTGGAAAAATGTATCAAAATCGGATGACTATAGCATATAGCTGACATAAGAATGATCGGTCTAAAACAGCGATGGGCAAGCCCTTGCTCCCAACTGCTCCCATTGCTCCGACTTATTTTCGTTCGCAAAAGAATAAAAAACAAGTAAGAAAGTCGGTCAAGCCCGACTGTAATATACTCTGTACCTGTTTGTATATAACTAATAACTTTAAAGTGTGGGGTCACACAAACGGGCAGTGCTGCCCAGCGTAATTATTTGATTTGCTTATAACTCGAATATCGTTCATCTGATCTGGAAACAGTGTATGGTGGATCGATAAGTAATGAAGATTAAAATATATGACTAAAAGGTTCAAACAATCTGTCTTTAAAATTGTAGAAGATATTAGATTTTTTCAAATTGTCGCTCATCTGATCGGAAAACTATGTATGGGGGTTCGATAAGTAATGATGAGTAAAATATATGTGTAGAAGGTTCAAACAACCTTACTCTAAAATTGCGGGATATTTGAGGAGTTTTTCAAATTACGGGGGTGGCAACTCTACTGTCGTTCATCTGATCGGAAAACGATGTAAGGGGGCTCGATGAACAATGATGAGTAGAATATATGTCTAGAAGGTTAAAAAAACCTAACTCCAAAAATGTGGAAGATATGAGGTTTTATTCAATTTGCGGGGGAGGCAGGGGGCGTGGCAAAAATCAAAACTAAACTTGATCTGCCTGCAAGTATAGGAAATATATGTTCCATACACTTCAAACCTCTATCTCTTACCATCTCTGAGATCTCTTCGTTCATACGGACAGACAGACGGACATGGCTATATCGACTCTGCCGTTGATGATGATCAAGAATATATATACTTTATAGGGTCTGAGATGCTTCCTTCTGGCTGTTACATACATTTGCACAAACCCAATATACTCTGTACTCTGTACAGAGTATAAAAATGCATGTAATTCATGGTGCCAAGTCTAGAAAACAGACGGAAACAAGAACAAAATGCAGTGTGCGTGCGATCGAGACTTGGGCAGCAGACGGTCTTCTATATATATATATATATTCTTGATCAGGACAACGAGCTGAGTTCAATTCCTTCTGTCCGTCCGTCCGTCTGTCTGTCTGTTTCTACGCAAACTAGTCCCTCAGTTTTAAATGAAATTTTGCACAGAGTCTTCTTTTTGCTGCACGCAACTAATATGTCGGAACCGGCCGGATCGGATGACTATAGCATATAGCTGCCATATAAACGGTCGGTCCAAAAACTAGTTCTAGTGAGAAAAACTTTTTTGTTTTCCACCGTAGCGTCACCAACCCCCCCCCCCCCCCCCCGCGGCCGGACGCCCCCACCCCCCCTTTCACCCGTCTTATCGTGGTATATATTAGTTTTATATGCTTCCACATAATTCTGGAAAAATGTATCAAAATCGGATCACCATAGCATATAGCTGCCATAGAAACGGTCGGTCAAAAACCTACTTCTAGTGAGAAAAACTTTTTTATTTTCCATCGTAGCGTCACTAATCTTGGTATATGTTAGTTTTATATGCTTTCACATAATACAGGAAAAATTTGTAAAAATCGGATGACTATATTATATAGCTCCCATAGAAACTGTCGGTCAAAAAACTACTTCTAGTGAGAAAAACTTTTTTGTTTTCTATCGTAGCGTCCCCAATCTTGGTATATATTAGTTTTATATGCTTTTACATGATTTTTAAAAAAATTTATCAAAATCGAATAACTATAGCATATAGCTGCCATAGAACCGATCGGTCGGAAAATGTGTTTTACTAAGAAAAGTTTTTTTTATGGTATCAAATTTTTATTATCAATGATTTAAAAATTTTAAATACCTGATATCTATATCTTATATATATTTTACCGGTTAAATCAGTTGGAGTTAAGTTTTTCAAGTGTATTAAAACTTCGACACGGTCGATGTTAGCTTTGCCTTCTCGTTATTTATCTTGTTGTTGGAATGCTCCCAAACTGAAATATCGCGCCCACCGTTTGTTTAAAAATTAGTTCTAGTGAGAAAACTTTTTTGTTCTCTATCGTAGCGTCACAAATCGTGGTATATATTAGTTTTTTATGCTTCCACACAATTCTGGAAGGTTTTATCAAAATCGAATGACCATAGGACCGATCTGTCGGAAAATCTGTTTTACTAAGAGAAGATTTTGCTTTATAATAGCGTGATGAAATTTTGATTCTCAATGATTTTGAATTTATAAATATATTATATCTATATCCTATATATATTCTACCGGTTAAGTCAGTTGGAGTGAACTTTTGCAAGTGTAATAAAACTTCGGCACAGTCGAAGTTAGCTTCGCCTTCTAGTGTTTTTTTTTTAAATTCTGTTCCGTTACGAACAATCATTTTTCGGATATCTTAAACAATATCATTTTTCGAATGAATGTATGAATTAAATGAGTACTCTCCGCCACTTGAATAGGACACCCCCTACTTCTTTTTATACTCTGTACCGAAGGTACAAAGAGTATATTGGGTTTGTGCAAATGTATGTAACAGCCAGAAGGAAGCATCTCCGACCCTATAAAGTATATATATTCTTGATCAGCATCAACAGCCGAGTCGATATAGACATGTCCGTCTGTCCGTATGAACGCTGAGATCTCAGAGATGGTAAGAGATAGAGATTTGAGGTGTTTGGAACATATATTTCTTATACTTGCAGGCAGATCAAGTTTAGTTTTTTTTTTGCCACGCCCCCTGCCTCCCCTGCAAATTGAAAAATACTTAATATCTTCCACAATTTTGGAGTTAGGTTGTTTGAACCTTCTAGACGTGGCAAAAATTTGAAACAAACTTGATCTGCGTGCAGAAGATACAAGTCTACACTGAAAATATGGTAGCTCTAGCTCTTATAGTTCCTGAGATCTAGGTGTTCATACAGACAGACAGACAGACAGACGGACAGACAGACAGACGGACAGACAGACAGACGGACAGACAGACAGACAGACGGACAGACGGACATGTCTATATCGACTCGGCTATTGATGCTGATCAAGAATATATATACTTTATGGGGTCGGAGATGCTTCCTTCTGCCTGTTACATACATTTGCACGAACTTAGTATACCCTTTTTACTCTACGAGTAACGGGTATAAAAACACCTCAAATATCCCGCAATTTTGGAGTTAGGTTGATCGAACCTATATATTTTACTTGTCATTACTTATCGAGCTTCCATACATTGTTTTCCAATCAGATGAACGATGGCAGAGTTGCCACCCCCGCAATTTGAAAAACACCTCAAATATCCCGCAATTTTGGAGTTAGGTTGTTTGAACTTTCTAGACATATATTCTACTTGTCATTACTTATCGAGCCCCCCATACATTGTTTTCCGATCAGATGAACGATGACAGAGTTGCCACCCCCAAATCGAATTTAAATCAAATCAAATAATTATTCTGGGCAGCACTGCCCGTAATCCCAGCACTTGCACAGATTGTGTGACCCCACACTTTAAAGTTATTAGTTATATACAAACAGGTACAGAGTATATTACAGTCGGGCTTGACCGACTTTCTTACTTGTTTATATTGACCACTGCTTAAAAACAAAGAATACTAGAGACTTATTTTTATTTTAAAATAAAAGCTCATTTAATTGTTGCAATATAACCAGAAGAAAGACGTTTCGCCAAAGTTTTAAGTATTAGCCAAATATTATTTACCAAAAACTGAACAACTTCGGGGTCCTAATTTTGCGCCACTTGAATAGAACATGCATCTAGTTTTACCTTTAACCTTGGCACGTGGACTTTTATTTTTTGCTGATCAAACTTTTTAGTTATTTTATATTTTTTAAATTAAAAAAAAAGTAAAATGGGGCGAGGAAAACTAAAATTTTTGTGGTATTTTGAATAGGCGTTTCCATACTTTTATAACCTGCTTATACCTCTGCCGAGGAATCACAAACCTGATAATGCGCCAATACATACATCCGGGGTTGTTAAAAAGTATATAAACAGCCAAAATGTGAAGCTATTAAGCTGGCCGATTTACTCATCGCATTTGAACATCATCGAAAATGTCTGAGGATGGTTGACACGTCAAGTATATGGATCAGGACAACAATATTCAGTTTTACCTGAACTAGTCCAACTTAAAGCTGAATTTCTTTAAATTATTTGGGCAATTTGAATTAATCCCTTTCAAAATGGATGTGTGAAGTTTTGGAGCAGAAAGGTGGCTCAACACACTTTTAAAACTTTTTTTTTTAAATCTATAATACCTCAATTAGCTTGGTCTTAAGCAGTATTTGTGTGCAGAATTCCCTAAAATGGCATTTTCGTTTTAGTGTCCTATTAAAGTGGCGCAAAATTAGAACCCCGAAATTGTTCGGTTTTTGGTAAATAATTTTTTGTTAATACTTAAAACTTTGGCGAAAAGTCTTTCTTCAGGATTTATTGCAACAATTAAATGAGCTTAAGTTAAAAAAAATAGAAGACTAACATCGGCTACGCCGATGTTTTAAATACCCTTGCAGTTTTTGAAAGGCGCTACCATTGATAACAAAAAAGTTTTTCTCATAAGAACTAGTTTTTAGACCGATCGTTCCTTTGACAGCTATATGCTATAGTCATCCGATTTTGATAAATTTTTCACGAATTGGGTGTAAGCATATAAAACTAATATATACCACGATTGGTGACGCTACGATGGAAAACAAAAAATTTTTTCTTACAAGAATTGGTTTTTGGACCGACTGTTTATATTGGAGCTATATGCTATAGTCATCCGATTTTGATAAATTTTTCCAGAATTGTGTGGACGCATACAAAACTAATATATACCACGATTGGTGACGCTACGGTGGAAAACAAAAAAGTTGTTCTCACTAGAACTAGTTTTTGGGCCGACCGTTTATATGGCAGCTGTATGCTATAGTCATCCGATTTTGATAAATTTTTTCAGAATTGTGTGGAAGCATATAAACCTAATATATACCACGATTGGTGGCGCTACGATGGAAAACAAAAAAGTTTTTCTCACTAGAACTAGTTTTTGGACCGACTGTTTATATGGCAGCTATATGCTATAGTCATCCGATTTTTATAAATTTTTCCAGAATTGTGTGGAAGCATATAAAACTTTCATATACTACGATTGGTGACGCTACGATGGAAAACAAACAAGTTTTTCTCATTAGAACTAGACGGACATGGCTATATCGACTCAGCTCATCATGCTGATCAAGAATATATATACTTTATGGGGTCGGAAATGCTTTCTTCTATGCTTTACAAACATCGTGACAATTTTAATATACTCTCTGCAAGGGCATAATAACTGTTATGTTCTGAGTAATAAATCAAAAGTCTTAAGTATTTGTTATATATTGAGTTTTTCATAAAAGACTTTCTACAACTGTTAATTACTGAGCAATCTAATAATAATCATTAATGACAGTTATACTCGGATTCAAAGAAAAGTCTTGAATAACTGTTGTCTGCGGAATAAAAAATATAAGTCTTTAATACCAGTTATTTGAAGCGTAATAAAATAAAACTCTTAAAATAACTATTTAAAGTGGACTTTTATAATATTAGCCATACTGTTACTGTTCCTGTTGTGTACAATACGTTTATATATGTATGTATTATTGTTAATAGCCTTTTCTGTATTAAAGGAATTGACAGGAATTTAGCAGTAAAACTGGGAGATCGCGAAGAATACATAAATTTTTTCCTTTTAACTCTACGAGTACCCGTAAAAATGTTGCTAACACACGTGTCTCACTCCCACAACATTTTGAAATAAAAATACAACTTCACAATTAATTTTTACGCATTTGTTTTGATCTTTAATGTTTTTGATTTTTGTTTTTCGTTTTATTCATTTAATGGTTGTTTTATAGAGGGCGCTACTAAAAACACATTATTAAATTTAGGGCGATTATGTTAAGATTTCATTTCTTCAGTTTTTTGTGTAGGTTATGTGAGAATAATCTTAAGCATTTAAAAAACGACTAATTACTATGAAATACGGCAATAAAATTAATAGAAAATTTTAAAATTATTAAAATATGTATTTTGTTTTTGTTTTTTTTTTACAATGTACAATAAAAGAAGCAACGCAAAGCAAAATTTGAATCATTGGTTTTCAAGTCGTTTTTGTTGTTGTTGGTTCTAGTAAGTATTGTGGCAACTTAAGTGACTAACGGTAGATAAGTTCATACATACAAACAAACATACATATCCCCCCCGCCCCATTTGCATACACACACACACAATCGCACGCTCCCGCCCTTAGACTTATGGGCTAATTTTCCTTAAGCGATTAGCTTGTTTTTCGATTTGCCTTGTTTTATTAACATTTGTTGCGTTGATTTAATAGTTGTTTTTTTATTATTATTTTCAAGCATTTTTTGTTCGAAACTACTCACAAAAATGAAATTTGAAACTGCATTTGCTCGAAAATTTCGAATAAAATTGCACAAAAATAATAAATTTTCAAAAAAAAAAAATTAATTAAACGAACAAGGAATTTTGTGGTTCTGGTTTTTCTGCTGTCGCTCTGCTGCTGCTGCTGCTAATGATCCGACAATTATTGGTCGATCCTTGGTAACGTTTCTCATCCAATTCCAAAAAGTATTAACTAAATTCTAATGTAGAACAAAATCTTTAAACGTTAAGAATTCATGGTTCTTCTTGGTTGTAGTAGTTGCAGTTGTTAATATGTTTTCCCTTTTTAAATTTATGACTTTTTCTTTTGTTGTTGTGGTGGCTGTCGATGCTGTATCTCCTCCAGTTGGTGTTTAATTCTGTTTGATTCCCCCCTTTTTGATTCCTATTTGTTTGTTTAATTCGCTATTGAAGAGAGCTTTTGGGATACTCCATTCACAGTCTTTGATTTAAGGACATCATTTTCATATGAAAAGACAGTTTCCTTGCCATTTTCGACGACGCTGTTTGGCAAAAGAGAAGGCCAGTTAGTTGGAATTCTTTGGGGCTACCCAAGAGCGCCCATACATACCGCTTGGTCATCAGTTTTTTGCCATTGACAAATACCGTAGATGTTGAGGTACGCTTAACGGCGGCATTTGGACCACCAGAAATGTGGGTAACGCCACTGCTGCCGCCATTGCCACTGCTCATTGATGAAAACGAGGTAAAGCCGCTGGTGGGCATGAAGAAATCCATCATTGAATAATTGAGCATAGGCGCCGCAAAAGGGCTGGCCAATTTATGCTGGTGATGATGGCGAGATGCTCCCCCACCGCCACCATGACGCCGACTGCTGCTGCTTGAACCGCTCGACGTTCCATTGGGATAGCCATTGGCATCTGGAAAGAGTTGCAAAATGGTTAAAAGGAGCGAGCCTGGAGTGAAGATTCTCATCAAACTCACCTCTGAAGAAGTCGGCAAAGGGCGAATTGACGCCAAAGAATTCGCGAAAAACTTCCTCAGGCGGTCGGAAGACAAACGGAAAGCCGCCCATGATGTCGAAGTCATCAAAGTCGTGTGTGTTGTAATGATGACGGGCATGTGAGCGACTCTGGGCACGATCACCCAGACCATCCTTGCCGTACTCATCGTAAATGCGACGTTTTTTCTCTACGGAAATCGGGAGAAAGATCAAAAGGTAAGCGAAGGAAATCTTGTGTAGGGAGCGATAGTAAGCTAGGATTAGTGGAAACATTTCATCAGCTGCCTGGGGGTTAGCTTAAGCCTAAGATTGAGCTGCGTTATTTTTTTTTAGAACCAAACAAAATTCAAACAAAAATCGTTAACAAACACAAAAAACAACAACTTTTCTGGCCTGTTTACCAAAGAGTTTGTGAAATGGCGTGCCCTCGAATAAGTTACGGAAGGTAAACGCCTGATAGCGATTGCCGCCCCGCCTGCTGGGATAGTAATCATAGTCGTAGTCACGACTGGATGACGCTGAACCAGCCCCGCTACGATAGCGGGAATAATAGCCGTTGGAGGATGAGGTGCTGTTGGTGCTGCTAGCCGAGGATTTATGCAGCGTGGCTCGGGCATCGTAGATCCTGCGCTTACGTGCTAAAACCCCCCCCCACACACACACACATTTAGATATTATTAAGAAGAGATCGAGCGTACATAAACTTCTTGAATTCCCTTTTTAAGGATAAGGAATGGATTAGGGCAACGGTATACACACTCACCATCGGATAACACTTCATATGCCTCTGATAGTTCACGAAAACGCTTGTTTGCCTCCTCTAAATTGTCTGGATTCTTGTCAGGATGCCATTTTAGTGCTAATTTTCGATAGCTGTTGAAAAAAAAAATTAATAAAATTTAAATTTTAGAATTAAATCTTAAATCGATTGTTTACTTCTAAATTTAATTTAATTCTCAACGGAGACCCATTTTCAGGCCGATCTTTTCTATGGCCACTTAATGATATAGATATCCGATATGATTCATATTTGGCAATGCAATTTGGAAACATATAACGAAAATAGATAATCGTCAACTTGAATGATAGAAGAGTTGCCACCCACGCAATTTGGAAAATACCTCATATCTGCCACAATTTTGAAAATAGATTGTTCGAACCTTTTAGACATAAATTTTAACTATCATTACTTATCGATCCGCCATACATCATTTCCCGATCAGATGAGCTATAGTAGAGTTGCCACCCCCGCAATTGGGAAAAAACTCATATCTTCCACAATTTGGGCATTTTGTGATCTAATAAAATATTCCTAAATAAACCTTCCCTTGAGTAACGGGTATATCGAAGCTCGTTTCTTACGTTTTCTTAATTATCTAGTGTTCACTGTGTCTTAACTGAATATTTAAGACGGGGCTAGTGAATACTCTTAATGTTTATATTTGCCGAGTCTAAAACTATTAAATTTTTGGCCCAATCGTTTCCATTTCAGCTATATGCAGGGATTAATCCCGAAAATAAAATCGGTTCCGGTACGTACTAAAATAAGAATTTCGGTTAAAGATTATATTTCGGTTTTCAGGTAATTTTGGTTATTGGTTTCGATGCGGTACCCAGATTTTTAATTCGCTATACCGGTACAAGTATAATTTTTCATGTATTTAAAAATAAAAATTGTTTGACGATATCCAAAAAAGTTCGTGGATGTAATAAAATTAAAAAATTGTATTCGTAGAATATGCTACATGATGTTTTTTTTTTTGAATATACCGACATTCATCGGTTTTTATTTTTGGACAAACATTTCGCTAAACGCTTATGTCCGCGCTTCCAGTAGCATTCCAACACTCAGAAAAAAACGACCCAGAACTTAGAAATTCTTAATTTTTTTGTTGCCTAGATAAGCTCGCTTTAGGTCCGATTTCTCATCTTTCTTATAGAACTATCCGTCACTTAATCTTACAAATATCACAGTAAATTGTAAGTTTATCCTTTTTAGGGTCGATTTCTCATCTTCCAGCCAATATGTGTATATATAAATCTTAATTTCTGATGTTTGTTAGTTTCTGTGACAGACTATGCTTTCTAGAAGATGTGAAATTGTACCTAATCTTATATCAAATCTGCACAAAAAGCAGAAACATATTTCTTAATTATGGTTTGAAATAATCGGTCCTTAAATTTGATGCATTCCTGCCAAAAATAGAAATCTTTTGCAATTTGGGTAGATTTGAACCCATACTGTAAGACTAGGGTTCAATATAGCCCATAATACGCTGGTAAAATACTTAAAGGGGTGCACCAGCTCTAAAACAGTTGGAAACCTAAAATCTGACAGTGCTTTTCCATACATCAAATTTTTCTAAATATTAAAACGAAAATTTCTTAAAATAGGAAATAATATTTCTAAATTTGAGAACGAATTTCTAAAATGTAAGTCTTTATTCTGAGTGTATATATTGCTATTTTACCAGCTGAAATACATATTAGAAATAATCATAAATCAATCAAATATGTAATAAGAAACCGAAACAGTACCGGTATTCGCGTTTCGGTATGGTTCCGGTTTTTTCGGTTCCTATTATAACGGTTAACGGTTTTCGGTTCTCAAAAAATTGTAATATCGGATCCGGTTTCGATACCGGTACGTGGCTTGAAACGGTTTATTTTGGTAAACGGTTCCGGTCATCCGCTATGGATTATACCGATATATAATTAGCGATTAGTAAACAAATACTACTGAAAATGCTCACAGCTCGATAGCTTTTAAACTGAGAAATAGTTTACATAGAAAACAAAGACCGACGAACAAAGCTCAATCGTCAGACAAAACTAGAAGCCCTGACCACGAATATAAATACCTAATAAATTCGGATGCAAGTGTATAAACAACAAGTGTTTCGTTTAAACCTGACTCTAATATACTCTGTACCTGCGCAAACTGTGTTTGCAAGATTTTTTGCAGAATAGAAAAGAATATAAATCTAGTGCGATATTTCAAATTTTTCGAATAATAGGGCTTTTTCAGACATCTTTATCTTGATCTGTGATATACTTACGCTTTTTTCACTTCACTGTCGGTGGCTGTACGTGCCACATCCAAAACTTTATAATAATCCACCATTTTGTTTGATGAGTGTGTGCTGGTTAAACCTTCAGTTGCCTGCTAATCCAATAAAAAAAAAACTTGCAATGCAGTGGCTGATCCTCCTTCTGCAAAGATAAGACACGTCAACAAAAAAGAATTAGTTTAAATATAATTATTTGTTAAGTACCTTTCAAACAGGCAGCATTCGGTAGATACAAATTTGTTGTTAAGGCAAAAAGAAAACATAAACAAAGCAAAAAAAAACCCGAAAAACAGAAAAATAACTAAAGCAAAGTCAAAGGCAACTTGGTTAGGCCGTCGACACTTTTCGAGTTCAATGTCGTACGAAAACCTCATAGAGCGCCCACCACCACATCGCACGCTGTCAAGAGAGGAGGAGGGCGAGCGCTTGGTTCAGTTCACTCACGCGTGTGTGCCGCCTTCCCCCATACCTTCTGCTGATCTTCTTCCTCTATTGTTTTCACACACACACAAAACAGTTTTGTGCAAAATAGTTGCTAATTTCATTTAATTTGTTGGTTGTCATGAAGCCCCCTTGACACAATTTAGTTTGATTTTGGTTGAATTGAAAAATGTATTACATGGGGCCCCAGGGAAAGTGCTTGATAAAAATTAGCCTTAAGCCAAATGACGGACATTTGTTATGAGAGGGGGAACTTTTGGGGCACTTCAAGTTTTTAGCCGTCTGACCAAGTTTGAGAGATTGTTGATGCTGAAATATGATGGTGTGGGTTGACATTTAAAGTTCTTATTAGGCGTGTCCACATACACTTATGCACTCCGCGCCATTTGAATATTACACATATGCTCTCAGTGCACTTGCTGATATTCATCTTCACTTTGTGTGTGTTAACTCGTCTTCTATCAAACCGATTGTCATGAAATTTGGTCGGGTTGTTAATAAAGGTACCTACCTAACGCAGTCCCCCATCAATGATTGGCGCCACTCGAAAGGTATATTTTGAGTGTTCTGTTTACATTTGGGATGCACCTAATTTGTAATAGTAGTATTAACTTTGCGTCAAAGTTTCTCTGTTGTGAGAATAATCGATTTCCTTCAATAAGAAAGGAGCTGGGCTGAGAAGAGAACAAACAAACATCCAAACCTAACCCACGATCTCAATATCCTATTGAAAAGATTCGATTCTTTTAATTTAAATTCTACATATGGAACCAAGTCCCTTTGGAATTTAGTATATCACTTTAAGTTAGTTTATTAATCTATTGTATAAAAAGATTTTGATAGACAATTCGAAACAAAATCCAAAAAGGTCTGGTCATTGGAATATCACATTTACACAAATGTTTTCTTTTTGATCAATACGTTAAAGTAAAAGATTGGTTTTTTATTGAACTATGGTGATGAAATCCACTTTATCATCATTAAGTCACTTATTAAAAACATATTGTTAAATTTAGTTTTAAATAATGTTCAAATATTGGAAATGGTCTTTAATGTCTTTAATAGAATGAGTGGAACTATCACAATACTCCTCAATGTTTGATGGTCTTTGTTGCGTAAGAATAACTGTTTCTCCATCAGATTCCATACTATTTATTTAAGTTTTTTCGGTTTAAAAATCACAATCGTTTGACATGAGTGGTGAATCTTTGTTTAATCATCTTAAGACAACTTTCTTGGACACATTGAGACCATGATTAACATATATTTGGCACGCATTGTTTGGTGAGCAAAGAGTCATCCCTGCTCTTCGCACTATAAGCTTTTTGAAAGGTATTACACAATAAAGTTAATCGCATCAAGACCAAATAAAAATTAAAGGGTATAATTCTAGCTAACTAGACAAGCCTACAAACTAGGGATGCCGGAAATATTATCGATATATCGAAAACCATATATATATTTCTTTTGGAAATCATCACAGTCATCAAGGGACTCAACGGCTCAAGATGTAAGTTTCGAAGGATTGTTCTTTGCAGACCATAATATTGTCAACAGTCACTAGATACAACGAGAAATAAAGTATTAGAGCATTATTTTAATATTCCGTCGCTAAACCTGGAGCGAAATACATATCTTTGTCAAACTTATAAAAAATCGTGTTATGTATATTTTGGGATTGGGAGCTCTGATCTGTAGATTTTGATCGCAGACAGAATTTAGTTTTTGATATGCTTCAAATGACACGACCAGTTACCCTAAAGGCCTGTTTATTCTTAAGAAAAAGCTTTTTTGTTAAAAATATAGAAATATCGATATTAATTTTCTCAACAAAATATCAATATCGAAATTATACTTTTTCAAATATCCGACATCTCTACGATAAACCGTATGATAGGCGCCGTGCGAAAAAAATTCTTTATCCTTAAGCCTAGAATTTCCGAACATTACCCACTGGTAAAAATATTTTTGGGTTTGTAGCCCTGATTTGCGTGTCCTGTAGCAGACTTGAACTTATATTCTAGATGATCAGCAAAATATAATTTTTTGTTTATGTGCTATTCATGTGGTGCGAAGTGTGTTTAATTAAATTTTTTTGGGATATAATTTATGACTTTGAATGTGTTGCGTGTGGCGTCTATAAAATTGTATATGAAAATAAATACAAGCTATTTGAGATCAAATATAGATTATCCAAATTATTATTTTATTCCATAAAAAAAAAATCAAAGAACTATTTGCAAATAAAAACTAAATCCAGGTTCCACCGAGATTTGAACTCGGATCGCTGGATTCAGAGTCCAGAGTGCTAACCATTACACCATGGAACCATTGCCTTCATGATGGCAAATTGTCTCCTTTCAATCAAGGAGACGCGCAGTGCGCATGCTGCGAATGGTTGTGAAAGGAGAGGGGGGAGTGGGTGGGCCTAGAATCGAAGCATTTCCACTCGGGGTGAATAAGTTGCGAGTAGAAAGAAATTTAAACAATTTTATAACTATTTCAATGCATTTTGAACATAATAATCCTCCTATCACATGCCTAATCCTCACATGTTGCAACAAATCTTAATACGTACCAAACAAACAACATAAATAAAATGTATTTTCCTCTTTTCTGTATATGTGTTTAGAAATAGTTGCCTCATTTATAAAAACGTTATATAAATATAATAATAAATATATATGTAGATATATTGCTGCCTATATACCTGTTGACATATTCGGCAAATTCTAGGTCGTAGGTGTAGGAACTTGTGTAGCATTGTCTAAAAGCAGCAAATGACGACTACAACATCAACGTATGGCCAGCCATCCGCATGACACACTCACCAGCCAGCTCGCACGTCAGCGGAGTCGGAGCTGTCTGAGAGGCAACAGCAGCAGCAGGAGGAGGAGGACGGGGCAGAACGACCTGCTTGCTGCTGGCTTGAATTTCACAGCCAACCGGCTGACTCAAATCACAACATCAAATCGAATCTCTGACTATATCTCGTGGCAGTCACTCAGCACCTTGCTATAATTTTTGATTTGGCCAACCGTCAGTTGAGTGGGTGTGCATTTTGCTTTATTCGCCGGCAGACACTGTGAAAAGAGAAGCAATCTTGCTGGTGGATACTACACTGCCCTTGTAGTACAAGCTTATTTGTTGAGGAAAGTAATTCCATTTGGGAAACTTGGGGAATTCCTGTTTAACCAGTTATCCAACTTTCGCATTCTTTATTATTGTGGTCTAAGCTTAATTGTGGAGATATGTATAAACTTTTAGTGTACTGAGTCGGTTAGTTCCATGATTGGAGTGAATACGGCAGGTAGTTTTTAAAATTTCTTCCTTTAGCCTTTTTTATTAAATGGAATTTGGAAAAAGTTCTTCAAATATCTAGTAACATGAAGTAACGGTTCCAAAACGAACCGAACCAAGCCCTGGATACACGAAGGTTATAGTCAAGGTTTTACTAGGGGGTTTACACCAGGATTTATATAAAAGCCTACTTGGACAAACGTCAATCTTTGAATAAAATGCATTATGCATCAATTTTCCACTAGACAATGAACAGGTGTACTCACGTACCGTATAGATGGTAAAATGTCATGATTTACACTTCGAGTTGTTGCCGCCTTCGCGGAAATCACTAGACTTCCTTCTTTTCCCAAAAATAGCAAAATGAAAGTCGAAAGAGAAGATTATCTCTTAGTCGGCAGAACATTTTATAACTTTAATGTGAAACATATTCATTGCATTTCAAGAATAATTTCAACAAAATATATTCATTTTCCATTTCTTTAACCAGGCTATTGGTCGATTATAGCACAAATTGTTTTAAAAACCATTGTAGGTCCATATAGCTCAAATACACGCTGAATAAATGACCCAAATCCAATAAGTACACCGTAAATTAAGGATAAAAGTTTTAGAGTAGATTGAAAGTGTTCAGCAGATCCATGGAGAGTGTATTGAAAATAACAAACCCAAACTGGGGAATTACACCTTCTCTGGTGTTAAGCTCTCAACTGTTGTTATGACAGTTCTGTTTTCTATGGTCAGCAAGCAGAGTCTTAGGCATTATGCTGCATCAAAACTTTCGTTTGGCCAGGCGAAAATGCTTTGATGTGATTGATTTTTTTTAAGTCTTTGTGTTTTGTTTCAAGTGCCATTAAAAAAAGGATTAACAAAAGATAACAACAGTTGCTCTCAATTGTTCCCACAAAAGTTCAATTGCAATGAGCATGCTTCGATACAAGCCGTTTTTTCCAGCCCAATCCATGACCTTCCGTAGCTAAATTGGGGGAACTACCGACTTCTCAGTAGTGTATCAAATTAATGCCTAATTTATGATACTCTGCTAAATCCCAGAGTAAAAACACAAATCCGCGGTGGCCCACACGATGACAAGATGATGACGACGAACTGGCTGGCTCACTGGCCGACTGTCTTGGCTGTTTAGGGGCTTCAAACCTGAAATCGCTCCAAAAATTATGTATGCGGTTTGCAGAGTCGATGATGTTGCTGTGGTTGGTGGTTGTTGTTGTTGTATATGCAAATTACATCACCCATCGATCGAAGCAATTTTGTTTCTAAACTGTAACACACTGAGAGTTTGTTTTTCACACTCTTACACAAATGCTTGTTTTTTCAATTAAATTTTAATGGTGTCAACAAAATCAGAATCAGCTGAGTTACATGAGGAGACGCCAGCAACAGTTGTCGGTCGGTTGTTGCGTGCCGCGAGAGAAGTGCGTGATGATTGGATTTTTGTAACTCTGGTGTTTGATTGCTCATTTTGCCATAACCTACTTCTGGTGCAAATGCAATCAACACACACTCACACACACACACACACATGGGAAACTGATAGAGGCCAACGCAAAACAAACTCGCGATAAGAAAACGCTGCGCATTTAGGAAAGTCACGCAAAGCTTTAGCTACCACTGAGAGCAAACACTTGGGGGAGTGGGAGATGTGCAACTCACTTTTATATTGCAGTCGTAATTCTCGATTTTGTGGCTGTTGTTGTCGTAGTCGTTGCTGTGCGTTGCACAAACATTATAAACAAATAGTTAAATAAAACAAAAGACGACAGAAAATAAATAAAATAAAAATATATTTCTTCAGCCAGCGCGCTCACGTACGCGGCAATGAATCGTTTAGAACTGAATGCAGAATCGGACGGCAGCAGCAGCGACAACAGAAAATGAGCGAGGGAGCAGAGTTAACAGCTGACACCACTGCCAGCTGGTTCACTTTGTGAGGGGGGCGGAGAATGCTTCTGTTGTTGTTGCTGTGCGTACCTGGCCCACCGGAAGCTATTACGCGAACTTTGCAAAATGTTTATCATTTATCATTCGTGTGCTTATCAACAACCCAAAGCCTGATGACTTAGATCAGTTATTTTTATTTTAAGGCTGCGGTTTACCCCCTTTTTCGTTTTATTTGCTTTTTACCTCTAACAGAAATCTCCCTCAGTGATTCATGATACACGTTTCTCCGGAAATTTCTTAACTAACATTTGTCAACTTTGTTGTGCACCTATTGATTAGCAATTCATTTAAATATTAGATACATTTTTATGGCAAAAGTTTATAATATAAAAAAGGCGGCAGAGCGTAGCCGAAATGTTAAGGCAACAAATTTAAATATGTATTTAATTTTAGCACACAGCAGACAGACGACGCGACGTTGGCGAGTCGTTGACGCCGCCCTTGCACAGTGACACAGAAGTGGTTTAAGTTAAGAATTTTATAACAACTTCTAGACACATCCGATTTGTTTATTTAAAAGGGGAAACATTTCATGAAGATCGGTTAAGAGAGATAGCTCTGAACAACTTTCGAACCGGTTCACAGACTTGGCACATAGATGAAGAAGAAGATCGGATCAGTGGTTTAGACGCCAAAAGGAACATTATTTTTTTATATATCAATTTATTAGCGATGCTGCGCACACAAATTTTATGCTTCCAAGCTAGTACAATTAACATAATATCAAATTAAATCAGGCGACCCTGATGTGCCCGTCCAGAGGTTAGACGAAAGAGTCCTTTTTATTCTTCGATATCTGCGCAGACAAAAGACCGGTTAGAAAGGAACAAACACAAAACACATACAAAGAAACAAACATAAGTATGTATATGTATAGATTAATAAAAAAAAGATATAGTCAGGCCTGTTCCAGTTTTCGATTTCGAGCAAATCATGCGGAATAGGAATTGGTAAAAGTTCCAGTTTCCTAAAACCGATTGTGTTATTCAACGAACAACTTTAAATTTCTATTTATCTTAATTTGACTAAGTGACTTGAGTGAAAATATTTTAATCAAATTCTCTAATCGTAATTTGCAAATAAGAACCTTTACCAATTCCGATCTATCGAATTCGGAAACGACAACAGGCCTGAGTATTTTTTTTTCTGAAATCACTCTTGGAATTGGGCTATCTGACTGAACAGTACATTTTTGATCAGCGTTGGGCACCAAAATATAACTGAAGGGTGCAGCAACAATAAAATGAACTTAATTTCGCTTTGAGCGCAATAACAAACCGGGCTGTGAGTGCGCATCGGGCCACTTTGTAGTCATCGGCGATCTACTTTAACCAAAAAAGTCGTGCAATAATTTATGATCGCTGTAAAAGAGAACAGCTTTTAAACACAATTGCTTTATAGCCCACGCGACCTGCCCCATTTTCATTCACAATACCCATTCACATACAAGCAAGTTCAATTTATTAATTATTCTTGTCCCACTGTTTAGACGCCACAGCAGGTGGTGATGAGAGGCTGAAGAGGCGCGCAAAATGTTTGTGCGAAAATTTTAAAAAGTTTATAAATTGTACATTTCTATATAAACGTGTTGTATGAGAGTATGTGTGTGAGTTTATTTTTAGGAACCGCGGAAAAATATAAAAGTTTATAAAAAGAAAAACAAATTAAGTGCGGAAGAAAGAAACACTCACTAAGCGGGGAAATGGGCGGAATTGGAACAACGGTAAATGGTCAACGATTTAATATGTATGTTGTATGTGGGGGAAAACGAAACAAATTGCAATTGAAAGTGCTGCCTGGGGCGGATAACAGAAAATTAAAAACAAAAGGAAGCAAAAGTGGAAATTCGCCAAATTGCACAATCTTGTGAAAGAGAAACAACAGCACACAATGCAATGCCACGAAACAACAACAATACTTAATAACACAACCAGACCTAGAAATAGACACGTGGGCGTGGGAAATGTATCTATTTTTAAGATACGTTGCCCAAACGCTCCTCCATGTAGCTTTTCATGTAAAGATTACAACAACGGCAGCACAGCACTTTGGCTGATTCATCGCAGCTGGCGCGATTCCCTGCTGGCAATTTGTTTAATAGAGAGCCGCTCGGGGATTGTGGAACCGTTGTAATACTATGGTTAATAAACAGAAACCTCTAGGGAGGGGGGGATGTGAACTGTAGATGGCACGGACGGGGGCGTGCCGCTTTATGCACTGTTTCTAATCAAAATCGTTCGTTTGCTGTCTGCTTTGGCCGCAGCATAAATAAAAATGTATTTCAATGTAAATTTCGTAATGTTCTGTGTAATTGTTGTGGCTTGTCCATTGAAAGGGAATGTGCTTTGGGTGGGCTCTGCTTGCGGTAATGTTTATGTCATGACTTTTTGAGGGCATCGCTAACTATAAGTAAAGTACCACGCCTAGATTAGATCTTGCTGAAATTTGAATTAATATCAACTGTGGTTTAACACACATGACTTCACAACGGTTGCTTCTTATTGGCATAAATAGCAGCATCAAACTCAGGGATGTGTTTCATAAGTAGTACTGAAAATTTTCATGAGTTGGAGCCATTCCTCATTCTCATACTGGAATTATGTTAGCTAAAATCATTGAATCGAACTTAGAAGGAATTGATTCATACTTCTTTTGATTTAAGGAGAGCCTTACACCTACTTTCGCGAAGCGATCCGCATTTCGCGACGGTCGTTTCTAATTGCTTAAGGTATTTATTGCATCTCTGATCGCCTTCACAATTCTAGAGATTTTGCATATCCGGCTTTAAAAAACAATTTCTTTTATATTAAACCTAGCATGTAGTATAGTATAGCCGCTAAAAAGATATCAAAATAGGATTGATTCATTAATATTTTAAAAGATTTATTTTCCTCGTAGAGCTTGCAAATCGAATTTCATCCATAGCCCATAACGTTTACAAACCCATTTTTATACAAATTGGCTCAAAAATAACGTTTGGCCATGAAACCTACCACGCCCTTCGCCATTTCTCCATATTTTTGGCCCATAAATAATACACACAAAATTTCATACAAATTGGCACATAAATAACATTTGGCCATAAACCCACCCATTTCCCACTTTTTTCTGACCTTGTTGGTGGATTTTTAGAAAACGGTCAACGGTTTCCAGTCAATCATATGAAAAATAGTTTTTTCAATAAAGAAATTTTCGGCCATTTCATACTCCAATTTTTCATACTCTGATAACAAACCGACTTTGAAGTCAATCCGCTGAAATCGGAAAATAATTTACTTACAAACCGAATTTGAAGTCAATCGAATGTAAACTATGTTAACTTTTCAGGGAGTTTGTTTAAGTTTTCTGTAAATCGAGTTGCGAAAATATCTCTTATATAGTTCCTATACTGGAACATTCGCTCAAAAGATGGCTATTATATTTGGGAAAATTAATATTCATTAAGATTAAAAAAAAAGAAAAGACAAAGGTGAACATACAAAAATTTTTCTCATTTTTAGATTTCTATGTTCTATTTTAATCATTTTAATTTTACAGTTTCCAAATAATTGTAAACGTTTGTTAAAACAACAGAAGAAAGGCTGACATTGACAATCCTTGAGCTATAATGCTTATATCTTTGATAAGTCAATATTATGAAGCTAGTATAAGTATTTAAAAAGAATAAACATATATACATATATGTATCTGGTCAAACAAAACGTGTCAAAACAAGTTTTAAAAGCAACAGAAAATTAACACCAACATTTCAATTAAATGAAATGTTGGTACCTAAGTGTGCCAGTCCGACTAAAAGTTCTTGTATAAGAGCTAGTTTGTCATATGAAAGGATTTGTGATCTTAATATTCGACGAGTCTGTAACATGGGTTCTGTTAATGCTTTATGAAGGATGACAATATACAACACATCTCCCTAAGGGGTATTGCGCTGTAAGAATTTTGAAGAAATAAAAAAATATAATCCAATATAATTAAAGAATATTGTCTAAAAATTTCAAACCGATCCGGTAAATATTTCCGGAGATATACCCATATTTGTAAAGACGATTTGGGGCTACAGACACATTATCATCTTCTACATATGACAATCTGACATTACCAATTGATGTTCCTTAGGCCGTATTCCAAATTTATGAAGATATCTTCCACTAATCGACCGACTTTTCGTTTGGGATATCACATTAAGTTAACATTTTGTTTATTACCCTAATTTCCAACTACACCAGTTCGTCATCTAAGTATATCAATCTCTACTCTCTAGAGTTCCACTTGTTTGTGGTTTGTCTAATTGGGGAAATAATTTACTAGAGCATCGTGGTCTTTAACTACCTCCTACAAATTAAGCAACTAAACTGAAGCTCGTTTCCAACCAACTTAACGATCAATCAAGAGTTGCCCTTAACTTGTTTTTTTTTTTTTTTTGAAACTACTTGTGTTTTGAACTCTTGTTGTGTTGATCCATTTTGGTGGTGCTTGTCGACTTTCCCTAATAAAATGATTTTTAATATCTCCAACTCCTCCTCCCCTTTCTACTAGATTTATGTAGTTTGTTTGATGAGTTGTTGGCTGACCGCGATTTTGCCATGTATCCATCGAAAAACAGAGCTTCAGGTGGTCAAATGCGGTTTTTGCGGTCGGCAGGTAGTTGGCTGCAGTTGCGCTTTAATAACTTCATTGTCAATGCAACATACATACGGTAGCTGCACATTCAACACAAAAGCGATGCAGCGGCGCTTGAAACAGACATTCATTGTACAGTGGACTTGATCTAGATGGCCGGACTAGCCCGACTAGCTGCTGCTGCACAGTAGTCAAGTCAGTCGCTGGAGATGCTTATCGTTAGATTTATGGAATCGTTCCTGGGAACGTCATTGGGGGAGAAGCTTTCCTCGATTTCACAAATCAAACGCAATAAAAGAGAAAGAAATATGTCTTCATTGAGATCATCATCCGGCTACAGGTTCGATGCTTGGTGGTGGGTAGTTTTTATGTGATCGCCGCCAGTCGGCATTAAAGCTGACTTTGCCTTATTTAGTTCTTGGTTTGTGTACAATTTATGGCTGCGCCATGCCATGCCAAGCCATGACTCCCCAAGTCAATATACAAACAGCGTCGTCATCGTTTACACCCGCACACCAAATCAGACCAGGGATGAGGAAGAAGAAGCGGAGCATTCATACTTGAAGCTTGATTAGATTAGATCAGACTGCGCTTGAACTTCTCTCAAAGCGTCAGCAATAAATACATATATGTATTTATCTGACAGATGGATATGAAATGTATTGAAATTGTCTTTTCTTAGAAGACTCTCTTACTATAGAATCCTGTTTAGCTTGCTGCTTGGATTTATATGCAATTAAAGAATTTTATTTTTAAAAAACAATTTTATTTAATTATTGGGAAAAAAATTTTTCATTTGATATCAAATTTAGACATCAAATTCCAAATTTCCTGAAGAATACACAGTAATTTGTTGGTAAAATTCGCATGTAAATAAATAATTCAATAAGTTGTCGTAATAATGAATCATACATTAGGACCCCAAATTCAAATAATAAGGCTGCGTTCACATTGTTCGACGCATGAGACATGATAATCTAGTAAGCATTCATGTTTTATAGGTTTGAATGTCAAATGACAATCTATTTAATATGAAAACAAGAAAAAACGAGAAGGAAAAGCTAACTTCGACTGTGCCGAAGTTTTAATACACTTGAAAAACTTTACTCCAACTGATTTAACCTGTAAAAATATATATAGGATATAGATATCAATTATTAAAAAATTTTAAATCATTGATAATAAAAATTTAATACCATAAAAAAAAACTTTTCTTAGTAAAACACATTTTCCGACCGATCGTTTCTATGGCAGCTATATGCTATAGTCATCCGATTTTGATAATTTTTTTCCAAATTATGTAAAAGCATATAAAACTAATATATACCAAGATTGGGGACGCTACGATAAAAAACAAAAAAGTTTTTCTCACTAGAACTAGTTTTTGACCGTCCGTTTATATGGCAGCTATATGCTATAGTCATCCGATTTTGATAAATTTTTCCAGAATTATGTGAAAGCATATAAAACTAACATATACCAAGATTAGTGACGCTACGATGGAAAACAAAAAAGTTTTTCTAACTACAACTTGTTCTTAGACCGATCGTTCCTATGGCAGCTATATGATATAGTTATCCGATCCGGACGGTTCCGACATATTAGTTGCGTGCAGTAAAAAGAAGACTCTGTGCAAAATTTCAGCTTGATAGCTTTAAAACTGAGAGACTAGTTCGCGTAGCAACAGACGGACAGACAGACGGACAAGCGGAAATGAACTCAGCTCGTCGTCCTGATCAAGAATATATATAGTTTATGGGGTCGGAAATGAATATTTCTATGCGTTACAAACTTCTGGGCAAAATTAATATACAATTTTCAAGTGCATAATAAGGGCCCACTAGATTGTCATGTTCCATGCGTCGAACAGTGTGAACCCAGCCTAAGACATCAATAACGATATAATAATGATAAAATATATAATTTATTTCTGATAATGTTTTTTTTTTTTAATTTTTTTAATACAACTTTACAGGCGTTTCGTGCTTGTCACGAGGTGCTCGTGCATTCATATAAAATGTTGCCATTTGCTTCAATGTAAGAATTGAGCTAAATGGCCAGATCAAAGAAAATAATCAAGAGCAAGATACTTAGTCCGTGTTTACACGATCAAGTTTGCTTCATGAAGCTCTCTTCGATTTCATTTTGGAGCATATTCAAAACTTCATGCGCATTTACATGATGCAGTTTGCTTCGTGAAGTTCGTGAGCCGTGAGCTATGAACGCCCACAGCCCACGAACCGTTGCCCACCACTCAAGTGCATGGGCAACAATTCGTGGGCAGTGTGTAAGAGTTCATGGGCATGGGCAAAAGTTCGTGGGCAGTGTGCACATGCACATGTGCAATGTGCAACAGTTCATGCGCACGGTCAACCGCACATGTGCATGGGCATCAGTTCGTGGGCAACCGCACATGTGCATGAACATCAGCTCGTGGGCAACCGCACATGTGCATGAACATCAGCTCGTGGGTAACAGGATCATGTGCACAGGCAACAGTTCGTAAGCAGTGTGCCGTTCATAGCTCGTAGGCTGGCTCGCGTCCTGCCGCTACCTGTTTTGTGTCGCGATTGCTTAAGTGTTTATTTGAAATGGACCGCAAAGAGGATACGATGATTTTTTATTGCAGGGACAGTTTGCAGCTTGGTCATTCCAAATGCAAATGTGCAAAAACAAGGTAGATAGTTTGTAAGAAATCCCTTTCTAATGGGTTGCATCTCTACCGCTTTGATCAGCGCAAATTCTTCATCCTTTGCTTAGTTCTACAAATTGCTTTTGTTTTGTCATTCGGTCTTCTTTTAATACATTTTTTTAAATTTTTTGTTTCATAATTCAAAGACCTCCCGGCCAGAATTTATCAGATGGTTTTTAAAAACGATCTGGCAGCCCCACGCACATTCTAAGAGTGCATTATCGGCATTTGAGTATGATTTCCTATAATGCTTTAAGGAAATTGGTGTCTGAATACCTAGCTTAAAAAAAGAAAATAGTCAAATATGAATGTTTGTACTTTTAGTGAATTACCAACAACTTCAGTATTAATCCGTCAATTGTTTACATTAATACCTTTTTATACATTGTACCAAAAGTTACAAATAGTATATTATGTTTGTGCAGTTTATATATTCTTGATAATCATCAACAGCCGAGTCAATATAGACATGTCCGTCTGTCTGCCTGTCCGTACGAACAAATAGATCTCCGAAGTAGTAATTTATTAATCATTTCTAATCGATCCACAATACACCGTTTCCCGATCAGATGAACCATAGTCGAGTTTAAGGCAAAGCAAATAATACCGCTGATCCGCAAAAGTGATGAACAGCATCACGTGTGTGTAAGGTAGAGGCAAAACAAAAAGTGTAAACAATCAAAAAGTTAGTCCAGGATTGTAGATTTATAGTTTGCCATTGCCATTGCTATTGTTTCGAAAAAACGTGTAAAATATATCGTCAAATTCAACAAAATTGCCGCTGGTCCGCCATATCGGTTATATTTATGGTTAAATCAGGCGAATTATGGTAAGTCGTCTTGGGGGACAAAAGAAAAGAAACATTTTATACGTTATACCCTTGCAGAGGGTATTTAAAAATTGTGCAGATGTTTGTAACGCATTGAAGGAAGCATATCCGACTACATAAAGTATATATATTCTTGATCAGCATGACGAGCTGAGTTTATTTCCGTCCGTCTGTCTGTTTCTATGATATCTCCGTCCCTCAGTTTTTAAGCTATCTTGACAAAACTTTGCAAAAAGTCTTTAAATACACATAAGCTGCGTATGTGTCGGAATTGGCCGGATCGGGTAACTAAATATAGCATCTAGCTGCCATAGGAACTCTCGGTCTAAAAACTAGTTTTACCAAACAATTTTTATACACTTGAAAAGTTATATAATTCCGAAGTTGTAACGCATGAAATATTCACCCCAAAACATACTATCAACCGTGAGTCACTGTCGTCGTTGTTTCGTTCTGTTTCACGACTAGTCTCTCAGTTTTGAGCTATCGAGCGAAATTTGCACAGAGCTCTTTTACTGCACGCAACTAATATGTCGGAACCGACCGAATCGGTCTAAGAACTAGTTCTAGTAAGAAACATTTTTTAGTTTTCTATCGTAGCGTCACCAATCTTGGTATATGTTACTTTCATATGCTTCCACATGATTCTGGAAAAATTGATCAAAGTCGGATCACTATAGCATATAGCTGCCATAGAAACGGTCGGTCAAAAAACTAGTTCTAGTGAGAAAAACTTTTTTGTTTTCCATCGTATCAGCACCAATCTTGGTAAATGTTAGTTTTATATGCTTTCACATAATACATATATGTATATATAGCTCCCTTAGAAACGGTCGGTCAATAAACTACTTCTAGTAAGAAAAACTTTTTTGTTTTCTATCGTAGCGTCCCCAAACTTTGTATATATTAGTTTTGTATGCTTCCACATAATTTTGGAAAAAATTTATTGAAATCGGATAACTATAGCATATAGCTGCCATAGGACCTATCGGTCGGAAAATGTGTTTTACTAAGAATATTTTTTTATGGTATCAAGTTTTTAGTATCAATGATTTAAAAACTTTAAATATCTAATATCTATATCCTATATATATTTTACCGGTTAAATCAGTTGGAGTAAAGTTTTTCAAGTGTATTAAAACTCCGGCACAGTCGAAGTTAGCTTTGCCTTCTCGTTTTGTTATCAATCGTAGCGTCTTTCAAAAACTGCAATTTTATTTAAACATCGACGGAGCCGATTTTAGCCTTCTATTTTTTTCGTTAGCTTCGAAGATGATGTCATTAGAACACATTTTGTTGATGAAGATCTTTTTTAACATTATCTGAAATTGTAGTCCAACACGTTTTACCCTAAAGTTCTACATAAAAAAAAAATTGCAATTTGACTCAATTTACTTATAATATTTCATATTTCTAAGGTTTTAGCTTATTACGCTTCATTTATTTACAACAAAAAAAAAAAGAAAAAAATCATAATTATTTAACACTTTACTGCCATAGCTCTTCCAATTAGCCAGAGGCACTTTTATATTAATTAATTTTAAACTAAATGCGTTTCCCCTGGCAAGAAGTGCTTCATTGTCTGTGTAACGCATTGAATAGCTGGGAATTGGATTTGATTTCCGAGACATGACCGAAGGTCTTCAATGAGGCAGAGCGCAGCTTTATCTGTATCTATTTCCATGATTAATTAAGAAGCATGCGATGCGTCAGTTTTGTTGAGCTCTTCTTTGTCTGAGTCGGAAACTGGCTTGCTCATACAATACTTAGCAATTTATATGCTTTTTGCATTGTTCTTCTTAACACTTTTTTTTTTTTGTATAATTTGCCAACTCAACTCTTTTGATGTCAATTTGCAAATCATTTTAGTGTGTTGTCTTTATCTTGGCATATCTCGTTGTCCAATGTCGTAACTTCTCTTGTGTTTCAAGGTGAGGCTAACGCAGCACTTTCCTTAGTTTAATTACGCTTCTTTCTTTTTCTTTTTTGTTGCTGTTGAAGCAATTACTTTTCAATTATAAATTTATTACTGTCTTTGACTCTCGTTATTTTTTATGATTATTGCAATCTATTAAATTAAATTGCTGTGGAAATTGGTATCATTTTCTGGTTTTGTGGTAGAGGCGCCAGCAGCAGCTTCGCTCAATTCAGCTTTCCAACTATTTACAATAATTACTAAAGCAAATAAACCTACAAAAACAGGCAGAAACAGAGCACCAATCATAAAAAAGTAGCTAACTCACTTTATGCGCCTGTCTCTTGGGCCATAAAGATCAGAGACACAGTCTTTTGAACTGACCAAGCCAACAAAAACAACGGCAGCAGCAGGGAGAGCAAACTGCTGACGACACAAAGTCTGCGATGAATATATATATTTTTGCTGCTGAACAAGCACACAAGTCACGTTACAAAGAGTCATCGATGTAGCAACTAGTTGACCTCTACAGAAATAAAAGGAAAAATTAGGTGAAAGGGGTAAGAGAGCATTTCAATTGGCCATGTTAACAGATAAAAAATTTAAGATGAAATAATCGAGAAGTGATTTTTTAGGTAATTCTTTTCGAGTCTTTGCTAGCCCGCTGGAGTGACGATTGCCAATGCACTTTGGAGTCATTTCTCTTTGTTAGCAATCGGTTTATCTTTATCATTATACACTTGAAAAGTGTATATTAATTTTGCCCAGAAGTTTGTAACGCATAGAAATATTCATTTCCGACCCCATAAACTATATATATTCTTGATCAGGACGACGACCTAAGTTCATTTCCGCTTGTCCGTCCGTCCGTCTGTCCGTCTGTCTGTCTGTCCGTCTGCCCGTCTGTCTGTCTGTCTGTTTCTACGCGAACTAGTTCCTCAGTTTTAAAGCTATCAAGCTGAAATTTTGCACAGACTCTTCTTTTTACTGCACGCAACTAATATGTCGAAACCGGACGGATCGGATGACTATATCTTATAGCTGCCATAGGAACGATCGGTCGAAAAATAAGTCTTAGTGAGAAAAACTTTTTTATTTTCCATTGTAGCGTCACCAATCTTGATATATATTAGTTTTAGATGATTTTACATATTTGTGAAAAAATTTATCAAAATCGAATGAATATAGCATATAGCTGCCGTATAAACGGTGGGTCAAAAAACTACTTCTAGTGAGAAAAACTTTTTTGTTTTTTATCTTAGCGTTCCCAATCTTGGTATATATTAGTTTTATATGCTTACACATAATTTTGAAAAAAATTATCAAAATCGGATGACTATAGCATATAGCTACCATAGGACCGATCGGTCGGAAAATGTGTTTTACTAAGAAAAGTTTTTTTTATGGTATCAAATTTTTATTATCAATGATTTAAAAACTTTAAATATCTGATATCTATATCCTATATATATTTTTCCAGTTAAATCAGTTGGAGTAAAGTTTTTCAAGTGTATTAAAACTTCGGCACAGTCGAAGTTAGCTTTGCCTTCTCGTTGTGAAAATATTTTTGATGTTGGTCTCCAAATTGGATAAGTGACCGAACCACGCCGAACAGTCTGCCAGAAAGTATAAGTTGGCGAACTAATTTCGAAAAAGGCGTTGATTTCTCAACAATATCTTTTTCCATAACCGGTTTTACGTTTTTGAATTATTTACTAGATGACACTTAATTTTTTTACCAGCGTGTGCAGCTGTTGAATTGATTGCAGTCACTGTTTATGTCGGCTGTTTATGCTGATTAAAAAAATATTTACTTTTGTGGTCGGAAATTTCGTCCTTCCAACTGATACATACACGTTTGCACGATCTTAGTATAACCTTTTACTCTACAAACGGAAATATAAATGATATCATAAGTCGGTAATGGAAAAGTCCGTTTAATAATACTTGCTGATTGGCAAACCAAAGTGGACGAAATAACAAATGCAATACGAGTGTCATACGGATCGGCAATAAACATTTCACAGGACATGCTATCAGCGGATAAGTGTATCAATTTCGACGCAGTGTTTATACCTTCTTGGGTTGCACGATTGTTGTATGGGTATAGCTATAAGATATATTCATTCGATTTTGATCAAACTAAACAAAATTGTATTGAAGCAGATATTGTTCACGACTGACAAGACACAACTATTAAAAATAAAACAATTTTTCTCACTAATACCAATTTTCAAACCGATCGGTTGTATGACAGCAATATAATTTAGTCGAGCGATTTTGATCAAATTTGGCAGAATTATGGGTAAGCTTATTAAATAAATAAATTCCAAGTTTTAAAACGCTACCATTCAAGTCATCCGATCCGGCCGTTTCCGTTCATTGGCAGTCAATATGTATTTAAAAACTTTTTTGGAAAAATTTGGTCTAGTTAGCTTCAAAGCTGAAGGAGGAGAAATTATAGAAACAGACAGACGGACGGACAAGTTTAGATCGACTCGGCTATTGATGCTAAAATAGATTATAAAGGGTGATTTTTAAAGCGTAGTTTTTTTTTTAATCGAATGAAACACTCAATTTGCGTCATTTATTCAAAATTCAAAATTGGAATCGATAAATTGGCCTTTGCTATTTACCTTTTTCAAGATAACTTCATGTTTATGTTGTCCGCGGCTCCGTTTCAAATGGTCCATTCGGAAGGTCCAATTTTGCTGAACACAATTTTTAGATAAAACTTCATTCACCAAAAATTATACGTTGTGCTAGGTCATTCGGCTTCAATTCTTGCAAATGTTGAATTTGATGGGCTTTCAAACCCAAATCGACACGTAAAATTGTCCATGTGGTTGAGTAACACATGCCCAATTGCCGAGATCGGCGACGAATTGAAATTTCACCTGAAAAACTTAATTCTTAAAAAATCACCCTTTATATACTTTATTGGGTCGGAGATGCTTCCTCCGATGCGATGCAAACACCTGCACAATTTTAATGTACCCTCTGCAAGGGTAAAAAAATTAGCATCTTTAGAACCAAATTCAAACATCGTGTTTGGTTTTTTTCTGCGTCAACTGCGTTAACATTAAAACTATCGTGGGTTGAATACTTAATGTGTCCACAGGATTTGAAAGTGTAAACAAACCTGGTATAATAAACGTTTATCCAAATATCTTCTGAGCAAGAAGACCCAAGGCAAACGGACAATAAATTGAATTTGATTTCAGAAGAAACGATTGCTATCTGATCTGATCCAAGACTTTGTGTAATCAATGAAAATGTTGTTCCCTTTTAGTTCAGTACATATAAAGGATCTAAAGCAGCGCACTAAAACATAACTGATGGGTACAGCAAGGATTAAAATACTATTGATATTTATCAGGGTGTCAAACCGGAACCCGAACCGGAACCGTATACCGAAAAGAACCGATTGAAGCTCAGAACTAGAACCGGAATATTATTTATTTTTCGAAAACCGGTATTTCGGAACCTTTATTTTTGGAACCGAAATGACGGAAAAGAACCGAAACGTTGTACCGGTACAGATTCGGTTCTGAGTTTTTTTTTTGTTATTTCAGATTTATTGCTTCAATCAATTAAAGCGTTACAAATGTTAGGTTAAGGGACCATCTGGTATAAACTGAAATTTTCAATACAAATAACAATTTCATCTTATTTCTTTGCATCTATTTCGGTTCAATAATTTCCAAATATTATTAATTTATCCTTTATTTTTGCATTTAAAAAGGAAACGAATTAAAAATTGGTCCAAGTGTGCTTAACCTAACAGCAGGGTTAAATTGTAATGGGTAACTTTATCTGAAAACAGTGTATATAACATTCCATCAGATATCAAAAGTTCTTCTTGCTCTTTCAGTTAGACAAGTATTATTAGGACATTTGTTTTCTGGGGTAAAGTTTATTATGTTTAATTTTCCTTCTTTATAACTACCTTCTATTGTGTAGGTTGCTAACCGTCTTATTTATATTATATCTTATTATATCTTCGGATTAAAGGATTTTTAAATTATACCGGTATACCAAAATAAAAACCAAGGTACCGATACGGAACCGAAAAAATAAACTAGAAGCTAAGCAGAACCTTTTACCGAAACATAGTTTTGCTACGTACCAGAACCGGTACCGGAGCCGAAAATCGATTCAGTTAGATTCCCTGATATTTATACTTTATACAGGGACAAACCCAGACTATGTATCTAAAGATCAGGTTCAGAAGTATCCTGTCAAAGATAACCCATCAATTTGCGCCAATTTAAACAGTCCCCTCATCGGTTTTTGAGAACCATTAGTGGGCAACACTGATTGCGGTTTGTTTTAATGCCATGAAGTGAAAACTTATGTGTACATTTTGATGAAACTTATGAAAATTTAATGAAAATGCGAAACAAAGTCTCCTTTATTTGCATGCAAATTTGACTTATCTATGGACGAACATTGGGGCCAATGAACCCATTTATAGCTTTCCAGAGACCTCTGAAAATACGCTCTGTGGTCAATCCACCCACCTGGACAGAAACCAATTAACATGCTAACTTTAACAGACACCAGACAATCAATTCCATTAAAAATGCCTCACGCACTTCATTTCTTTGTCAAAGTCTCGACTCCATTCGTACCGTTGCGTTGAGTCGCGTCGTTGCAATGTTAGGAAAAACGAAAACGTGTAAATTTACGTTTGACAATTGACAGAAAAAACTTTTAAAAAAATACAGCCAGAGCTGTTTGTAATTGCTTCCAACCAACCCAAAATGTAGTTTCACCTCACCCATTTAGCATGACAATCAGACAACAAACCCACGAACGGGACGGGTCATGCATGGCCTGCAGTTGGAAGAGTCGTACACACCTCTTTTGCAAAAAAAAAACCGTTTTCACTCTTCATTTTCATGTTCGTGAAAATGCGACGTCAACACGCCCCTCGCAAAACCAAAATTAAAAGAAGGGCCCCCACCAAAGGCCATTGACACACATTTTGTCTTGACTTTGCGTGCCAAGATCGGGGTTTTTGGTCAAGACACGACACATGAGGAAGAGTAGAAGGTGGGGAAAGAAGACGCATGCCCCATAAATAAATTGAAATATTTACGCTTTCAAGCAAAGAATCGAAAACTGCTGCAAAAGCGTAGCGACAGCTCAAAAGGCAACCGGTCCGAGAGCTGAAGTCTGGCTAAGTCTGCATCCCTATAATCTGCAGCTGTGTGACCCACTCCCAGTTGTCCGCTTAAAGCGGCCAGACGACGGCCTGCGACGTATCTGCACACATTTATCGCCAGTTTTTTTTAGACAGTTTTCTTTTGGTCGTTTGTTGTTGGGTTTCTGTGCTGCTGCCGGCGTAGTCTCCTCCTCCTTCTACTCCTAATGCCGAAAATCAAAAATAAAAATTTCACCTCCGGTCACACGCTTGAGAAGTCACAGATTGGCATAAGCACAAAATGAAAAGCGCTTTGTGAAAATTGCAGGCCCATTGTTAATTAAGCAAACTTTGCCCAAAGCTTATGAAAATATCAAATTTATTGAAGCTTGCCCCAAGGTGTAAACATTGCAAACGAACCGAAATGCACACATTGAGTGTTTCAGCGTATTTTATTTGTAACGCTCTTTGAGAGCAGAGAGGCTAGGACTGGATCGGTTCACTGGTTCAATGATACCTCTGTTGATCGCAGTATAACCGAGCCGAAAATCTGAAAAAAAAAAATATTTGGATCGGACAAAGCTAAGCGAGATATTTCGTTTAGTTGATTTTCCTGAAATTGCAGGAATTCAAAAATTCACATTAAAATATCTATATCTTAAGGTAGGCGCTTTTCGATAAAATGATCAGAACTAAATCAGTTTCATTTGCCGTTTGCCTTTTGGTTAAATACTTTTGGATAGACTTAGATTCGGATTACGAGGTCGAATTAGCGGTTCAGTTAGCTACTTTTTAGGGTTAAATCATATTTATTGATTTATCTGTTATCTTATAGACAAATTCAATCATTTTGAAAAAAAAAACAATGGCTTCGTTTTGAACTTTATTTCGAAGCTGTAGCGCTGGCCTATGTATTCGTTCGTTTATGTCGACAACAACCAGAGTTGTCACCACTTTGATTATATAATTTTGCATAACTCTATATCGATTTTAAGTCCGATAAAAATTGATTTAAAGATATTAAATTTCAATAAACAGTAGCAGCTACCGATTTTTGGTGTTGATAACGATCAAATTAAATTAAAGGAATTCAGAACATGTGACAATAAAGACTGATCGTTTCACAAATGTTCAATCGTTTTTTTAATATTTAGTTTCTCCGATTTTTACCTGCCTTGGGTGAAAAATACAAGAACAAGACTGTGACGTAGTTTTAATTCACTTGCAAAAGCTCGCTTCAATTAACTTTACCGATAGAACATATATATATATAGAATATAGATGTCAGATATTTCTAAATTCAAAATCATTAAGAATCTGATTTTGTCTTCAAAATTTGATCACGCTTCCATCAAAACAAATAAGTTTTTTAGTAAGTCCCATTTTCCTAACGATCGGTTCTATGGCAGCTATAGGATATCATCAGTCATTCGATTTTAACCAAATTTTGAAGAACTGTTCGAAAACATATAAATACATATATAATTCCCAAGTTTAAGAACGCTATCATGGAAAGCAAAAAATTTCCCCTATTAAGACCCATTTTCCGACCGATCGGTCCGGTCCTATGACAGCTATAGAATATAGCCATCTGATTCCAAATTTTGCAGAACTGTTTGACAGCATCTAATATTCCTAATTGCTGTCTTTAAGAAGGCTATTATTAGAAACAAAAAACTTTTTCTAATTAAGACCTTTTTGGCAACCGATCGTTCTTTTGACAGCTATAAGATACAGTCATGCGAAACTGAAAGACTTCTTTGCGTAGAAACAGCCAGACGGACGGACGAACAAAGCTCAATCAACTAAGCTAATCGTTCTGATCAAGATTATCGGGCATGATCCCGTTTTCGATGAAATCGTGCGAAATCGGAATTGCTAAATGTTTCCGTTTCCAAAAACCGATTGTAATATTGGACGAATAGTTTAATATTTCCATTTATCTTCAATCGACTTTCTTAAGGGCAAAATTTATCAACCGAATTCTCCAATCGATTCTTGAAAATAAGAACCTTTACCAATTCCGATCGATTTGGAATCGATAACAGGCCCGTATATTTATATAGTTTATGGGGTAGAAAATAAATAAAATAATAAGCTTCTGGGCAAACTGAATATACATTTTGCAAGTCTGTGCCCAATTTTAAATACACTTCCAATTATTTCTTCCATCTTTTTTTTCTGATAGAATATATATCTCATAGATATGTCAGATTTTGCCTGAGTTCAGAATCATTAAAAATCTACATTTAAGCTTCCATTAAAAACAGAAAGATTTTCTAACTAAGACCCATTTTTGACCGATCGGCCAGTCGCCTAAGTAATATAGTTGGTACACAGCTGATCGCTGGACAAGTATCAGGAAGTATGCTTAATTTTGGGAATATATAATTGTGAACAACATTGGCAATTGCTCAAAAATGTCAGATTTGGAATATCGTGCGGCCATTGATTTCTAAAATATTTCGTCGCTTCGTAATTGTAGATGAAACTAGGACGGCTACTAGAGAATGTGAAAACGCCAAAACGATAAGCGGAATATACTAGAAAGATCAATTGGAACTATTCAAAGTCGAAGAGAAAAAAATTACCGCATTTAAAAAAAAATAAAATTCTAGTATCGTATCCGCCGATGTTTAAATACCTTACAATTACAACATTTTAATTATCGCTTAGAAACTGTCACAAGCTAACCAACAGATGGCGCCACTTTCAGTAAGCATTTGGCTGACCAAGCCAAAAGCCGATTGTGGTATGGGAGCTATACAATATATTTATCCGATTTTGACCAAACTCGGCAAAATTGTGTTGAAGCAAATTATACTTACGATTAACAAGTAAAAAGACGCGACCATTGATAACAAAAAGGTTTTTCATACTAGAACTAGTTTTTGGACCGATCGATCCTATGACAGCTATATGCGATCCGTTTTGATAAAACTTTCCAGAATTGTGTGGAAGCATATACAACTAATAAATTCTAAGCTTTCTGACTAGAACTAGCTTTGGACCGACCGTTTTTATGTCTCGACGGAAAGAAATTTCAATCGATTGAAGACGTTATATGCTGGGAAAAGAGAAGCAGAAAAGCACCGATCAAAACCTTAGTGGTGCCTTAGTAATACGAATTGAAAATTGTACACAGCCAAGTTGATTTAGAAAACTTGTCCTGATGGAAGCCTTCGTTATCGAAATGTTTCTTCTGACTCCTTCTTATTTAAATTAATCAATTTTTTGTTTCCCTTCTTAATTTATTTATCTTTCCCCATTCATTCTTATTCAAGCTCATCTACCCCCTGCCTGCACAGAAATACCCAAAAACAACATTTACCAGTCTGATTAACCCAATTAACAAAATTCAATTTATAACATTTCAAGAGCAAGAGACACGTGTAACCCAGAAAAAACAAGACAAAACACTGACAGCCTCTGGCTGTAGGCTTTCTCACACAATTCCCATGGAGAAAACAACAACATAAACCCTACACCAAATAGACAACATGTACATGGATATGGTTTATGGAGTCGCATGCAGCGGGCACATGCTGCGGGTAAACGACACAAGTGCCTGCTCATTAGGCGTACCGCAAACATGGCGAACCGGTTAATTTAAATACCCAAAGCTAAGCCAGATGATTGATTCATCATGCACAGTTAGTAAATTAAATGAAAAGATTTTCACTGCTGCCGCATCATCATCATCATCGAAGATGGAGCAGGATTTTGAGGGGCAATATCCCAAGTTTCAATGATGCTGACAGGCAACAATTTTTATGTGCGCTTCAAGTGCATCCGCACAGTCATTTAATTTATCTTCATGAGGCAGAAGACGTGAAGAAAAAAACAACAACACACTCAATGGTCAAATACCCGTTTTGGTAATTAATGAAAAACCAACAGCCGCCAAACGTTCAGTCAAGTATATGGAGCGAGGTAAGCTGCGGGAGGGGTCAATTGAAAGCTGAAAGTAAACCCAAAAAGGTAAACCATTTGAGATAAATAGAATAACCCACGGACTAAGGCGATGAGCTCTTAAAGATACAAAAAAAGAACAACTTAAACATTATTTCTAAAAATGTACAGGAAGATTAATTCTTGTTTATATAATTTTAGAAAAATCCCAAATTTGATTGACTAGATTTTACTATATTAAAAAATTGAAAAAACATTTATTGTTTTCGATGGTAGAACAAGTATATATATAGCGTGATTTAGGCTTGAATGAAATCCACAAAAGATTGGCACTAAAAAAATGGAAAACTAGATTTTTCGATTTAATGGAAATCGAATTGTTATGTCAAAACTTTCAAAAACAAAGGGAAAAACAGAAATATTCAAGCAGGGCGGGAAAATTTTTATAAAAATCATCATAATTCCATTTTGCATTTTATTTTTTATCAAAAAGAACTGTTCAAATTCTCATACTTTTTGAGCTATCATTTACTTAAAATAACACAGATTAACAAGATTTTGGACTAGAGATGGACACGGGACGGAATTTCCGCGAGACGAAACGGGAAGAGATTAATTCTTGACCGCAAAATTTTTCGAGTTCCAATTCATTTTTTAAATCCTAAGCAGCAATTAAAAAAATGTATTTAATTTCGAATATATCCAAGGTGGCACGGAATTTTCACGAAAAAATAAGAACCAAGTCTGAAATAAATTGGATCAGCGTATGGTATACGCCTTCTCTTACACTCTCTGGGATCGACTCGTTGACACAGACAGAATTACTAAAAATCCTGACATGAATACGCATTTCAAAAACAGATTCTCCCTTTCCATTAATTATTAATAATTACGAGAATAAAAACTTCAAAAATATATTTCCAACCCAACACTAGCATGCATTTAATGCATGACGAATACATTTTTGACCGTTGAGGATAGTTAAGTATAAATTCCATTCGTTTCAATAAAATGGAATTGAAACAAACCCAATTCGACAATCAATTAAGCAGCTGCATACTTGGCCACCCCATGAAAATGATTGGAGACCAGCTAAGTTTGCTTAGCTACCTGCTGCTGCTGCTGTTGGGCTGTGGCTTGATACGCAATGGAAACGAGACGAAACGCAACCAAAACAAACAAAGCTTAGACAAGCAACAGCAACACAATGCGGTCGTTGGACGCAGGCGCGCAGTCAGAGCTTAATATGCAGTCAGCGTAGCATCAAGAGGGCCCAACAGCTGCTGCTCAACTGGTTTAACACTAAAAACAAAAACAAAGCTCTAGCTGGCGTTGGCGTTACTTTGAACGTTTAACAAAAAAAGCAGAAAAAATGTTTAACGTCTTTTTTGCTGCTTCTCTCACACGATTTGTCGGGGCTTGGCTTTCTTTGAGGAAAAAAAACACACACACACAAACCTATAAAAAATGGTAATTTGTATGCTTTGGCTTTTTTTTGTTCCTCCTCCACCTCTCTGCTTGTCTCACACGCGCTTCTAATGTCTGGATCCAGGCGGATAAGATGACGATGATGATGGCATACAAAAAGCAGCCAAGAGATTTTCAATTGACTCTTGGAAAGTGGCAGCAGCAGCTAATAGGGCGGACACCAAGCGAAAATTGGGCGTGGTCGTTAGGCCACAACAATGGCTCACACTATGCCACACTTTTGATGAATTAGCCGATTTTGGTGGAAAATTGACTTGCAGCTGCACAAAACCAGCTAAGAGCCATTAAAAACCCACTTCAATAAAAGTTGAGGTCAAAAATAAGGAAATGTTTTCAAGTGGAGAGCTTGTGATTGATGTCGTTTGTTGAGGGTACAAATGTAATTAATTTAACGAAAAAAAAAAAAAATACTTCCCATACCGGGAATCGAACCCGGGCCTTCTGGGTGAAAGCCAGATATCCTAGCCACTAGACCATATGGGATACAATTAAACAACTGGCAGTTTAAGTCATATAAATGGAGGGGGTTGGCCTGTCATGGAAAATTCTTAAATTGGTGCTTTGAATTGATTTGAAAATATTTGCGTAGGCCTTTTGAACACACGATCAAGCACATAACAGGTAGACGGATTTTAAATAAAGTATTTTCGCCAGTCTGCGTAACACATCCCATATTGTCTAGTGGTTAGGATATCCGGCTCTCACCCGGAAGGCCCGGGTTCAATTCCCGGTATGGGAAAGTATTGTTAGTTATTTTTTTAATATATTTTTTATTTTTATTCAATTGAAATTTTCTTACTCAAAGAACCTATGTACATTGTACATATTTATGTTGATTTGGCGCAGCTTCGAAGTTGATCAGATACAACGTTAGCAAGGGAATAGAAATAAATATCTTGAGAAATCAAATATATCAGTATTTTTTTTCTGCACGCAACTAATATGATCGGTCGGAAAGTAAGTCTTAGTGAGAAAAACATTTTTGTTTTCCATCGTAGCGTCACTAATCTTGGTAATAATTAGTTTTAATGCTTCAACAGAATTCTTGGAAGATATTATCAAAATTGGATTACTATAGATAGCATATAGCTGCCATCAGACCGATCGGTCGGAAAATGTGTTATTTATAACAAAAGTTTTTTTATGGTAGCGTGATCAAATTTTGATTCTCAATGATTTTGAATTTATAAATATCTGATATATATCCTATATATATATTAACTGTTAAATCAGTTGGAGTGAACTTTTGCAAGTGTATTAAAACTTCGTCTAAGTCGAAGATAGCTTTGCCTTCTCGTTTTTGACTCAGTTCAGTTATTTCCTACTTAGTGACTGTTCACTCTTGTGGTTTTTTTTTCAGGGACTATTCCGAATGTACGGCCACTCTGTGCTAAGCACCTTGCTGATGTGGCAGTCTCATTTTCCATCATAAAAGCTTTTCATTAGAAAGTGGGACCAGTTGTCCGACAGAACGTAAAAAGAATTTATAAGGCAACAAGGATTACAATTGGTTTGAATGATCTCTCCTTTACCCAAAAATAATATCCAATAAAAACGGAAGTACAGAAATTCACTAAATAAAATTATGTAAATTAACCCATTTAACTATATTTGTTTCGTAACGGGAAGCTTTTGATTGGACGGAGTTCACATGTGCTAGTTGGAATTTGATATTCAGCGTTCTTTTAAAAGTTTTCACAGTTAATTTCGTGTGCTAAGAGTTTTACACTTTTTGATGTGTATATTTTTTGGTGTCGGAGATGCCTCCTTTAACCACTTTACAAACATCAGACCCAGGCACGTAGCTAGCTAAAATGTAAAAAATCGTAGATTTCACTGTCAACATTTAAGTTCGGCCCCTCCCGATGTAAAAAAATTTAGTTACGGGCCTGATCAGACCAATTTATTTTACCCTTTGCAAAAGAATAAAAAATAACTCTATTTAATAGCATATTTATTTTCCATTATATTTTACAGCTATTTCTAGTCGAAAACTGCATGTCCATTTGTATTGCTTAGCGCCAGGCCAATTGGACACGCTAACGTGAAAAGAAAATACAAAATAAAAAAAATTGTGCCATTGCTTCTTGCCTGTCATTTGGTTGTTGTTGTTGTTGGCAAACATACAAAAAATGAAGATGAAGTTGGGGAAGGGGGGTTGTGGAAACAGTTTCGTTAACAAACGGGCAAGGCTTAAAGAGCTGTGTACTTAACTTTTGGTAAAATGAAAATTAGCCATGCTCATTGTTGCCACATAACAGCAACAACAACAAAAACAATGGCCAAAAGCCGCAAAACGTGTGGCAAGACAATGCCTTGACTGAGTTTTGTGGAAAATTGCTTTTCATTGTTGATGTTTTTGCAGCAATCGCTAACCTGACAATTTGATTGTTATTGTTGTTGTAATTTAGATGGCAAACGGAAAAATCAATTTCAATTTGATTTTTAATTACAGCTAATTTTGAGGCAAACAAATTGCCAGCTGGCCAAAAATGGCAACAACAACAATTGACATTTTGAGTCAGCAGCAATATCAATATCTTTTGAGGAAATGCATTGTCAAAGGAGACAGCAACAACAACCACACACTGCAGGCAGTGCATTGAACCGTTATACAATTAGCAATATATGCAGGCTACATGCGTGGGACAGAGAAGACGACAATACACTTTCGATTATTGAACTTGTCAGAATTGCTCTCTGTGTGTAATAATTAGCAATTTGTGCGGTTCGGTTGCCAAGCGGCCTTTGGGCTTACCTGTTTATTGTTTGTTGCCTTGTTTATTAACTTAAAAATTGTTGGTAAATAGACAATATTTGGTTAAAAAAGTGCGGCTGACACGATAAAAATTACGACTCCTCCTTTTGGCAGCTTGTTGACGGAAATGTTAGGACCGACAGCAACAATTACCGCGTTTTATTGATTTTTTCAAACAACACTTCACTGCCTACGATAAATTGAAAAGCGAATTCAATTTATATATTTTTGCAATTAATATACACTAGTTTATTATATTTATTTTTTTGCAAAAGAATTTGCACACACACTCACATACACACACACGCGCGCCACGGCTTCGTACTTCAATGTCAACTTCGCCTTTGCTTTGTGCTGCTTCTTTTTGGATTCTCAATTTTTGTTTTGTGCTTAACTTATTTAATAAATGCAAATAAAATTAACCGAGTAATGCAAGGCGGCTACCTGCACGTTGCAGTCACAAAAATAATGCAACTATACAGCAACAACAAGAACAACCATGCACAAGAAAATCTAAAATGGAACTGGAACCAGAAGCCAACAGCTGGTTAGTATGACCGTTTGTGGTTAGGTTAAATATACAAAAATACGATTGCTAAAAAATACCAGAAAAAGGTCCACATTATTTTATGTTTTAGGGATGGGCGCGTGAACGATTGTTCGTTTACTTCATACAAGTCACAAACTACTAACGACATGGACAATAATATATACAGCCATGTTCGCAATTCTACTTTCACAAAAGATTTGTGATTTGGAGACCAAATTTGGTACAAAACCCGGTTTAATTGTGATTTTAACTTTTGTGGAAGTAAAATTGAAAACATGGCTGATAGACTGAACGAATTGGTCGGACGCGTCGTTGGCTTTGCACTACCTTATTATACACTTGAAAAGTGTATATTAATTTTGCCCAGAATTTTGGAGCGCATATAAATACCAATTTCCGATCACATAACGTTTATATATTCTTGATCAGAACGACGAGCTGAGTTAAATTCACTTTGTCCGTCCGTTTGTCCGTCCGTCCGTCTGTCTGTCTGTTTCTACGCTAAGATTCCTAAGACCCGAATTAGGGGAAAACCGTTTTAAAATAAACTATCACTGTGTAATTATAAATTTTTGAAACAGCAACTGAACAAAAATGAGTAAGTGAAAGAGCATTTGATTTAAAAAGCAACTCATTTTGGTTCACTCACCCAACACTAATCCTTACTACTCAAATGATTAATCCTAACTGTAAAGTTGTAACTAGGAACAGCAAAGCAACCGACACACACACACACACTGCTAAAATACTAAAACACTTTATTAAGCAAAAAGTCATTGCGTTTAAGAAAAATTCTTCACAAAGTGCAAAACACTTTTTTTTCAAATTTTAAATTTGTTCACTTAATTTTGCAAACAAACAAACAAATCAAATTGTTTTATTTAGCATCTAAACATTTAAGTGAAAAATTTGTTAACAAAAATAAAAAAAAAACGAGAAGGCAAAGCTAACTTCGACGGTGCCGAAGTTTTAATACACTTGAAAAACTTTACTCCAACTGATTTAACCGGTAAAATATATAAGGATATAGATATCAGATATTTTTAAATTTTTAAATCATCGATAATACAAATTTGATACCATAAAAGAAACTTTTCTATGAAAAACAGAATTTCCGACAGATCGGTCCTATGGCAGCTATATGCTATAGTCATCCGATCTTGATAAATTTTTCCTGAATTATGTGAAAGCATATAAAACTAATATATACCAAGATTAGTGAGGCTACGATAGAAAACAAAAAAGTTTTTCTCACTAGAACTAGTTCTTAGACCGATCGTTCCTATGGCAGCTATATGATATAGTCATCCGATTTTGATAAATTTTTTCCAATTTATGTGAAAGTATATAAAACTAATATATATACCAAGATTGGGGACGCTACGATAGAAAACAAAAAAGTTTTTCTCACTAGAACTAGTTTTTTGACCGACCGTTTATATGGCAGCTATATGCTATAGTGATCCGATTTTGTTAAATTTTATCAGAATTGTGTGGAAACATATAAAACTAATAGATACTACGATTGGAAACGCTTTGATGGAAATCAAAAAAGTTTTTCTCATAAAGACTTATTTTTCGACCGATCGTTCCTATGGCAGCTATAAGATATAGTCACCCGATCCGGCCGGTTCCGACATATTAGTTGCGTGCTGAGACTAGTTCGCGTAGAAACAGACAGACAGACGGACAGACAGACAGACGGACAGACAGACGGACGGACGGACAAGCGGAAATGAACTCAGCAGGTCGTCCTGATCAAGAATATATATAGTTTATGGGGTCGGAAATGAATATTTCTATGCGTTACAAACTTCTGGGCAAAATTAATATACACTTTTCAAGTGTATAACAAAAGACTTGACTTAGTCAAAGTTGCCGTTATGTTTAAAAAGAGATACTAGTCCCTCAGTTTTAAAGCTATCGAGCGGAAACTTTACACAGAGTCTTCTTTTTACTGCTCGCTGCTAAGATGTCGGAACTGCCATGGAACGGATCGACAAAATCCAATTTTTTTTATTAGCCCGGTATTATACCCTTTATTTCTGAAACTTAAGATTTCTGTACGCATCACCTCATACCCAGTTATTTCAAATAAAGACTCTGTTCGCAACATACAGTAAAAACAGTTTTAACTGGATGGTTAATAGTTTAAGATAAAATTCTACGAAATTCGGAATATACGGACAGGGTCATTGAGAACACAATAACAAAAATGCACTTCAATCGAACAATTGGAACACAGAAGATTTTCATAAAGGCCAATTCTCAGATTTAGCATCCACATAAACGTCCAGAATTACCATACGTCCAGAATTACCATATATTTGGCACAAAGCCACACTGGTAGTCAGTTGTTTTCTATTTGCAAGAAAAAAAAGAAAACGAGAAGGCAAATCTAACTTCGACAGTGCCGAAGTTTTAATACACTTGCAAAAGTTCAATCCAACTGATTTAACGGTTAGAATATATATAGGATTAGATATCATATATTTATAAATTCAAAATCATTGAGAAAAAATCTTTTCTTAGTAAAACATATTTCCGACCGATCGGTCCTATGGCAGCTATATGCTATAGTCATCCGATTTTGATAAATTTTTCCGGAATTATGTGGAAGCATTTAAACTAATATATACCAAGATTGCTGACGATACGATGGAAAACAAAAAAGTTTTTTTCACTAGAACTATATTTTTGACCGATCGTTTCTATGGCAGCTGTACGATATAGTCATCCGATCCGGCCGGTTCCGACATATTAGTTGCGTGCAGTTAAAAGAAGACTCTGTGCAAAGTTTCAGCTCGATAGCTTTTAAACTGAGGGACTAGTTCGCGTAGAATCTGACAGACAGGCAGATGGACAGACGGACAGGCAGAATTGAACTCAGCTCGTCGTCCTGAGCAAGAATTTATATGATTATTTCTATGCGTTACAAACTTCTGGGCAAAATTAATATACTCTTTGCAACTGTATAAAAATAGAACACATTTGTTTGCTTTCAACAAAATCAAGTATCTGATTAATAACACTAGTTTACAAAAATAAAAAAAAATAAAGACCCATTGAAGCTGTTATTTTTTTATGATGTACTTTGGAATGCTGAGCTCAAAAAATAAATTCAAAAATTTTTGTATGGATACGTTTTTGAGTTAGAATTTTTTTCAGTTTTTTCGGTAGGTACCCTTACATTTTATGACATATATCGAGATAGAAACTTTTGATGTCGTCAAGCAAGGTATTAATCTAAAGAGTATGCAATTTTCAATAATATAGTTGAAGATCATTTTCCAATCGGTTTAGTAGTTTGAATGCTACAAGCAAAAATATTTCGAAAAAATAGATTTTTTTCTCAAAAACGGGCAAATTTTGTTTTCCTAAAATCTGTAAAAGGTTGAAACTGATAAAAATAAATTGTTTTTTTCTTTTGTTCTTACGAATATCACTTCTACGAAGAAAATAAGGCATTGGTTAAGAATATCTATGGATAAATAAAGGAGCTGTGAGCAATTAAGTACAAATACTAACAGTCAAATTTCCGTGTTTAATGTATTTATTAGAAAACATTTTTATTTTTTCTTCGTTTTTGGCCTTGCTCTTAATTTTTTTCTGTGATTTGGCTTCTATTGGAACTCGTACATTGAGCAAAAAGCAAAGTAAAAAAAATTTTTTTTTAATGAACACGTAAAATAGTCAAATTTGATCCCTAGTTTTTTCACACAATTGCTTACAACTTCGCTATTTATCCACAGATTTTCGTCATCAACGCCTTATTTTCTTCGTAATAGGGCAATTTGTAAGAATAAAAGAAAAAACTATTTTTTGATTTTTATTTTCAACCATTTACAGATTTTAGAAAATCAAATTTTTCACGTTTTTGAGAAAAAAATTATTTTTTTCGAAATATTTTTGCTTCTTACATTTAAACTACTAAACCGATTGGAAAATGTTCTTTGACTGGATTATTGGGAATTGCATAACCTTTTGATTAATCCCTTGCTTGACTTCATCTAAAGTTTGTAACTCGAGATATGGCTTAAAAGGAATGGGTACCTACCGAAAAACTAAAAAAAAATTCTAACTCAAAAACGTATCCATACAAAATTTTTTGAAATTCATTTTTGAGTTCAGCATTCCAAAATAAATCATTAAAAAATAATGGCTTCAATGGGTCTTTTTCGCTGTAAACTAGTGTAATCGCCTATTAATACTACTACATCATATTCGTGCTGGTGTTCCACAAGGAAATTTTTTGTTTTTTTCACAGTTTATAAGGCTGATCTTCCCACCCTCGACATCAGAGGTTTACTTACTGCCAAATATGCGGATATCACAGTGTTTCTGGCTACAAATACCAGCCCTAGGTCTGCATCTAGGCGTGTACAGGTATTTCTAGGTGAATTTGAATATTGGGCCTCCGCTGGAATATAGGCGCTAATGCTACTTTTGCACTTCGCAGAGGTAAAGCATCACAGCTCACCCTGGAAGGGGTTTGGGATTTGGATTGATACGAAAATAGGTGTTGCACTTGACAGGAGGGTCACCTGTGGGCGCCGTATTAACCGGGTCTTTGGGTCTACCCGCTTCAAAATTCGGAAGGTGAATTGGCTTCTCCAGCTGGAGAGCGTCCCATCCCTCAATGCTTAAGTTTGACATTTATAGCCTTATAGCTTCCCTAATCTAGGGCAATAATAATAATAATGTTATTTTAACTTATCAACCAGCTTGAAAGCAAACAATTTTTACATAAATAAAAAAAAAAATTATATTTGCACTTATAGAAAAACAAAATGAAATTCTTTATGGTTTTTGGAAATTCAATGAGTGGATATCAATACATTTTATGTTTGTTGCTCTGATTTTCACTCCATTTTTGAATTTATGACGGCAAAATAATAAGCTGCTCTTTATTTATTATCGTGCATCAGCTGATTGTCAATCCACTCACGATCCACACGGTCATCGATTTGTCAACTATCGATAGTCCAATTGTGTATTATCGTGTCTCAGAACACACAAAATAATCGCAGCGGTTGAAAGTTTCCGCGACTGTTTTTTTTTACCCGTTACTCGTAGAGTAAAAGCGTATACTAAGTTCGTGCAAATGTATGTAACAGGCTGAAGGAAGCATTTCCAACCACATGAAAAGCCGAGTCGATATAGACATGTCCGTCTGTCTGCCGTCTGTTCGTCCGTCCGTCCGTCTGTCTGTATGATCCCCTAGATCTCAGGGACTATAAGAGCTAGAGCTACTATTTTTTCAGTGTAGACTTGTAACGTCTGCACGCAGATCAAGTTTGTTTCAAATTTTTGCCACGCCCCCTCCCGCCCCCGCATTATGGAAAAATGTCATATCTCAAACAATTTTGGAGCTAACTTGTTTGGACCTTCTAGAAATATATTTAAGTCATTAACTCATATCTCCCACATTTTTGAAAATAGATTGTTTGAACCGTTTAGACAAATATTTTAATCATCATTAGTTATCGATACACCATACACCGTTTCACGAGCAGATGAACTATCGTCTAGTTCTAGGCAAATCAAAGAATTACGCTGAGCATTTTGTGATTTAATAATATATTTATATTATTAAATAACCTTTAAAAATAAAATAAGCCTTTATCAAAACTTTTTTGTTTTCCACCGTTGCGTCACCAATCTTGGTATATATTAGTTTTATATGCTTCCACATAACTCTGGAAGATTTTATAAAAATCGGATGACTATAGCATATAGCTGACATAGGACCGATCGGTCAGAAAATGTGTTTTACTAAGAAAAGTTTTTGTTTTTTGGTAGAGTGATCAAATTTTGATTCTCTATGATTTTGAAGTTATAAATATCTGATATCTAAACTCCGGTGCAAGTAAATAATCGCACCCAATTTTTTAGTGCACGAGTACTCAGAGAGGGCATAGCAAAAATTGGTGAATGCAGATAAAGATAGAAGCCTTGTCTTGTTACTAGTGCACTAGTAATGCAAAATTAAACGTTATAATTAATATTAACTCTGCAATTATACCTCTGCAGGGGTATAAAAATCTGGTCACACTGTCCAATATTAATACAATTATCACATTTGGTTTTTTTTTGGCAGCCTCTTTGGTTATGTGGACACTAAGTTTTAATCTTAAACCGTTTTTGTCCTTCCACTTGGCTAACAAAATACCATTTTGTAATTGAACACTCCCACGGCTGGTCACTCTGCAAGTGTGTGGTCCAGTTGTCATCTCTAAACCAATTGGCGGTTCAATTTGAATTGAAATTTAAAAAACTGGCTGATATTTTTCCCAATCACAAATTGTTTAAATGAAACGCGTTTATTTATTATGTATATTTTTGATTGCATATTGTTGTGCTTATTAATTTTATTTATTAATTTTTGTAATACTTTTTAGTTTTCTTGTTTTTAATTTTTGGAGCAAACAATCAAATTCAACTACATATTGGGGAGGGAGCACTTGGAGTTCTAATATATTTTAAATATAGCTTTTCCACCTCAACCGCATCAAACTGGTTAACTTAACATTCTTAGGTCTTGTCTTTTGCGCTAATAGTAAATTGACTAACAATTAAAAAGGTTGCTTTTGTTGTTGTTTTATATCGAGGTACCATACATTATAAATTAAACATTAACTAATGTTTATGTTTTGTGCTTCATTCGAAATTTGACTAAGTTTTGTGTGGTTTTTAGGCCAAAGTAATGCTAAGGCCGGGGGGTAGCCGGAGACCGGAACTGGAGAGTTGTATGGCCGCTTGGTGGGAAATTTCCAGATTGCTTTCTTTGTGGTTCTCTTCTTCCGCTTCCTCATCGGTAAACTGATAGCTGAGGCAACGCCTGGCGGTAGTGCTTCTGCTGCTAGCTGGTGGTAGGACCTCTGAAATGAGGCTATCAAATTCCAGCAGAACTTCATCATCATCCAAAGTTCGAGTCCAACGCGGGCGAGGCTTGGCAGGACTCATGATGCGTGGGGTGCGAACTGAGAGATTGGGATTGGGTTCCAGGTCCTCCCTACTTAACGTAGTGCCCAAACGTCGAAACATGGCCACCACTTTGCCATCCACGCTGGGCTTGGCCCATGGTCGACTTGTTAAAGCGGTCGAAGTCGCCGGTGTGACAGGTGTGACCTCCTTGCGCCTGGGCAAAATATTTATAATTTTGCACAAAGAATTCGCTTTCCGAGGACTTTGTCTTCTTTTGTTAACACTAAACTTTGGTCGGCTCTTGAGCTGCTCCAGACAACATTGATGCAGCAATTTACTCATTCGTTTGAGGGATGACGCACTGCGTCTTCGCTTGCTATAGACACGGGGAACTGGCGCAGGTTGGTGCACTTGTGTCTGCTGAGTATGCAGCTGGGATAGGGGCTGGACACGTAACTGAGGACGCACTTGGGCTATGGGACGAAGTTTTGCCGGCTCTGGCTGCTGTTGCTGGACAAGACCGCTGCTGTTGTTACCCATATGCGAGGGACTTTGGCTCTGACTTTCCGCATCATTGCTGTTGAGTGCCTGCAGGGAGTGCCAATTGATGAGCCAATTGTTGCAGCTGAAGCAGAGAAACTTATCCTCATTAAGGGGCTGTAAAGGAAAAAGAAGAAAAAGAAATAAATGAATTAGAATTGAAACTCAGATATTGAAACTCAGATATTCATTTCGGTTAAGTTAAGAGCGTAAGTTTAAGTCGGACCTTCTCGACTTCGATATACCCGTTTCTCAGGGAAAGGATCAATTTAAAATCTCTTACATGTTTGGGGGCGTCTGTGTCAGCGGAATTTTTAAAGGGTATTTTCGATTTTACATGTGTGTGCTGTTTTTTTGCTCATTTATTCCCCGCCCGACACAGTTTGTAAGTAATCTGTATGCTACTTGGCACTTGGTCGTCATTTTTAAATAGGCTGCACATATGTCGGAAGCAGACGAATCTGACTGCAATATCCAATTGTCTATATAACATATGATATAACATGACGCAAGCCACCAGAGCGATACGAACCGAAATTTTCACCGTTCATTAGGAAGATTGATAGACTAGGGAAGATGGTCCAGTTTATAGAAGGAGTGGTGGTGATTCTAGATGGTTTTTAGGCGCTAAACATGAATCTATTTGGCAAAATGATTTATCACGTCAGGATTTTTGGTAATTTGATCTCTTCAATAAACTGAAAGGAGAAGTGCAGATTTTCGAGTTTCCATATCTTAATATGCGTTCCTTTCATGATTATAGGTAAAGTAGAAATAAAATTCAAAAACTGATAAGCACTAATAAAATCAAAATAATATTCAAAATCCTACAAGGGTATGTTAACTTCGGTAATCCGAAGTTACCTTTGCTTTATTTTTTATACACTTGCAAAGTGTATATTAATTTTGCCCCGAAGTTTGTAACGCATTGAAATTTTCATTTCCGACGAGCTGATTCGATTGAGCTTTGTCCGTCCGTCCCTCAGTTTTAAAGCTATCGAGCTGAAATTTTGCACATAGTTTTCTTTTTACTGCAAGCAACTGTCGGAACCGCCCGGATCGGATGACTGTATCCTATAGCTGCCATAGGAACGATCTGACGGAAGATAAGTCATTGTGAGAAAAACTTTTTTTATTTTTAATGATAGCGTTCTTAAAGTCAAGCTGTTACACAGCTCTGCAAAAATTAGTCAAAATCGAATAAATATATCTTATAGCTCCCATAGGACCCCTCGGTCGGAAAATGAAAAACTTCTTTGTTTTTCATCATAGCGTTCTAAACTCAGGAATTATGAATATTATAAGCCATTTAGCAGATTGCTAAATTGGATCGGAATCGGAAGACTTTATCCTAGAGCTGCCATAGAACCGATTGGTCGGAAAAGGGGATGTAATTAGAAAACTTATTTGTTTTTGATCGTACCGTAATCCAATTTGAAAGTCAACAATCCGATTCTTAATGATATTAAAGTTTTAAATATTTAACATTTATACCTACCATGACTGAAAAACTAGAAATTCATTAAAAAATTATTCTTACTTGGTTTTGAAAAGGTAAAAATGCAAAATAATCTTAATTACAGAGTTTAAAGCTTTCCTTAGTAGCGATTGCGACATATCGGGCTAGAAACTACAAATTTAGGTTTTGGCCAGTTGTTCAGTGCATTTTCTCTTTTTGATTTACAGCTCTAAAAATCTTGTCGCAAAACTTTAGCTACTATAAAAATTTTTTTTTTGTTCACTAAAATATTGCCAAATGAAATTTATGTAACGTCCCTTCAGATTAAAACGAGAGCGTAAGTTAAAGTCGGCTCTGGCCGAAAGAAAAGGTTTATTAAAAAATATATTATTAAATCACAAAATACCCAGCGCAAATCACAAAATACTCAATAAGTATTGACGATTAAAATATGTTTTGAAGATTTGAATAATCTATCTTCAAAATTGAGGGAGCTATGAGGTTTTTTCAAAGTGGTTGCTCTAGCTCTTATAGTCTCTGAGATCTAGGCGTTCATACCGACGGATGGACAGACGGACGGACAGACGGACGGACAGAGGGACGGACAGACGGACGGACAGACGGACGGACAGACGGACGGACAGACGGACGGACAGACGGACAGACGGACGGACAGACGGACGGACAGAATTAAATTTTCCAATAATTCAAGAAAACAATATTAAAAATATTTTTAAAAGTACATTATAGAATTTTTTACCAATGTTGATTTTTTGTATGCTCATGGATGATAGCAAGGCAAAATAACTCAAAAAGAAGTGTTATCGGGAGTGCCCTGGCCTATAAAGGACAATTGAGCAAATCTTATCATTTATTAAACATTTGCAAAGCTCAAGCTCAAGATTAATAATTTGAGACAAAGCGCGAAAAGACTAAAAGCCAGCAATAAGCGAAGATACAATTAGCACAATTGGATCTTATCGGATACCCTGGAGAAAAAATGTTCGATATGTTGGTCTTTTAACTACGCTGAAATATCAAATCGAAATTTGTTCGTCAAGGCAATGGAAGGAATTGAAAGGCGAATTGAACTCTCATCTCCACTCAAGCCTAACCACAGACATCCTTAAAAATGCCGCTACGCCTATGCACTTAGTGATCACTTGCTTTCCAGCCTAACCACTAATGAGCCACCATCCTCCCCTGTTCACTCAAAGGTGCAAAAATGATCATAAAAAGTTCCAGAGCAAACTCATGGCATATTAATTACCATCAAGCGGACCTCAACATTCCTCGGGTATCAATAATTTCGTGCACCTGCCAACGAAAATTGCGCCCAGCAGCTGCCCCAAAAAGTTAAAAACCAAACAGACTGAAAACCAGTCAAAAAGGGATAATAAAGAAACCCGTTTACCCTTGTCTTGGCGGGCCACGCGTTTATCGTGAACGTAAACCGTAACTGTGACATTAGGCACGCGCAAGCGCGACAGCTGCTTAGGACATTAGAAGGAGATAGGGATAGAGATTACCTTTGCTGAAAAGGTGTGCACCAAATGCACGAATACAATCGAATTTATAAAAACCCAAAAGCCATATGTAAACGGAATAATAATGCAAATTGGAGGCCAGGTGCAATGCGCCACAGCCAGACGCACACGCACAAGCAGCAAAGTAGAAGGATAGGGAACCGAAGGTAAGGTACGGCACGACAGGCTGCAACGACCATTGAGGGCTTTAATTATGGAAAAAATAGTGTACGATAATGTTAAGGGTGGCGGTTGCTATATGGCGATCAGGCAGGTGGCCTATGGATTTGGCATAACGGATAAAATGAAAACGAAAAAACCAATGGGAGAAACGCCTAGAATATAGAGGGAGAAAATAGAATTCAAGTAAAGTTTATTTAACTTATTTTAAATTATTTTAGTTAACTTGTTAGATATATTGTTATCCATGTTCTGGGTGCGGAACTGAAACTTATCAAAACGTATGTTTCGATGTAAAAATCTATTTTGGGTCGACTTATATATTGGGAACTCATGATTAAAAGGGTATTATAGGTATGGGCAATTGTATAAAAAAATACTTTTCCATCCCCATAAAGTAATATGTTCTTGATCAGCATCAATAGCCGAGTCGATTTAGAGACTATAAGAGGTAGAGCAACCAAATTTGGTTAAGTCGTCCTTGGTCTTCACGTAGTAATTTATTATATTTTCCTGTCCCTTCCATTAATTTTAGAGTTTAAGTTAAAGTTGGCCCTGCCTCACTTTGATATACACAGAGAAAAGAAAGTCAAGATTACAATCTCAAAATTAGACAGAGAACACATCCTTAACCTATAATATAGTCTCTTTTTGGCACTTGCAAAGTGTATATTGCCCAGAAGTTTGCAACGCAAAGAAATAATAAAATGTTGCACAGAGTCTTCTTTTTACTGCACTAATTTGTCGGAACCGCCTGGATCGAATGACTATATCCTATAGCTGCCATAGAAATGGTCTGTCAAATAGCTAGTTCTAGTGAGAAAAACTTTATTATTTTCCATCGCATTGTATCACCAATCGAGTTATATATAATTTTTATATGCTTCCACACAATTTTGGAAAAATAGCATATAGCTGGCATAGAAATGGTCTGTCAAAAAACTAGTTCTAGTGAGAAAAACCTTTTTAGTATCAATGATAGCGTCTTTTAAAAATCAATTTTGACAACAATAGTGCTATTCCTTTTTTTCACCATCCAATGATGCAGTTGGGCTCAAAGCAATTCATATTAAAATGATCAATATAAACAAAATTGAACAAAACTTATGGAATTCTTTAAATGCTCGTTCCAACTAAAGCCGAAACGGGGTCGAACCCAGGCAACACAATCGGCCCTACTTTATGATTTAGTTGTTAGTGTTGTGCGCTTCTCTGGTCCCAAAATGAATATATTTTCAAACAGTCGAAAACCAAAAGGAAATCCTATTAACAACCGTTGAGAAGCCCTACAGGAATTCATCCCCGAAAACAACAAAGAAGACCCACAAATAAATGCCCAAAACTATTGTAGTTGACGTAGCGTAGTTGCTAGTTAGCAAAGACTTTACTCTAAGATGATCGAATTCCAAAATCTGATTTTATCGTGCTTACCCTCCGCTAGGGCACGTTTCTCAAATACACAACAAATAAAAATTGCTCAACAGTTTTAAAAGTTTACACAATGAATGTGGCAGAGCCCTCTGTGCCATGCGAAAACAAGAAGAAACTGATAAAGTAGTGGTAGCCGAGAGTGGAGAGTTATAAGGGTAAAGTAAACAGCAAATACAGCTGTCGTTTGAGAAGGTACAAAAAAAAAACAACATCAACAAAAAGGTTTTGGTTAACCCGCAGAAATTCGGAGCAATCATAATAAGAGACGAAGCAGCTCTGCTCCGCCTTCGCCCAAAGAAATGCACGAATTGTCGCACATCTGCCTCATCAAGCGGAGAGCAGGTTGGTGATTTGCCTGCAGCCTGGGAACGAAACGAATGCCTGCTACACAGGTAGCCATAGTAATCCAATACTTCAAACGAACTTCCCTAGAACCTGATTCCCATTGTCCTTATTAGAACAAGCTGTTGAAAATTATGGAAATGGAATGGACATTTGTATTAAGTGGCATATGCAAAGTGTCCCATTACCAAAAGGGAAATGCACCAGCTGCACTTAGGCGGGAGAGGGAGACATCGACCGGATATGCATGATGGTTGAAAGGGACCTTCAATCAACCATGTGGTGACACACAAAAACCACGTTATAAAAGAGTTTTGCACTTTTGGCATTTTCAGCTAAAAAGGAATTTCAAGAGCACACGCTTGGATGCTGCTCCTACCCCGGGTTCATCCCCTTTAACCCACACACGCACACACACACACGCACACAGGCAGACACTCACTCATTCGCACTCCCACCATAACGATACTGGGAGCGCTTTCCGTCGAAGGACGTTGTAACTCTGACGATGACTCATTCACCAGTCTTATCGATTTTTTCACAACAATTTTTTACCTGGAACTTAAATTTCGCCTGGATTAATTGAACTATATTTGGTCCAGAGCGCGGCTCGTAGATATTAATCGTTTGATTTGTATGACAGCCGCAAATGAGGCAGGTGCGTTTCAGGTATTCCGATGAGGCGGCCGGAGGGGCCATAGCCGCTGGCTCTGCCTGATGATTATCCGCAGACATTTTGGCGACACACTCAAATAACACAAAAAAAATTATAACTAGGAAATTGTTTGCTGGAGGTTTTTCACTCCGCTGACGTCACTAAACTACCGTTAGTTTCCTCCAGAACTATTATTTTTTTTTTGCGTGGGTGGTGGCGCGAAAATCAAGCTACGTTAAGCAATAATCGACAAACACAGAGAGAGAAATTGAGAGAGCGCGACCACGTCCTTTGCGTTGCACGCACAAAATTCGAATGAGGCAGGAAAGGAACGACAACACGAAGTGGCACTTCGTTGAACAAGAAAGCGATGGACAAAAGCCGCGTGCTGTGTGTATGAGATTGTATGCAGGGAAGGAACCAAACCAGGGAGAGAGAGCGTGAGCATTGGGGAGAACGCCGAAATGAACAAAGCAACAACAAAAGGAACTAACAGATACTACAATTGAGTACATAGGTATAAAACTATCTTAAGGGGTTATATAAATACGCAAGGGCCGAAAAGGACGTTATTTTCAAAATATTTTGTTAGATAGGGATTTTATTAAACAGATGCAAGCAGGGAATAATACCGTAACCGTTAACCGAAATAAACCGTTTCGAGCCACATAACGATATTGATACCGAAACCGATATTACCATTTTTTTGAGAACCTAAAACCGTTAACCGTTACGATAGGAACAGAAAAAAAACGGAACTACAGCTGTTTTGGTTTCAAATTATTTATCTTATTTCAAAAATGTATTTCAGCTGGTAAGATAGCAATATAGACACTCAGAAAAAAGGTCTTATATTTTAGAAATTCGCCCTTATAGCAAAACCAAAATCAAATTCTTTTTTTAAAGATAAAAAAGATTTAAAGAAGAGCTATAGATAAAGATAAATATAAACCCTCTAATTATATGTAAAGAATTTCTAAGCCTCAGAAAAATCCTCCCTAAATGTTAGAAACATTTTAATATAAATTTTAGAAATGAAGTTTCTTGACTTAAATCATATTTAGCTCTCAAATTTAGAAATTCCTATATTAAGAAAAATGTAGTGCAAGAAAAAGCTCATGCAGATTTTACCAGATTTTTATGGGCTATATTGGACCGCAGTCTTATAGTAAGGGTTCAAATGTATCCAAATAGCAAAATATCTCTATTATTGGCGGGGATGCGGCAGATTTTAGCGCTGATTAAATCGAACCATAATTCAGAAATATTTTCTGCGCTTTAAAAAGATTTTGCAATAGAATTTTACTTTTTTATTTGTAAATTTACGTGATATGAGATGATGAGAAATCGGTCCTAAGGCGAGCTTTACTGGGCATCAAAAGATGAAAATAAAACGAGAGCGTAAGTTGAAGTCGGCACTGCTCGACTTCGATATACCCGTTACTCAGGGTAAGGTTTATTTAAGAATATTTTATTAGATCACAACATTCCCAAATTGTGAAAGATATGGGTTTTTTTCCAAATTGCGGGGGTGGCAACTCTACTATACCTCATCTGATCGGGAACTGATATATGGCGGATCGATAAGTAATGATGATTAAAATATATGTTCAGAATGTTCGAACAATCTATTTTCAAAATTGTGGAAGATATGGGCATTTCCGCAGAAAAGTCTACCATGACCGAAAAATTAAAAGTTCATTAAAAGTTTTATCTAACTTGATCTAAACTTTTTCTAAAAAAAGTAAAAATGCAAAATATTTTTTAATTAACGAGTTTAAAGCTTTCCTAAGTACAGATAGCGATATATGTGTCTAGAAAGTACAAATTTACGTTTTGGCCAGTTTTTCAGTGCATTTTCTTTTTTCAATTTACAGCTCTCAGAGTCAATGTGCAATTCCACTCTTTTCGCAAAAGTTTAGCTACAATTAAAATTGATTTTTTTTGTTGCGTCGAATCATTTTAGAAAAATTTTCTTCACTAAAAAAATTGGCAAACGAAATTTAAGTAACGTAACGTCAGTAACGTCACGTCAGATATAAAAAGCTAATACAAAAAGAACGAGAATTGATTTTTATATTTGGTAAATTGGAAAATAAACTTATATTATTCTAAAAGCAACTGAAATAAGTTTCATACATAAAGAGTTTCTCAATTCGCAGAGTTTTGCAATTTTGTTATCCAAGTCAAAACCCACTTCCGTTTTAAGTAACGTCACTTCAGGGCATATTTTAACAGATTTCTTTGAATCCTCTGGGTCGATTCTTGTAATTTTTTTTTCTAAATAAAGTGCTTTTGAATTACAATTAAAATATACAAAAAAATTTATAAACTTGTCTCTTTCATTTTTCTTTTTTATATTTTATCGTACGAATGTCACGTCACGTCAGAAAAGAAATGCCCATATGAGGTTTTTTTCATATTGCGGGGGCGGAAAGGGGCGTGGCAAAAATGTGAAACATACTTGATCTGCGTGCAGACAATACTAGTCTACTAGTCATACAGACAGACGGTCAGACGGACGGACGGACGTACGGACGGACGGACGGACAGACGGACATGTCTATATCGACTCGGCTATTGATGCTGATCAATAAATATAATAAATATACACATTATGGGGTCGGAAATGCTTCCTTCTGCCTGTTACATACATTTGCACGACCTTAGTATACCCATTTTACTCTACGAGTAACGGGTATAAAAATAGAAGGCTAACATCGGCTACGCCGATGTTTTAAATACCCTTGCAGTTTTTGAAAGACGCTACAATTGATAACAAAAAACTTTTTCTCACAATAACTAGTTTTTGGACCGACCGTTTACGACACACATAAAGTATATATATTCTTGCTCAGCATGACGAGCTGAGTTCATTTCAGTCTGTCCGTCCGTCCGTCTGTCCGTCTGTTTCTATGCTATCTCCTCCCTCAGTTTTAAAGCTATCTTCACCAAACTTTGCAAAAAGTCTTTAAATACAAATACGCTGCACATTTGTCGGAATCGGCCGGATCGGAGACTATATCATATAGCTTCCATAGGAACGATCGGTCCAAAAACTAGTTCTTGGTATATATTAGCTTTATGTACTTTCACACAATTCTTGAAAAAATAATCAAAATCGGATGACTATAGCACATAGCTGCCATATAAACGGTCGGTCCAAAAATAAGTTCTAGTGAGAAAAACTTTTTTGTTTTCCATCATAGCATCACCAATCGTGATGTATATTAGTTTTACATGATTCCACACAATTCCGGAAAAATTTATCAAAATCAGATGACAATACCATATAGCTGCCATATAAACGGTCGGTTCAAAAACTAGTTCTAGTGAGAAAAACTTTTTTTGTTTTCCATCTTAGCATCACCATTCGTGGTATATATTAGTTTCATGAACTTCCACACAATTCTGGAAAAATTTATAAAAATCAGATGACTATAGCATATAGCTGCTATATAAACGGTCGGTCCAAAAACTAGTTCTAGTGGGAAAAACTTTTTTGTTTTCATCGTAGCGTCACCAATCGTAGTATATATTAATTTTATATGCTTACACACAATTCTGGAAAAATTTATCAAAATCGGATGACTATTGCATATAGCTGCCATATAAACGGTCGGTCCTAAAACTAGTTCTAGTGGGAAAAACTTTTTTGTTTTCATCGTAGCGTCACCAATCGTAGTATATATTAGTTTCATATACTTCCACACAATTCTGGTAAAATGTATCAAAATCGGATGACTATAGCATATAGCTGCCATAGGAACGATCGGTCTAAAACTAATTCTAGTGAGAAAAACTTTTTTGTTATCAATGGTAGCGCCTTTCAAAAACTGCAAGGGTATTTAAAACATCGGCGTAGCCGATGTTAGCCTTCTATTTTTTTTTTCATATCAACTGATTAAACCTGGATTATTTTTTTGTGTAAGAATCTTACCTTAATTTACCTATTGAACAATTCGTTTAACAGACTGTCTTCAGTATTAAAGATCTGTTTTCACTTTTGATAAATATTCTTCTTTTGAGAAAGCATTTCATACCTCTCCTTTGTAGCGATTTCTGCCACGTTGAGTCTTAAAGCATAGTTCCTGGGACGTGGGATTACTAAGCTCATATTATATATGCTTAGCTCGTCGGCATGCTAATTCTTCTTCCAGTTCAACATTTGGGAAATCCACAAACTCTCAACTAAAAAGTCCAAGTCCCTTTTTTTACTTACTATCAAATTCGCTGCGCGTATCTGTAAACCTATTTATAATGGTATGTATTGCAGTGCCACACAGCTCGGAAACATTTTGCTACGGTACTCCAGCACTTGGACTTCGACCATTCATCAATTCATTCATGAAAACGGCCAGCGCAAACTCCTTTGTTTACTATGGCGCATAGTAAAAGTAGCGGGCCAACTGCTTCAGCATCGTGAGCATCTTCTTAACCCAGTCCGAGAGTCAGGTAAGGGCACAATAAGATGAAACCAGCGAAGAAGGAAGAAAAAAAAAACGAAAACATCTGTCGCATTGAGCAGGCATAAAAATCCGGTTGCAAGCTGCAACATTGGCTCAAAATGAGAAATGAGAGAAGGAGAGAACATATGATTGAAACGCACCTTTTCCTTTTGTATTTTGGAGTAACAGAGCAGCTGCCAATGCCAATGCCGGTGCCAGTGCATGGCTGGGATGTGGTGGACAAATGCACACATGCTACTTGTTGTTTTCTGAGTCTTCCTAATGGAAGATAAGTCGTAGTTGAGATTGTTAAGGGGGTCTTCTACCTTTGACGAGTGTTTTATGAGTGTTTTTTAAAAAAATTGTGGAGGGAAAACCATAAGAGCTTTTTCAATTTGGTTTTTTAAAAATTTACTTTAATTAATTAAATAGAAAAATAAAAAAAAAAACTGTTAGAATTCGAGGGTTTTTCAAAAAGTTATCAGCCTGCCAATTAAGGCCTCAAAAAAAAGGTGTAGAGGTGGTGGCCATGATTCCGGGACTCCAGGTTATCGGAATTTAAAACGGTAAATGAGGTTATGAGGTTTATCAATCATAATAAAAAACATTTTTTTTTTTTAAATTTACAAACATTTAAAAAAATTAATTCGATTTCGACGTTTTTTTTTGCTGTTTAGTGTAAAAAAAATAGTAAAAAAATTTGTATCTTCATGATTGAGGTACGGGCCAGAATTACATTAATTCGATTGCAATATGGTTGATCAAAATCCGTTCGGTAGAACTGGCCCAATCATGGCTACCAGGTCAAAAACCGTGGTTTAGAGAAAAACGCGCTTAAAAATTTGAGCAACGTTGAAAATACTCACGTTAGCTTCACTAAAATTGATATATCTGCTAAACTATTTCGAATATTTGAAAATGGTTTAAAGGGATGAAAGCTGTAATAATAAAAAAACAAAAATATTTTCAAAGGTAGAAGACGACCCCCTTAAGGAAGCAACTCCGAGGGACACTGAGTTCGATCTGTGTTTTGTTGAGGCAGCATCTGCCAGGACTAAGTAGGGATAAGTTTGGATATTGTTAAGTTGTAATCAAGATCAAATTTGGGTCAACTCTTTGAATTTAACGGTCGCAAATTGGTCTTGGCAAGAGCCAAGATAGGTAATGAACTGCTTTCAGTGGTCATAACTGGTCATAACTTGCTCAACTGTTTATTGATTTTGGGTTTAATTTTTAAATTGCTAAATATTTATTTATTTATTATAATTAAATTTTATAGATGGGACTCGGCGTCTTTTGAAGTAGTGATATATGAAAGCATACTTTTAGGCCTTTTTAAATTTGAAATTGATACATAGATGGCGCTTTAATTGTGATATCTATTTAAGATGGCAAATTAGTGTCGCCATCTATACGTCAGCTCTACACTTTCGAATGTAGATGGGAGCGTTTGCTATTGCTATTGCTTGTGTATTGAGTTGGGCCAATTTGTAAAATGTAATTGGAACAGAATAAAAATAGAGAAAATCTAACTGTCGCCTAAAATTTTATACGCTTGCAGTTAAATTAAAATAATTTACATATTTAGTTTCTTACAATATTTTTGTTTTGAGTGATTTCCAGAGCTGACCAATAGATGGCGCTTTTTAAGTAACCATACGACCTTTGATTTTGTGGAGCTATTTTGTAACGAACCTTTTTTATGCCATCCTGCGCTCAGGGCAGTCGTGGCTCGCTCCAACAAATTTATAAAACGAAGTTTTGGTATAAATGATAACACTGTTAAATTACTTTAACCATCTTAAAATTTATTTTATCTGCTCAATGAAGTAGAATACGAAACATAAATATAAAAGGAAAATGAAATCGTTCGTTTCGGTAAGCAAAAATAAAGCAATTCTGAATACTTATTTTTTATATTTATACCCGTTACTCGTAGAGTAAAAAGGGTATACTAAGTTCGTGCAAATGTATATAACAGGCAGAAGGAAGCATCTCCGACCCCATAAAGTATATATATTCTTGATCAGCATCAATAGCCGAGTCGATATAGACATGTCCGTCCGTCCGTATGAACACCTACAATTTTTTCAGTGTAGACTTGTATTGTCTGCAGGCAGATCAAGTTTGTTTCACGCCCCTTCCCGCCCCCGCAATATGAAAACAACCTCATAGCTCCCACAATTTTGAAAATAGATTGTTTGGACCTTCTAGACATTACCTACCGATCCGCCATACATCATTTCTTGATCAGATGAACGATAGAAAAGTTCACGCTCCAGCAATTTGAAAAATATCTCATATTTCCCACAATTTTGGAAATAGATTGTTCGAACCTTCTAGACATATATTTTAATCATCATTACCTATCGATCCGCCATTCATCATTTCCCGATCAGATGAGCTATAGTATAGTTGCCACCCCCGCAATTTGTAAAAAAACTCATATCTTCCACAATTTGTGATCTAAAAAAATATTCTTAAAAAAAAACCTTACCCTGAGTAACGGGTATATCGAAGTCGAGCAGGGCCGACTTCAACTTACGCTCTCGTTTTAACAAATAAATTGGAAAAACCTAGGGACAAACAAAGTTATGAAAACCTTGGACCTCAAATTTCTGAACCATTGGTAAAATTTGGTTCTTACCGCCGAACTGGACGTCTGCACAAATGATTATGGTTTGTAAGGATTGTTGCATTTTTCGTTCTGGGCGATAACGATAACCTTGGGAGACCGGACTATCGATGAGTCCATTGGGGTGCCCAATCTTTTACGGGGTGGCAACGCTACGAACCGGTGATCGGGTTCAAAGCTCTGGCCGGTTCGCTCACACGGTTTGGCGGGAGAGCCGAAGCGGTTAGTGGGAGGCAATTCAATTATGCAGGTCGTTAACCCCAACTGTTGGGCTTGACATTGGAGTAGGTCAGGGCCAAAGTGAGAATTGGGACGAGGGCATATATGCGACTAGGGGCTGTTGCTCAGGCCATAGTCTTTTGCCAGCCAGAGACGAAGATCGTCAAATAAACCCAAAGAGGCTGAATTAATAACTCTATCAAATTGTCGGGCCAGAGTGAATATATATGCCTATAAATACATTGCGGTTAAAAATTCCAATAAAAGACTTGTGAAATTAAATTAAACAAACAAAAAATTAAACAACAAAAAGTAAAGCAGACAAAGTGAGTTACAGAAAAAATTTTAAGTTGTAGCAAATGTAAAATATTTAAAAAAAAAAATTACAGCGTGGTCGGATTGCTTGGCACCGACCACATATCTTTTTCTGGGATTCCGCTCGAGCTGGTAACCACGGATTCCTCATCCTGAATAGCGAGAAGCCCAAAATTTGAAGCAGCAAAACCGGAACATAACAAAACCCCCATCAAAAGTGAGTGTGTTCCGAGGCGAGCCAATCCGGTCTACAAATACCGGGTTTGGTCTGTGAGGAGCGGCTACTATTACAATTTAAATGCCATTTTTCTTGAGCCCAAAGACAAAAGTGTGAGACTCATATTTCAAAATAATTAAGTGTTTTTATTGACCATAAAAATAAAATAGAAACGGCAAGCAAAAATATTAAAACAATTGAAAATAAATATAAAAAAAGGGAAAAAAAGAAGGAGAAAAGTATACAAAAAAATTAGATTAAGTCAGATAAAATTATATATTAGTGGCCTTTAGCCAAGAAAAAAAAAAACCCTCACCCATATTAAATACACAATTGTGAGCATCGGTACGATCCATGCTGGAGAAAAAAGAGACAAAAATATTAATAAATTCAAATTAAAAAGCGTGCCAATTTCTTCCCTCTACGTCATAACTAAGGAGCTCTTTAGGTAGGTCAAGGTAGATGTAAGACATTTATTTTTGCACATTTATTTATTCTATTTATTTATTTATTTATTTATTTGTTGAATACCATTCACTTGCATGGTGGATGACCTCTAAGAGATAGTCATGATTGCACAGAAGGGGAGGTGTTAGTCCATTGTTTTTTTTTGTTGATATATAAATTTGTATTAATTTAAGTGAGTAAAGATTCGTTATTTATATGTCGTGTATAAAAGTAAAAGCTGTCAATATATTGTTCGTTTGATGAAAAACAAACCATGAAGTGGTAAAGATTTTTGGGAGGGGGAGATGAAGCCATTTGTAACCGCCATGGCCTAACGTAGAGTGGGTCAGAGGAGTCGGTATAATGGGCAGTTGGAGGATGATTCCACTGCAGGTAGGGTGGGTGCGCCTGAATCCCGGACAGGGATTCGATTTTGGACGGAGCAGGAAGAGATTATGTGTTGTTTGTTTTGTTCTAGTCGAGTCGAGGTTATTTCGTATGTAGTATTTTTTTTGTCGAGGTTTTGTTGTGTTGTAGGTGTATATCGGTAGAAGTTGATTGTGTGAACTGCAGGGCTTTGGGATGGACACCATCCCTGAGATTGACAGAGCCAGCCGGCATAGCCCAATGAAAAATAAGTCAGTTCATAACAGGATTTTTATATTTAATTTTGCCCAGACATTTGTAACGCATAGAATATACGCTGCTATACGTTGGAACCGACCGGATCGGATGACATGAAAGATCGGTCCATGATAGCGTCTTAAACTCAAAAATTATTAATATTTACTGCTGTCACCCTGTTCTGCAAAATTTGGTCAAATTCAGATGACTATATCCTACAGCTGACATAGCACTTATTGGTCGGAAAATACAGGGTTGCCCATTTTCGACGGACCCATGTTTTTTTTTAAAAAATCAAAGAAAAAAATAAAAATTTGGCGGTTGGCAATCTTAATCATTTAATTTGTTCCAAGTAGATTTGTTTACATCAATTTTTGAATATGATATCTCTCAAATAGCCGCTTCTGGCGTTGATGGCGTATTGTGCCCTTTTTGCAGTATTTTCCATCGTTTTCGCCAACATTTCGGCCGGAATAGCGGCTATTTCTTCACGAATGTTGTCCTTGAGCTCTTCTACGGTTAACGTAAACCTTTGACTTCAAATATCCCCACAAGAAGAAGTCAGGCGGCGTCAAATCGGGCGAACGCGGTGGCCAGTCCAAATCAACACTTTTCGACATCAAACGGCCCGGAAACAATTTCTTCAGAAAATCGATTGTTATGCGACTTGTGTGCGGTGGAGCGACGTCTTGTTGAAACCAGAACTGCCTCATACGCTTTCGACGAATAATTGGCATCACAAAATTGGTCATCATGTCGCGATAACGCTCCTGGTTGATGGTAACAGCATGGCCATTTTCATTTTGGAAGAAAAACGGCCCAATGACCGTTTTCGCACTAACGCCGCACCAAACTGTGACTTTTTCGTCATGAAGAGGCACTTCTTGAATCTCCTGAGGATTTTCAGTGGCGTAAATACGGCAATTTTGCTTATTTACGGTCCCATTCAATGTGAAATGGGCTTCATCGGACATGATAATCGTTGATCGTTGAGTTTTCACAATTGACTTGTTCTGTTGAATGTAAATTTCAACTATTTCAGAGCGCTCGCGTGGCGTGTATTGTTCCATGGTAAAAATCTGCTTGGACTGACGCTTCAAACGCGGTATGTCATTAAGCGATCTGACATCTCTGTCAAAAGTTATGGCGTTGCCAGATGGGTCCGTCGAATATGGGCAACCCTGTACTATTTTTTTTCTGATAGAGTTCTTTGAGTTCCGACTCAAACGATTCCAATTCCAATCGGACTTCTATCTGTAATACCCTAGCCTTGCGAGATAGTAATAACATTTTTCTACGGCCCATGCCAGGGCCAGGATTTCTTTTTCAGTCTGCGATGAAGTAAAGGAGCTAGAATTTGAATTTATTATTTTAACTATCGATATATTTAAGTATTCAATATGTTCAAAAGAGTGCTACGCCTACTCTATATGCTTTATTTATAGATGAGTTGTCAAAGTCAAAATTTGTGTAAAAATCAATTTTACAGATATGAAAAAGTGGGTCGGAAGATGGGGCCAACATGTTGAAAAGGTACTCATTATACTCTGTACCGAAGGTACACAGAGTATATTGGGTTTGTGCCTGAAGGAAACATCTCCGACCCTATAAACTATATATATTATTGGTCAGCATCAACAGCCGAGTCGATATAGCCATGACCGCCTGTCCGTCTGTCCGTATGATCAAACAGATCTCAGAGATGTTAAGAGCTAGAGGTTTGAAGTGTATGAACATATAATTCTCATACCTGCAGGCAGATCAAGTCTATTTTTAATTTTTGCCACGCCCCCTGCCTCCCCCGCAAATTAAAAAAACGTAATAACTCCCACAATTTTGAAGACAGATAGTTCGAACATTCTGTACATATATTCTACTACTCATTATTAATCGACCCGCCAAACAACATTTTTCGATAAGATGAACGATATTAGAGCTATAAGCAGCGATTGGTAGAACTTACTAGAAAAAGAGAGCGAGAGAGTAAAAGCTATCTGGTAATTTCCCAATTGGACTTTGTTTGAAGGCGGTATCTAATTGAACTGCGCCGGTCTCAGTTTCCCCCCTCCCTTCTATCTCATAGATATTTGTGTAAGGAGGCAAAGACCAATTTTGAGAGGAGCGATGCAATTGAGATGGCCAGCAGTCAGAAATCACTCGTGATTTCCGCGTGACTAATATAGATACGTTTATGATAATAGGAAATTATATACAAATTTTATAATTTGGCGAGTTATGTACCAGGGTAATTCTACTCATCATTACTTGACGAGCCCCCATACATCGTTTTCCAACCAGATGAACGATAGTCGAAAGAGTTGCCACCCCCAGATTTTGAAAAATACAAACAGGTACAGAGTATATTACAGTCGGGCTTGACCGACTTTCTTACTTGTTTTATAATTTCACCAATAATTATTCTTCATATTACAGCTTTTCATATTTCTAGGCCCTTTAAAATTCTTACCCATTCTTTATCTTATCTCATTGGCTAATCGGCAGGACATTGCGAAAACCGCAGATCGCCAAATTTTATGGCGTAAAAAGGGACTGCGTAAAAAAGGGACTGCGACTTGAGTCTTCAATTATTCCGACCTTGTTACCTTGTCTATAAGATATAGACATCCGTTCTGGAGGGCTCCCACATATTAGCAGCGTGAAGTAAAAGTAAGACTGTGCAAAATTTCAGTTCTATAGCTTTAAATCTGAGGAACTAGTTTTTTGTTTATTTTCCTCCATTTAGTTGAAATAATTCGAGCATGGACCGTTCCATTGTTTAAAACCTCGACAATTTTAATAGCAACGGAATGAATCTAATATATTAAAATCAGTGGATATATAGATTAACCACGATGGCTGAGGAATGCGGGTTGCAGATATGGAAATTTCATAATTTCAACTTTACCCACCACTGGTTAAACTATATTGTTCTAAGCGATTTTTTCTGAAATTTTGTAGTAAAAGTCCATTAATTTTTTACGTTGTCCCAATAAATTTGTTTACCATTTGTCGACGCTATTCGCATATTTCACGGCACGCCTCGTCTTTGTAACGCATAGAAGGAAGCATCTCCGTCCCCATAAAGTATATATATTCTTGATCAGCATGAACGAACTGATTCCATAAAGCCATGTCTGTCTGTTTTTATGCTATCTCCTCCCTCAGTTTTAAAGCTAACTTGACCAAACCTTGCAAAAAGTTTTTAAATAGCTGCCATAGGAACGATCGGTCGGAAAATAAGTTCTAGCAAGAAAAACTTTTTTGTTTTCCATCGTCATCAATCGTGGTATATACTAGTTTTAAATGCTTCCACATAATTCTAAAAAAATTTATCTGAATCGGATGACTATAGCATATAGCTGCCATAGGAACGTTCGGTCTAAAAATTAGTTCTTGTGAGAAAACATTTTTTGTTGTCAATGGTAGCGACTTTAAAAAACTGCAAGGGTATTTAATACATCGGCGTAGCCTATGTTAGCCTTTTATTTTTATACTCTGTACCGAAGGTACACAGAGTATATTGGGTTTGTGCAAATGTATGTAACAGCCAGAAGGAAGCATCTCCGACTCCATAAAGTATATATATTCTTGATCAGCATCAACAGCCGAGTCGATATAGCCATGTCCGTCTGTCTGACCGTCTGTCCGTATGAACGAAGAGATCTCAGAGATGGTAAGAGATAGAGATTTGAAGTGTATGGAACATATATTTCTTATACTTGCAGGCAGATCAAGTTTAGTTTTGATTTTTGCCACGCCCCCTGCCTCCCCCGCAAATTAAAAAAAACTGAATATCTTCCACAATTCCGAAATCGTAACTCCGAAGTTACGTTGTTCGAACCTTTAAGACATATATTCTACTCATCATTTCTTATCAAGCCCCCATACATCGTTTTCCGATCAGATGAACAATAGTGGCGCTATATGTAAAAAGAAAATTTAATGCAACGGCAACAAAAAAGCAGCCACTTACGAGAAAGAGAGAGCGAGAGGGCAATGAGCTTACTGGACTGCGCCGCTTTCGGTTCCCCCCTCCCTTCTTTCCAATAGATTGTGTAAGTAGGCAAAGACAGAAGTATGAGAGGAGCGATGCAAATGAGATGGCCTGCGGTCAGAAATATGATAGATATGATTATGTTAATAGGAAATTATATACAAATTTTATAATTATGTATTAGGTAGTATTAGTTATGTAGTATTAGTTATGTATTAGGGTAATTCTACCCATCATTACTTATCGAGCCCGTACATCGTTTTTCAACCAGATGAACGATAGTCGAAAGAGTTGCCACCCCCAGATTTTGAAAAAACCTCACACTTTAAAGTTATCAGTTACATACAAACAGGTACAGAGTATATTACAGTCGGGCTTGACCGACTTTCTTACTTGTTTAAATTGTTTAACAATGAGGCCATTGAGCAGATAATATCGATAAGCGTTTTGTGTTTTTTTTAGTTTATTTTCATTTATTAAATTAGAAATAAGCGTTTTCAACATAAAAATGTCAATTTCATACGACCTCTAAAAATATACTATGTAGTATACGTAGTTATTTTAAAACTAATCAGTAATCGAGTGTCTCTGATGAATGCGCCCAATGTGTGAACATTTTTTTTTTGTGCGCTAACATTTTATTCTATGTTAATTTTTGGCGGGAAGTTTAAATAACATTTTTCATGTTACAAAAAATGTTTTCTTCACGTACGTGTTGCACGATTTCAGGATCAAGATTATCATTCTCCAAATTTCATTACCCAATAAGGGTAGCTAATTAGTTTTGGGGCGGTGTTAGCTATCATGCGGTTAGCTAACCATACTGAGTTGGCGAAGAAATTGTTAGTAGCTTGCACCTGCTTTATTGCCAAATACGGTCCAACAAGATCATGAAGTATTTGAGGAATGTTAATTTTGGTCCCGAAATCGGATTAGTTCGCGTAAAAACAGACGGACAGCCAGACGGAAATGATCTCAGCTCGTCATGCTGATCAAGAATTTATTATAGTTTATGGGGTCGGAATTGAATATTTCAATGCATTACAAACATCTGAGCAAAATTAATTTACACTTGCAAGTGTATAATGAACCACAATTCCCGAGTTTCCTTACTCTAACCTTGAACCACATAAAATATTTTATTTACGGGGTTGGTCAGTAGCTAAATTGAAGGATATCATCATTGTAACCCATGCGTCATCGAGCACTCTTGAGGTTTTCAGAGAAAAGCAAAATAATATAGGTTATCACCCGCTGCCAAAACATCGTCGCCCGCTTCTGCTTCTACAATCTCGCCCGATTCTCACGCCTCACCCGAAAATTATCCCGCTGCTGAGAAACCAAGTGGAAGCACCTTAGAAAGCGCCCCGTAATCAACGATAGAAGCGGGCACACGGGGACCCCCCATACGCACGTGCGAAAGTTGTAAGTCGCGCAAAATAATTGACTTGACTTTATAATTGCAACAAAAAAAACATGTCTCCTACTGCGCCCAAGGCCCAGCATGTGGTTCACGTTCACCCAGGCGCTCGGATGAAGCCGATTGGGCGCCCCAGACTTCAAATCTCTAGGGGATGAAGAACCTGAAGCAACCCCCTTGAGAATACTAGAGTCGAGTTTGCCGGCTTCAATGGGAATGGGAGTGAGTGCTGGGTGGCTGCCCATATGTTTCGCGCTCTCTCTCTCTTTCTTTCTCTGGGTTTTGGTTACTCTCACGGAGTCTGCTCTGTGCAGAACCATTTTGTTTTAAGAGCTTCTGTATTTTGGTGCTGTGTGTTTTGATGACTTTTGGGCCAAACAGACGCCACAACATTCAGTCAGTTGCCGACGCTGAAGGCGCAAGGATATCCAAAGCGCTGACGAGGGATTTTTAAGTGTAACTCACACGTGTTTGGCGCGCAAACCATAATCCGAACGAAGTGAACCCTAAGAAGTGTTGCCCGTGATTTCCACCGTGTTTCCTTTAAATACCATCCTGGCCATGTCCCGACGCAAACAGGCCAAACCGCGCGCCTGCCTCAAACGTAAGTTGAGTGGTCAGCTCCCCAGTGGCCGGAACATGACATTGACTCCATGTCCATGTGCCTCTGATTGATTTGCTTTGATAACCCCAGTGGTTGTGGTAGGAGCGGCAGCAACAACATTACCCTGCCAAACTTTGCTCGCGGGACCACAAAATGTGACAAATGCAAATGGCCTCAGCCTCTGTGCTGCTGCTGCTGCTCCTGACTACGGGACTACTGCAGGTAGCTTGCAGGCAATGGCCAGCCTCCCATGGGACCTGCACACCTAACTGTCAGATATAGAGAGCGAGGGGCAGACGGGGTTGTGCCCCTCCTTCTCGAAAACCCAGAATGAGGTTGAAACATTGAGTGTTTTGGTAAACCAACAAGTTATGGTGCCCAGCAATTAAAGGCAACGACACGTTGTTACCCTTTTCCAAAAGGGAATTTGTGCGGAGGATAACAATAATCACATAACTTGTTAGTGTTAATATATATTATATAGGGTAAATATGCCCTATATATGTTACAACCGATGCATATAAAAGCTTTTAGGTAATCGGTTACTGTTAATCAAGTGTGTACCCATTAATCGATTCGGTGTTAGCCTCAATTAATGTTCCATAAAATTTAGATTTAGCGGAAACCGGTTATCAACCCCCAAGTGGTAAGGATCAGCATCAATAGCCGAGGCGATCTAGTCTTATCCATTTGTCTGTCCGTCTGTCTGTTTTTATGACATCTTTTCCATCAGTTTTAAGGCTATCTTGACCAACCTTTGGAAAACGTCTTAAAATGCATTTAGGCTGCGAATTTGTCGGATCCGACCTGATCGGATAACTATCGTTGCCATAGGAACAAACGGTCCAAAAACTAGTTTTAGTGAGAAAAACTTTTTTGTTTTCAATGCTAACGTCTGCAATTCTGTCTTAAAGTAGTACTATATGGAACCATATAGTTCTGGTAAGTTTGGTCAAAATTGGACGACTATATCGTATAGCTTCCATACAACTGAACGGTCTGAAAATCGTTCTTCACTTTTCTCACTAGAAAAACTGATATATTTTTTTGGTAGAGTATTTATACTTGAGACTTGGCGAGTAATCCAAACGTCCCGTGTTTTTTCCCTCGCCAGGGGCAAGTGAAATTTTTGAAAAGTTTTCTTTTTCTGCAATTCCATATTTTTGCTTTTAAAGCTCTGTCTAAATATTTCGCACACTTAGGGCCGTTTTCTCATCTTTCAAATTTTGGTGCTTTTTATGAAAATGTGTGTTGCCTGCTTTTAGGCCGCTTTTAAAATATCTGTGCTTGTGCTTACAACGACCCGCGTATGATTTTCAACGCGTCCTAAAAGTAGGCAATATACATTTTCTTAAAAAGCACCTAGATTTGGAAACCATGGAGATGAGAAAACGGACCTTAGCGTACGTTCAGAAAGATATTTTCTGTATACAAACTTTTCGGGACTTTTTATCCACTTTGTGGTGGAGTTTGTAAAAATTCTGATGTTCATCTCAAATGTAAAAGTTTTAACTTTCAACTTCTAATTTAGGCAGTGCGTTTATGAATTGAAAGAACCATATAGTACTACTTAAAGCCAGAATTGCAGACGTTAGCATTGAAAACAACAAAGTTTTTCTACTACTATCGCTTTTTAAAAACTACATCTACAGGGTGGAACAATAACACTCCTGACATAAACCCGTGTCTTTAAAAAACTTCTCAAAAATAAGTTTGGTGCGATTAAATTGAAGTGATCATACCAGACAGTGCATTTCGCGTTCTATAGAAATTTAATGGCTTATCGACGTGAGTTTTGTATCTGTTTTGAGCACATTTGGCATTTGGCTAATTGAGTGCAGTGTGCGAATTCTGAGCCAAAGGCCTGGGTTCCAACCTGCTTAAGAAACATCTTTAAAAAACCAAGAGATTGTGAAGTCAAATATTTTGAACATTATTATTATACATCAAAAACCCATATCAATTAGATTGGAAGTGTATGCTATATACATACTGGTACCCAGGTGGACCCCACCCGCCTCCATCAACTTTCCCTTTTAGTGTATGGTTTGCACTCTATTTATCAGAAATGAAGCTGTTCTGCTGAATGCTGAAGAAAAATCATGTATGTAGTAATACTACTTCATCGAACGCTGGCCAGCGACTGAAAAATGGTTTGCTCTCTTGTCATAAGCCTCGGCATTGTGTGTGTGTGTGTTCGGACCTCAGGCGCTATGGGTAACAAACAATGTTCCAGATGGTGGCGATCATTTTGGAACATATAAAAAATATAATTGATTACTAGAAATGTTTTAAAGATCACAATAATTATAAAACAAGTAGTTCTGAAAATGACAAAAAAAAAAATCCACATAACTCACACGATCTTAAATATTAGTTTCAAATAATAAAAACCAAAAAATGTTTGCGAAGGTCCGGTTCGCGGGTTCGAACCAAAATTTTCCAATGGTTAAGATTCGGAAATTTAAGGTTCAAGGTTTTTGTGCTTAGGTTTTGGTTCGAACCTTGGTTCGTCCCAAGTTTTACCATATTTCTATAGATGAGTAAATATAAAAATAAATATAAAATATAAATTAAAATATAAAAATATGTACAGAATTTCAGAATTTTATTTATTTAAACAAACGAATTTAATTATTTTCAACTTAAATTTCTTAGTATTATTTCTTCGAGCAATTGCTGGTCTATGCTACTTCTTTTATCAGTAAAATGCCCGCTTAACTAAGAAATTTAACCTTTTTTATAACCGAACCAAAAGTTTTGGTTCGGAACAGGTTCAGATTTTTTTCCCAAGAGGTTCGTTTCACAGTAAAAAAAAGTCGGAAATCCGGGTTCGAACCGGTTCGGTTCAAAACCGGTTTGTAGCCCTGATGAGTTTTAAAATAACATTGTGCGATCAAGAGCCACGAGATGACAAGAATCACACGGTAGCTTAACTTCAACTCAATAACTCTTTGAATCAAAAAAAAACAAAGTGTTTCGGAATGAGTTGATTCGATTTGACATATATACATTAAACATATGTTTCATTTCGATAGTGTGATTGCCTACGATTAAGTGTGAGCTTGTGCAGGACACTAGGTGTACATCGTACATGTATTTCTGATCCCTTTTTTTCATACGATCATTACACATAAGCTAGCCCAGCATATCCCTCAACACCCTCGACTACGCTGCATCAAATGGATATAAAAAAGTGGTTTGGCCCTAACGCAGTTGCAATTTTGGGAAATTTTGGAGTCTGGTCTGAGGGTTCCATTTCCATTCCATTTGGTGCTGCTGCAGCCAAGGAACCAAAGTGCCGTTAATTTTTAATACAATTTCAAATTGTGTCAGTGTAAATAACAGCAACAACAACAATGATAACAAATAAAATTGACAATAAATCCAATGCACACATGTGCAGGCGGTGGATCAGCAGCGGTAGGAGGGGGAGGGGCGGGGATCTGTTCTGTTCGTAGCCCCCAAAGACAGCTGGAGCACACACAAATTTACACACACACACACACATACACAGACAAGCTCATGCTGGGGCATGAAAATTTCCCCAATGTATAAAAAAGCGAACTTTGGCTTGCTCTTTTTTTGTGCGCTCTCTTTCACACTCGCTGCCTTGTATGTGTGTATGTGTGTGTGTGCGGGCGAAAAAGCACAAAACACAGAAAACCCATTGCCATGTATTTCTCAAGGGAGTCGGCAACGGCTCTCTGGCCAATCCCCAAGGGGCAACAGCGGCAACGAGGCTGAGGCAACAACAAACATGCGCCAACTCCCTGGGGAATTTTCATTTGTTGACGGCGTTGGCAGCAGTTTTTGCATGCGTATGGGAGGAGATTGCGATACATACATTTATATGTGTGTGGAGCAGAATGTATGTAATTTTCTTTTATTGACTAACCTACCAGCCACAAAAGCCAATGCCTTGTCATATTTCTTCTGACACAAATTGTTGATTTGATTTTTTTCCAACTATTTTCACACCTACAATAACACAACACACCAAGCACCATAAGTATTCGTACAAAGTATGTTAATGTATATAAAAGAGGAAAAATAAGATCCTTCCATTGTCACAGATTGTTTTGCTCTATGCTGTGCAAATTAAACACTCCTTCACCACGACCACCTTTAATCGAAACGGAACGACCTGGTTCAATTCGGTTCAGAACCGGTTTCACTCATTATTGATGTGTATATTTGCGGTTTCTGCTTTTTAATTGAATTTTAATTTTTTGGACGCTTCATCTCTTTTTAATACAATGGTTGACTTAATCGCTATTTATAATTTTACCGACAACTTGGCCCAAAAAAAGAGATCTTTTAAAAATAATGTAACAAATTCTATTAAATCTGCAAATCAAATCACACAATTTTCTAAGATAACTTTTTTCAAATAGAACACTGATTTTATAGAGATTGTTTGGAAGGATGTGCTTTGGCTAGCAGATAGTCCTTGTGAATTAACATTCGATGGCATCACTAAATCCTGGATTATCCAGCAAACAGTCGAGATATAAAGACATTTTATAAAACTAAAACAGGCCACAGTACTCATATCCTGGCCAGGATCAGGACCAAATTGGTGTCCAGAAGACTATAATTTGGCATAAGGACATGCGAATATTCCTGCGGATAGCTGAGTTATAACGGATTTTTTTTCTCCTTCTTCATATGCTATTTATACAACAGAATACACAGATTAAGCTTAGTTGCCAGATCACTCAGGTCTTTTTGACCTGGCATAAATTGCCCAAATCTATAAAAAAGCCAAAGTTTAAGGAAACACATATTTCCAGTACCTGTACCTAGCAAGGGGTGGCCGATATAAAATACGTTCCTCAAAATAGTTTAATAGCTAATATATCATTCTAACTGATATTTCGGCATTAGCTTGTAAATCAAGCATAATTTCATATATGTGCGCAATCTTTTGTCGACCAGTGTATAGCCAAAAAGCTTTAAAATGTCAGCTTTTCGCTCGGTGGGAATTCCCTGAGCTGGCAAAGGCTTAGAATTCCAGCTGCCATAAGTTGTCGTCGTTGCCTTTTGGCTCTCGGTATCCCGTCCCACCATCGTCAACGTGAGCGCGCGTCCTCAGTGTATTGGCAAAAATATTTGCCATTGCCATTGCAAAGGAGAATGCGCGCCAAAATAGCAACAGCAGCAGCAGGAGTAGCACAGGAGCAGCAGGAACTCGCTCTGGGCATAGGCCATGTGCAGTGGCTTTTTGTGTATATTGTGGGGGGGATATTGGCTGCGTCTAACGGTAACTAGTTTGGTAAATAGAATTTGCTGTGGGAGATGGTGGGGCAATGGTGCCTTGGGAATTTATAGGGAAGCGGTGGCAATGGCATTTTGACAGCACTGCGAATTCCTTAGCACACACACACAAACACGCATGCCCGTATGCTTAAAGTCTGAGGTAATATTTGGAGTGAGGAAATCAAGAATATATCAAGAAATATTGAGTATCCAGACTCATCTCAATGTGTAGTTTATTATCTTCAGAAATTATCAACAATTTAAAGGTAATTAAATAACATTTGCCGCTTAGAGCTATTTTTTGAACATACAAATCAGGTCAGCGAACGTAAGTAAAAGGTGGCGCAAAGCGTAGCTCCGTATTTCGAAATCGGTCTTGGTTCAGTCTTGAGTTTGGCGCATGTCGTGTCGTCAAAAATTTCGTGTCCCAAAAACGCACGATTCAACACGACGTGTTCGTGTCACAACATTAGATTTTGTGCGAGCACCTGCGTTTAAATTTTGAGCCCTTAAAAGCAAGAAAGGTTTTAAAAACGAAGCGATTACTATACTACCTATTTCAGCAAGCATTTGCAACACTACAGCTTATTGCTGCAAATCTAAGAGGACGATAAAATGCTTCTAGTCCCCAACTTAAACTATGTTGAACAGGGTTAGATTAGAATTTTTATTTTTTTTTAATTTTAATTAGTTTGATTTTTAAATAATGTAACCCTAATACAACATTTTTTAAATGTTACTGTTACTTTTAAGCAACTTATAATGTAGTGCAGTGTATAATTGATTTAATTTTGTGTTATGGAAGAAAATAATGTGTGTTGCTACTTGAAGGGTTTTAACAAATAGCTTATTTAACTAAATTTAAGAGTGTTAGATTAGAGCGAAACTACGCCTGTTTCAGATTGATTTTGTTAGATCAGTGACGTCTATTAGAATCCCACAATTTTGAAAATAGATTGTTAGAACCTTCTAGACATATATTTTAATCATCATTACCTATCGATCCGCCATACATCATTTCCCGATCAGATGAGCTATAGTAAAGTTGCCACCCCCGCAATTTGGAAAAAAACTCATATCTCCCACAGTTTTGGCATGTTGTGATCTAATAAAATATTCTTAAATAAACCTTACCCCGAGTAACGGGTATATCGAAGTCGACTTCAACTTACGCTCTCGTTTTGTTATCAATGGTAGCGCCTTTTAAAAACTGCAAGGGTATTTAAAACATCGGCCGATGTTAGCCTTCAATTTTTATACCCTTGCAGAGGGTATATTAAAATTGTCACGATGTTTGTAACGCAGTGAAGGAAGCATTTCCGACCACATAAAGTATATATATTCTTGATCAGCATGTCGAGCTGAGTTTATTTCCGTTTGTCCGTCTGTCCGATGACTATATCATATAGCTGCCATAGGAACGATCGGTCCAAAAACTAGTTCTAGTGAGAAAAACTTTTTTGTTTTCCATCGTAGCGTCACCAATCGTGGTATATATATGTTTTATATGCTTCCACACAATTCTGGAAAAATTGATCAAAATCGGATGACTATAGCATATAGCTGCCATATAAACGGTCGGTCCAAAAACTAGTTCTAGTGAGAAAAACTTTTTTGTTTTCCATCGTAGCGTCACCAATCTTGGTACATATTAGTTTTGTAAGTTTTTACACAATTTTGGAAAAATTTATCAAAATCGGATGACTATAGCATATAGCTGCCATAGGAACGATAGGTGAGAAAATTTTTTCTGTCATCAATGGTAGCGTCTTCCAAAACTGCAAGGGTATTTTAAACATCGGCGTAGCCGATGTTAGCGTTCTATTTTTGATATTCTTTTTAAATCGTCGTAATTGCCTGGGATTCATCGATCCACTATACTTCGCTTTCCGATCAGATAAACGCTAATCGAGTTATATGCAAAACAAATACTCCACACTTAAAGGGTATCAGTTATATACAAAGTATATCAGAGTATATTATAGTCGGGCATGACCGATTTTCTTTATTTTAACCAGTATATTAAAATTTCACGTGTTTGTAACGCATAGAAGAAGATTTCCGACCACTTAGTTATATATTCTTGATCATGACATGAATTCTTTCCGCCTTCTCTGTTTCATGCTAACTTCCCTCAGTTTTAAAGTATCTTGACCAAACTTTAAAAATCTTTAAATACACTGATTTGTCGGAATCGGCCGGATCGGAAGACTATATCATATAGCTGCCATAAGAACGATCGGTCCAAAAACTAGTTCTAGTGAGAAAAACTTTTTTGTTTTCCATCGTAGCATTACCAATCTCTCTACATATAAAAGAGTTTGTCCTGACTGACTGACTGACTCACTGATTCACTGATTGGCAATCAACGTAGAGCCTGAACGATAAGAGATAGAAAGCTGAAATTTTCGCAGAAGTTTCCTTATGAGTTGAAAGTGAGCACTACGGCGGGGTTTTGGAAAATTCCACCCCTAAGGGGTGGAAAACTCCCAGAAAAGCTACTATGGGGAAAATTTTGTTTTTCATCCGATTGACTTGAAATTTGGTTTGTAAGTAAAGTAAGCGAAATAATTGGACACCTGTTTCCCAGATTCCGGAAAATCCGCCCCCAAGGAAAATGGCCGGAAAATTTTTCATGGAAAAAACTATTTTTCATCCGATTGACTTCAAACTCGGTTTGTGGGGATGGTAAGCAGAATAATTAGACTTGAGATTTTCCGATGATGGAAAATCCGCACGAAAAGTCGGGAAATTCCCGGAAAATTCCATATGGAAAAAGCTATTTTTCATCCGATTGGCTTCAAACTCGGTTTGTAAGGTTATTATGCTAAATAATTAGGCATGTGATTTTTGTTGTTGGAAACTCCACCCACAAGGAAAATGCCTGGGAAATTCTAAATGGAAAAATCTATTTTTCATCCGATTGACTTCAAACTTGGTTTGCAAGCATAGTATGCAAAATAATTATACATGAGATTTTCCAATTTTGGAAAATCCGCACGAAAAGTCGGGAAATTCCCGGAAAATTCCATATGGTAAAACCTACTATTAAACCGATTGGCTTCAAAATCGGTTTGTGAACACTAGAGTGTCCCCCAATCGTATGAAAAATCTAACGATATATTCTTACCCCCTTAAAAGATGCATTTTGGTGTATAAATGGCATAACAAAAGAAAATAATTAGACATTTGATTTCTTGGTGGTGGAATTTCCGCCCACAGGCAGGAATAATGGTGGGCGTATTTCGGTTCAGTGACAATGGCTATTTGTGAGCCGATCTGAATAAAATTCGTTTTGTAAGCTTTAGGGTCAGAATAAAAGGAAACACGAGTTTTTTAATTTCGGGAAGTTCACTGCGGAGCTCAAAAACGTTTGCATTGAAATCAAAAAAATCCGATCCAGAAGTATAAAAATCGGGAGCATTTGTTGACGAAAGTATATCAAGCACGTTTGTTCTCAAAACATGAACATTGGGTTAGTTTAATGAGCATTTTGTTCTGACTTAAAAACGGTTTGGGGTTGTTTTAAGAAAACAACAATGTGCCTTATTGCTGCTGACCAATAACTACAATAGAATCATCGGGTGGGTGGCATTAGCAGTGGCAGCGAAAAAAAAAAAAACTTTTGATGCCAGCTATGTTTCTCATTGGGGAAACGAACTCGAGATCGTACCTTGCACTAAACACACACGAAGGAAACGGCATTTAGCGCACTTTACTTACCTTAATTCACAGCAGAAAATAGCCGAGTTAATTCAAAAATCCTCTGGTCAAACCACCAAAATGTTGCCTGGCTTCATAAAGCATTTTTCAAAACTGAACGAAACCTTCGACTTTTTTTGTTGGTGTATATTTCTGGCTCTCTGCAACTATTGATAAAATTTATTGTTTGTGCTTTTTAACAACACCTTCGGGTTTGTTATTTCATTATTTTTTTAATACTGCACAACGTACACACTTACATACATATGTACATGACCATTATAAAAGTTGCAAGCGCGCTTTTGTTTTTGCTCCACTGCCCCCTCGCCCTCCCTCCAGCACTGCTCTTCGGTGGCTCACTCCCCCGCTGCTCACTTGTGTTCTCTACACACGCTTAGTAGCCATTTGGGAGCCGGGAAAGTAGCAAGCATCGGGGTATTGGGGGAGAGGTAGTGGCAACGGATTGATGGGTCAAAGGGGACGACGCTTATTATTACGTTTACAAATATGTGAGAGTGTGTGAGTGCGCACCTTTTTGAGGGGGGCTAGGGGCGGAGTAAAACGCTTAAAAACAAGCCATTGCCGAAAAACAAGTAAGAAACACACACACACACACACAGAGGCAGGCACTTGCGCTACACACACTCGCACTCACACTCACACTGGTTCGCTCACACACACAGCGACCGAGTGCGAAATGCACTCTGGGGGGCTTTAAACAAAAATGAAAATCGCTTGCATACATATGGGCGCTTACACACACACACATCCTTTCTGGCTTGCACAAAAAGAACTTGACTGCGTCGTCGTTGCTGTGGTTGTTGTTGTTGCTGTTGCGGTGCTTCGACAATTTTAACGACCATAACTGGTTCTCACTCTGCTCCGCTGTCCCCCCTGCTCTTCGCGCTCGCACATTTATTTTAAAATACGCGGCACTTCCGCCGCAAACGGCACACAGTTGCCCTTCCCCCCTGTCCGTGTCCCCGTCCCGGCACCCATCTCCACCGCATCACGCCTGCCTTTCAAGTGACTCCAACACTCCGGCGGCCTTTATATGGAAATAATAACCAAATGTTCTCAGGCTTTCGCGCAAGTTCTTCTTCTTCTTTCATTATGGTGACCGTGCATAATGTTGATTTCCAGAGCGATTCCTTGAGGTGTGATTCCGGCTTGTCCTTTTGGCCATATATTTTGTAAGCCGTTACCTGGCGCCGCGCGGTCACCAATACGAAATGGATGAACGGACTGGCTCCACCTCGCATACATTCTTTTTTTGCTTGTTGGCCATATCATTCACAGTTTGTGCGAGCTGAAGTTGTGAATATGCAAGTCTTCGAAATTAACAATACTTGGTAAAAATTTAATCGTTACAACTCCGTTGCGCGCAATAATCGCATGTTACAAAATCCAAACATTACAGAGGTTGGATTTCATTTTAATTGTCTCTGGTTTAGGGTATTAATAGAGCTACCAAAATTGAAGTGGTTCAGACTCTTCGAATATATTGAATTCAATTTGGTCAAATCAAAGTGTATTTTTGCAGTAATATCATGTTTTAGCACATATATTTTTGGGCACAAAGTAACATTCAATAATTTCACGGGGTCGATACTGACAGGGACATGTTCCTAAGAATTGCGATTAAAGCTTAAAAAGGAAAGATCATACTCAGTTTGGGCAAATATAGAATGCCCACTTTTGTGATTTACTAACGGTAGAGGAGAATACTAGGATACAAAGTCCTGTTTATGGAAGGAGTCATGATTCTAGATTATTTTCTTATGCTTAATATGAATCTGACTTTGAAAATTCTTCATTACGTCAAATTGAAAAAAACTATTTGTTCTAGTATTTGTATGATTTGTTCTAGTATTTAAAAAAATGTAATATAATTATATACATATGTATACCAACTCGGGTCCTTAAAAATTGGGTCGAACCGGTCAGCGGGATGGCTACCGGTCCTGCACCAGTAAAATATCTGTGTCCATATAACTCACCTATGAACTAATCTTAAATCGGTAAAGCTGGTTTGGAGCCGGTCTTGAATCGTATAACTAACCTCCACACCAAGTTTCAAGTTCACAGCTTAAATAATTTCTAGGCTAAGTCTCTGAACCACTTATAAGCCGGATCAGAGTATTCGGAACAGGTTTTGAATCACTCAAATGTCTGCCTCCATAAAACTATGCTCCTCACCAAAATTCAAGATCATAGCTTTAAGGGGGTCTTCTACCATTGAAAATATTTTTTTTCGATTTTTTTGTTTTGCCTTATTATTACAGCTTGAACATTCCCCTTTCATCTCCTTTAAACCATTTTCAATTATTCGAAAGAGTTTAGCAGATATATCCGTTTTTGTAGAGCAATGTTCTTGCCAATGTGAGTATTTTCAACGTTGCTGAAAACTTTAACCGCGTTTTTCTCTAAACCACGTTTTTTGACCTGGTAGCCATGATTGGGCCAGTTCTACTGAACCGATTTTGATGAGCCATGTTGCAATCGACGCAGAATTGATGTAATTCTGGCCCGTACCTAAATCATGAAGATAAAAAATTTTTTACTATTTTTTTTCACTAAACAACAAAAAAAAAACGTCGAAAATCTATTTTTTTTTTAAATGTTTGTAAATTTTAGAAAAAATTTTTTTTTTTATGATCGAGGTACGGGCCAGAATTACATCAATTCTGATCATAACCTCATTTACCGTTTTCAATTCCGATAACCTGGAGTCCCGGAATCATGGCCACCACCTCTACACCTTTTTTTTTGAGGCCTTAATTGGCAGGCCGATAACTTTTTGAACAGCCCTCGAATTCCAAAATTTTTTTTTTTATTTTACTATTTAATTAATTAATAACACAAAACAAAAAACCAAATTGAAAAAACTCTTATGGTTTTCCCTCCAGAATTTTTGTAAAAAACACTCATAAAACACTCGTCAAAGGTAGAATACCCCCTTAATAATTTCTGAGAAATGGCTTTGAACCGGTTTAAACATCTTTCAAACCGGTTTACAGATTTTTGTCAAAGCCTATAACCCTTTACTGATCGACATGTGAAAATTTCATAAAGATCGGTATAGTAGTTCCAGAGTTATGGGCCCAATTTACGTTTTAACTGGTTTAAGCCGATTTCGAACCGGTTCACAGACTTCAGACATAGGCTATGACTCTTTCCTGTTCGTTATAAACAATATAAGTGGTTTCAGAGATTTGGCTTTGAACCACTTGTGAACCGGTTTAAATCACTTTCGCTCAAAATTCACTCGAATTTTATTTCGCCATGCCACAGACCCTGTTTTCTATAGATTTCAAAATCGCACACTGTTGAGTCGGAAATTGCTTAATTAAACCCATATAAGGAATTTTGATATAAACAAGCCTTATTGGTAAGTGTTCCGCAGATACTTGATAATTAAGTTATTGAAAAAGATCTTTTATTACGAATTTAATTTCGAAAATAGTTGCAAAAAGTCAAAAATTTTCTCTTAGAAAGTACATATTATTTTCGAAAGTACGAACTGGCCTGATATCATAATAGCTGTTTACCACTGAACCCAACCGTAACAGCGGTTCGGATAGCTCCTAAAACAATTTTGTAAATGGTTTAAGAACCCTGTGAACCACTGAACCGAACCAGTTCTAAATCTCGAGCGGCTTGCATCTCTGATTTCTTCCCCTAATTTTGTGGATTTCCTAGGGAAATTTTATTTTTATACACTTGAAAAGTGTGTATTAATTTTGCCCAGAAGTTTGTAACGCATAGAAATATTCATTTCCGACCACATAAACTATATATATTCTTGATCAGGACGACGAGCTGAGTTCAATTCCGTCTGTCCGTCCGTCCGTCTGTCCGTCTGTCTGTATCTACGCGAACTAGTCTCTCAGTTTTAAAGCTATCGAGCTGAAATTTTGCACAGAGTCTTCTTTTTACTGCGCGCAACTAATATGTCGGAACCGGCCGGATCGGATGACTATATCATATAGCTGCCATAGGAACGATCGGTCTAAGAACTAGTTCTAGTTAGAAAAACTTTGTTGTTTTCCATCGTAGCGGCACAAATCTTGGTGTATGTTAGTTTTATATGCTTCCACATAATTGAGAAAAAATTTATCAAAATCGGATGACTATATCATATAGCTGCCATATAAAGGGTCGGTCAAAAAACTAGTTCTAGTGGGAAAAACTTTTTTGTTTTTCATCGTAGCGTCACCAATCGTAGTATATATTAGTTTTATATGCTTCCACACAATTTCGAAAAAATTTATCAAAATCGGATGACTATATCATATAGCTGCCATAGGAACGATCGGTCGGAAAATAAGTTTTAGTGAGAAAAACTTTTTGGTTTTCCATCGTAGCGTCACTAATCTTGGTAAATGATAGTTTTATATGATTTCACATATTTCTGGAAAAATGTATCAAAATCGGATCACTATAGCATATAGCTGCCATAGGAACAGTCGGTCAAAAAACAAGTTCTAGTGAGAAAAACTCTTTTGTTTTCCATCGTATCGTCACCATCGTATCGTTTCATTCAGTGTTTTTAATCCGAAATTCGCTTTCTATGGAAGTTTACTCACTTTGTTGATTTTGCACACGTGAATGATTTATCCACCTGTAGCCCAGCCAGCCAACACTTTTCGCACTCAACATTTGTCTCTCTTCGCAAACAGAAAAATTTATGAAAAATTCAATTTAATTGCACAATTACACATGTTGCAAAAATTTTTGCAACTTTTGTCTTGTTGTTGCACCCTTACCCTTGCAATTACTTTTAAGGCAGAGTTGTTATTTTTTTTTTTCCGACAACGACACCCCCAAGGCTCTGGCAAGCGCCATCGATCACGTGCGGCTTTGCCATTGCTGGAGAAAGGAACAAACATACATACAAACATCTAGACAGACAGACGTGTGTGTCGGTTCGGTGGGCTGTTTGGGTTAGTGTTTTGAGCTATTGGCAATGGTTTTCCTTTGGCCATAAGGCGGGGCAGGACAATAAAACACAAAACGTGTAAATAGAATTTTTGGCACGATGGTCGACCAGGGAGTGCTTTAGCATAATCTGCATGAGTAGCACCCGATATGGCTCTGGCAATTTGTGCGAGTGTTTGAAAGGTTATCAATTGATTAGCTTTAATTTTAATTTCTCTTGTTTTCCCTGGCAGTTGGCGAAAAGGATGAAGAAAATTGCAGTGCGGAGCCCAAAGTGGGGGATCTACTAGAACCCAAAGAGGAGTTGGTCAGTGATGAGGACGATGGGGAGGAAGTGGAGGAACAGGAGCAGCAGGTTGAGCAACCACTCAAGCCCCATGAATCACAGCAACAACGCCGGACAACAGCTGATGATGCCGCAGCTGCTGAAGAAGAAGAACTACAACACCCTGGAGAGAAAGCGACTGCATCTGGCTCAGCTGCCAACGGGCACTGCAAGTCCTCCTCCAGCAGCCTTGTTGGCGTTGGTAAGTTTGACTTCAATTTGCATATTTTATTGCCACTAGCCGAAAGATATATGCGATATGAACCAAGCCGTTATTGTCGTCGTTGTCGTCTTGGGCCTTGCCCCTAGGGCATTCACATGTCCGGCTAATAACTCTCTCGACAGGCTCATAAATAGCAAATGTAAGTTTTTGTTGTAGTAGAGGAGAGCCATCCTCTGGTCTGTGGCCACGTGTGGGCCTCTGGCCGGAGCTTTGGTGTATTGGTGCCCAAATAGTGACGGTGACGACTTAAAAGTGTGTAGATTGGGATTTTGTACATAAATTGGATGAGGTTAATGTTTTGCAACTATGTCGATGTGGCTTAAATACAGGGTGGTGATTGCTGCGCGCAGATTAAAGTCATTAGTTTGGGGACTTGTTTGTAGTTTGTACCAGCGGCTCCGTTACGTCCCGAAACATGTTATATTTGGGTTTTGGTTCCGAAACGGAACTCGGATTTTTGTTTCCGTACATATCGCAACACGCATATTCTTTTTAAGATTTGTAAAATTAAATTATAAGAAAAAATCAAAAAATTAATGTGTTAAACTGAATTCAAATTGGTTGAACATATTGCATCAATAGTAAGGTAAGTACAAAGATACGCTCAGAAAAAGACCAAGAATTCCGTACTCTAACAGGGAAAATCCAAGTATATACGATCTCAAAAGATTATGAAGTTCGGAATCACCAAATCTGAGAAACAAAATTCGCATGAAATGAAATGTTACATTATTGTAACTGTATTTTCACTTGTCTGAGATCCCATTTCAGATTGCTGAAAAATACCTCAGGAAGTTGTGAGTTGGCTGTCAAAAAACTCATATGAGTTAGTCATATGAGAGTTTTGAAAGGATTTTACTTTAAAATTTCACACATTTGAATTTCTGATGAGAAACTCATATGAGAAGTCAGACAAGATAAACATATAATATTATTGTTTATTTTTTGTCTTTTGTTTAAAAATTAAATTGAAATATATTGAATTTTAATAAATTTAATAATTTCAATATGCTAAGCTTTCAGAATAACAGCAATAAAGTTTTTCTATTGCAGCTCTATGTTGTAGTAAATAAGACGAGTCACCTATTGATGCTGATTAAGAATATATTATAGGGTCGGAGATGATAGCTTCTATGCGTTACAAAAATCACACAAATTTTAATATACTCACTGCAAGGGTATAAAAATGGATGAAATGTTTTGCTACTTTTGGGTTGAACCTTTTGAATTTATTATAACGTTTTATTTATTTTTTTTATAGTGTTAAGCGACCTTTCAACCTTTGACATTGTTAAGATAATGATTTTGGTCGGCTCGAGGTTATGTTAGTTATGTTTCAAACTATAACTTACCAACCAAAAAACGAACGGAATCCTCTTACAGCGCTTGGTTTGTTGACTTCTCCAAAACTATAATACAACAGCTATGTTCTCAATTCCGCTTCCACAAAAATTTGGTGATTTGGAGACCAAATCTGGTCAAAAACCGGTTTGAAATCTCAAAACTTTGTTGGAAGTGGAATTGAGAACATGGCAGTATATGTATGTTTTGTTTGCATATTAACTGACAGTCTCTGTTGAATTTTCTACTGGTTCAGACAACTCATGCATGGAAACACTACTGAAAATCTGGAGAATTCAGTAAACCTCCAAAGTTTGATACTAAAGCTTTATGTTAATTTTAACTTTTTGTGATTTATAGGGGTCTTCTTCATTTGCAACTTTTTTCGTTTTTTTGCATTTGTTTTAAAGTTTGGGCTTTCCCATTCCATCCAATTTAATCGATTTTTAATGATTCGGAATAGTTTTGAAGATATTCAGTCCTGTTCCAGTTTCACTTTTGACAAAAATTGTCGAACTCGAATGTGGATCATGTGTTGTTGTGTAAAATTGATTGAGTGAATTATCTTGATGCATTTGAAGTCCAGTTTGTCGTATTATTATGATCGTTTATTATGAAAGTGATCATGTACCACATTCAAAGTCACTTTAGTGAAAACCGGAACAGGCCTGATAGCCATTTTTGCTTAAGTAAATAATTTAAACTTTCCTTAAAACTTAAATTTTTTTCTTAAATTCACGATTTTGGACCAGGTAGCCATGATTGGGCAAGTTCTACTGAACCGATTATGATCAACCGTGATGCAATCGACGCAGAATTGTTGGAATTCTGGCCCGTATCTTAATTGTTCGTGAAAAAATTTATTTAATTTTCTAGACTAAAATACAAAAACCAGGGAATCAAACCGAATCGAATTTCGGTTCCGGTTTCGGTTCGGGTACGTACCGAAACTAATGTTTCGGTAAAAGGTTCTGTTTAGGTTCTTGTTTATTTCGGTATTCGGTTCCGTACCGGTACCTTGGTTTTTATTTCGGTATACCGGTACGTACCGGTATGTACCGGTATGAACCAGTATAATTTAAAAATTCTTTAATCCAAAGAAATAATAGAAATGGTAGCAACCTACACAACAAAAAGTAGTTATTAAGAGGGAAAATTAAACATAATAAACTTTACCTCAGAAAAAAATGTCCTAATAATAGAAGAGCAAGAAATCGTTTGATATCTGATGAAATGTTAAATACACTGTTTTCAGATAACGTTACCGATCACAATTTAACCCTGCTATTAGGTTAAGTCCATTTGGGCCAATTATTAATTCATTTCCTTTGTAAATGCAAAAATTAAGGATGAATTAATAATATTTGGATTTTATTGAACCAAAATATATGCAACGAAATAAGATGAAATTGTTATTTTTATAGAAAAATTTCAGTATATACCAGATGGTCCCTTAACTTCACATTTGTAAGTTTTTGCTTACGTTTACCCTGCGTTTTACCCTGAAGAAATTTCCGATTGAAGCAATAAAAATGAAATAACAAAAAAAAAACTCAGAACCTAAACTGTACCGGTACAATGTTTCAGTTCTTTTCGGTCATTTCGGTTCCAAAAATAAAGGTTCCGAAATACCGGTACTCAAAAATAAATAATAACGGTTCCGGTTCCGGTTCTGGTTCTGAGTTTCAATCGGTTCTTTTCGGTATACGGTTCCGGTTCGGGTTCCGGTTTGACACCCAGACAAAACAGAACAAGAACTTTTTAACCCCCGCATTTAAAAACAATTAAATTTTTTATATTAATAAAAAAAACTCAATAAAAAAAAAAATTAAAAAATATTTGCCAGAATTTAAAAAAACACCTAAAAAGACCCCTTAAAAAGTAAACACCCCCTAATAAAAGGCTTTTATGTAACGGGCATATCAAAACCAAGCCCATCCGACTTGAACTTCTGTGTAGAAATGTAAACTCTATTTTCCGACCCTTAGGTCGGATTTTCCAAAATCAACATACTAAGTTTGACCTCGATCGGAAGACAATAATATTTCACCCCAACAAACTATCCCGTATTTTACACCACTTGAACGTGAAATTTTCTAAAAACCCTGCCTTCGGGCTCACTTTTACCGTCCAAGTTTCTAGACGGTGCGTAGATTGCCAATGATTCAGTCAGTCAGGACAAATTGTTTTTGGAGTAGTAACTATATACTCGGAGCCGCTCGGGTGCTTAAAATTTGTGTTGATATATTACTTTACAAAAATCTTAACTTTTTGATTTTTTATGAGATAGCTTATTCGAAATTCACTCGAATTTTATTTCGCCCTGCTTTCGAGAGATTTGAAAATCGTGCACTGTTGGGTCAGCGAATTTCTTAATTAAGCCCCTAAAATGCATTTTGATATAAAAAAGTCTTATTGATGGATAAAGATTGTTCATTTTCTAAATAATCTTCATCTAAAGAAATTTACGATTTGGTATGTTTGGTTTAATAAATTAGCAATATAATGAATCGCTTGTTAAATTGCTAGCTAAATTTGCCATTCACTGCAACAAAGAAAATCTCCAGTGGTGCCACCTTTTTACATACGTGTTTCGAATTCAATCAAATTTACTTTAAAGGTCAATTCAATTCAGATTTTTGTATTAAAACAAAGATGACTTTTTTCTGATTGACATTAACATACTGTGAAAATTTCATGAAGATCGGTTCTGTGGTTTAGATGCCTATAGAGAACAATCAAACATACAAAGATACTTTCACTTTTATGCATGGATTTGATCGAAAGAGGAATATCTGGGAAATTTTATAATTAACAATTATGTCTTAGTTCTTAACCGGTATTTAGTTCATGAAGTGACTGACAACGTCCTCCCCCAACTTAAAGTAAAGCATTTCCCGTACCCCACCCAATTAAGTAGGCAACCGTTTTTGGTAGTACACAACACCCTGTATTTGCGGGCCCTGCTCTGGTTGAGCACATAAACTTTGATGTTTCCATGTGGCACCGTACAAGCTCACATTTACATACACCAACACACACACACACACCAATGTCTGTACATGTCCGTGTATGTGTTAGTCGGTATTCCTGTGCGTCATCGGATTATGGCACTTGGGTGTAAAGCCATCGATTCCAATGACCAAAGCGCTGCTCGTTATGGTGAGGAAGCCGACTCGTTGCCAACAATAATAAAGCAAGCGGCATGTTTAAATGGAACGTAAACGGTACACACACACACACGCACACACACACATGTTTGTTCATTATTTGGTGCTCTTTTGCTGTGTTTGCTGGGCGAAGAATTCCCACGTGAAAAGCGGACAGCATCGGCATAGAACATCAACCATCTAGGACATTCTGGGTGCCGGAGTCGGTACCTGGGAGTTCAAGTTTTTGTCTCTGACTCGGGGCTACCGCTGGCGAAAGTCAGTTTTAACCTCACTTGGCAACAACAGGGCCCTCACTAACGGCACTACGGAGGGACAAACTTTATCACCAGTGTGCGCGTTCACTTATTCACCCTCTCGCTCTCGCATAATATATGACAAGTACACTGCTGCACTGCGTCCTCTGTGCGCCTCCGTTTACTGTCCTGATGCTGGCCTCATCCTGGCTGGGCTCTCTGGTGTGTTGTATAATGTTCTAAAGGGAAATCGAGAGGCTGTGATAAGTTTGGGGATCCGAAAATTGTCTTTCAGTTGTTGCTGTAGCTGCTGTTGCTGATGCCGACGCTGTGGCTGCCATGAAACCCGGCGAGAATGAATTGGCCCTTTTGTGCGCATCACCAACACGGCGCAAGTTGAGGCTAGAGTCGCACAGTGGTGCAGCATTCAGCGTTAAGTGCTCGAAAACTAAAATCATTCAGAAAGAAAAATGCTCATTTACCAAGCAATCATTTACATTTCAGTAAGAAGCAAATATAAAGCCAGAAACATATGGGAAAGCCGGTCAAGCCCGACAGTTTTATGATCTATAACCAAAGACATTCTAAGGTAACCAGCGGCGTAACGACCATATTTGTTCCCTGTCGATGAACACACAGACGAACAAACATTAAATAAAGATTTGGATATGATATGATAATGGATTGATATGCTTTAAGAATATGTATACTTTATGGGATCGGAGTTGCTTCCTTCTTTGCGTTCCAAACATCAGCACAATTTTAATATTCAAGGGGGACTGTCGTACGTTTCATTTAAAGAAGCTAGGATATTCGGAAACCACCACTCAACCGAACCATAACCGCGGTTCGGATTGCTACAAAAACCATAATATGAACCTAAGCAGTGGCTTAAAATCCCTAGTAGCAACCAGAAGAAAGCATCTCCGACCCTATAAAGTATATTTATTCTTGATCAGCATCAACAGCCGAGGCGATGTAGCCATGTCCGTCTGTCCGTATGAACGAAGAGATCTCAGTAGGATGCTAAAAGCTAGCGCTTTGAAGTGTATGGAAAATATAACTCCTGTCTTTGCAGGCTGATCAACTTTATTTCGGATTTTTGCCACGCCTCCTACAAAATTGGAGTTAGGTTGCTCGTACCTTCTAGACATATATTCTATTCTATACATCGTTTTCACATCAGATGAACGATAGTAAAGTTGCCACCTCCTCAATTTGAAAAACACCTCCAATCTTCCATAATTATGGTGTTATTTTAACGTTTTAGGTGTATAATTCAATCGTCATTACTTATCGAACCACTATACATCGTTTTTCGGTCAGATGAACGATAATAGGGTTGCCACCCCCATTTTGAAAAAACCTCAAATCTTCCACAATTTTAAAGATAGATTGTTCGAACCTTCTGAACATATATTTAAATCATCATTACTTATCGATCCACCATACACCGTTTCCAGATCAGATGAACGATATTCGAGTTATAAGCAAAACAAATTCTGGGCAGCACTGGCCGCAATCGTGATGGGCACCACTTGCACAGTTTGTGTGACCCCACACTTAAAAGTTATCAGGTATATACAAACAGGTACAGAGTATATTACAGTCGGGCTTGACCGACTTTCTTACTTGTTTGACAGTGTAGTCTTGTATGTATAGACGCTGATCAAGTTTGTTTCCAATTTTAGCCCCTCTCGCCCCTACAATTTTACAGATATTAGTCTCTTATTTATACCTTATGACCTTGTGTGGCTAAGTGGTAGCGTGTGTCCCTACTGTTTGCGAGGTTGTGGGTTCGATCCCGCCTCGGAACCATATAATAAAAAAATGTTTCTTTGAAACTTTTACACATAAGGTCACCTTTACAGTTGTGAAGTATGTAGCCATGAAAAAGCATCTAAAAAAAACTTTGCCGTTCGGATTCGTCGCTAAACAGTAGGTCCCTTTCTCTTCAGCGGAAATTAGAATACACGCGGGCCAAGAGATTGTGAGAAGCTCGGCTTGGCCCCCTTTGGGTCTGTAACAGCCAGATTTACATTTATAACTTTAAATGCATTTGCCCAATATCTACAATTCGCGAAATTTTAACAAAGATCGGGTATTACACATAATGCGGAGATATACAAATTTCCACTTTTATCATATATTTGGGTCACTGTGCTCTCTGTCAGCCATCTTAATGTTTACATTTAATGCTAGTATTAACATTTATTGATTTAATAAAAAGTTTTTAAATAATTCTTTCCCTTAGTAATGGGTATATCGAAGTCTGTCTAGACTCTAGACCGACTTTAGCTCTCTTTTTATTTGTGCACGTATTGTTCAGGAACTTCCTTCAGTTTTCTAGTTTTTCAAATCACATGTTTTGCGTTCGCCTTACTCCCTTAATTTTCCAAGGATTGTACTTTGGTTTTCTACCTGTCTGCATCGATCAATGCCCCTTTTATTGATACCGCTCTTCACTTGACAAACGAGGCTGCAACTAATATAAATGTGAACATTATGAGATTAACTTTGGTATTTTCCCCATTAACCTCAACCCACTGTGCGCCTCATCATACCCGCCAAAATGTCACACATTCGAGGCGCTAGAAGCCATCTCTCTTCTCCCACTTTCTCCCATGTTTTCCATCCTTTTCTTGCTTATGATATTAATATGAGTTTTGCTGCTTATAGATTATATTTGTGTAAAGTTTTATGTTGCAATATTTCGGTTATGCGAAGCAGAGGAGGCTGCACATAGTGCCGGGGGGCAGGAGGGACGCCTCCGACTATGACATATCCATGGGGAATAACCTTGGTGCGAATAAAAATTATACATTGCCATATAAGTAGGAAAGTCGAGGCAGAGAATGTCTCCTACTCCCAAAGTGGGAAGGAGGGAAGGTGTGTGTCTGTGTGTGGGTGGGTGGGTGTGTTAACTTTTGCGTGTGTGTTTATTGGGTATGCTCATTGGGGAGCATCTTGAGACCGAGAGACATTTTCTTGTTGCATAGCGAAGCTGCTCATTTTGCCATTATTATTCCTTGGTGTATCGAAAAATGAAACAAAAGTGAGTTATCGTCTACGTCTCCATTCTCGTCCATGCATATGTATGTTTGTGTGTCTGTCCATAAAATTATCAGGTGCACAGCACAAACGTAGCATAAGCCACATCTCCGTCAAACCCGTGGGAGGCACAAAGGTGCGTAAAATTTTATGACAAAACTTCATTGCTTTCAGTGGCTTTGATTAGGGAATAGCATGACAAAGCCGGGGTAAGTGGCGACTCGGGTTTCCGATGATGAGCTACATGTCTGGAAATTTGATAAATGAAACGTCGAGCGAACATTGATAGGGATTAGATGTGATTAATTATTGTTGATCATTATGAATATAATTCAATGAATTGCATTAAGATTTAACACTTTTGTTTTCAAATGAATATGATAGTGAATTTGAATATGAATCAATAATTCGCACTTTGTTTTCTCTTTTTTTCATATATAATTCATTTATCACTTCATAATTGCATCAGAGACATATTGAACTACTCTGGTTCCCCATTGGGACTCTTCCCCCCCTCCCCAAGCCTTCCTCGATTACATGCACGTCGTTTGCTGGAATGCCTTTATTATTATTTCGTTTCTGGAATTTTCTTCGTTTTTTTTTTGCAATAATTTTCAAACAGAAACACACAAAAAGCATTTGCGCAACAATTCCCCCAGGAAGTCATGACGATGGCGACGAGCCAAAGGAGCAGCAGCCGTAGACGAGGGGGTGGGGTGGGGGTAACAGCAAACGAATCGAATTAAGAGCCACCACACGGTAGGTGGTCCCACCTCACAGAGGAGCCAGCCGTTCGTCCCCCTTGGGGATTCGTGGAGTCCGAGTTGGCTTTCGTTCTCTTCACATCAGAGAACGGCTGGCTCTTATTGTTGTTCACTCTGGACTCGGTCCGTTGTTGTTGTTGTTGTGTCGTAGGCGTCGCTTTGGGAAATCTCCGCGAGTGGTTGCAACAGGCACACTGCAGTCTGCACTAGGAGTATGCATGTGTTTATGGGTGTGTGTGCGCGCTTTATAATCAGTCGTAAAAAGCTGCAAGATGGCGCTGGTCGCCTATGCAAATTTGGTTCGATTTATGACCCAACACCACACACACTCACACACACACAGCCAGAGCCAGCTTCATTAACATGATGCGCGCAAGATGCGAGAGCCATAAAATTAGCTTCAGTCGATGATGTTGAATGCACTCCGCCCCCCCCCTCTCCCCATAAAATCGCAATGAGAGTCGAAAAATTTGCAAAACTCAAAGCAACAATTCGACGAAAGCCAATTTCCGTCATCCAACGACGTCGAAGCAAAAGAAGGCGGTGTGGGCGGGGCGTGGCATATGAGTCCCCATAGAGCGTATGTTGAATAATCATCATCAGAGCAACGATGGGGCATCCACACGACGTGTCGAAGTCGCATCCCAGCTTCATCCGGGCAATGCGTTTTTGGCATGTTAAAAACTTGTCCAACCGCTAGATGGCGCTGCCGCACGTGCAACGTACATACACACAGACACACCGAAATTCGTAAAATTTTGTTTCCGCTGATGAAGTATTCCCCAGTTGCAGGACAAGGATTATTGGACGTGTGGTGCCACTCCTCCCTCTTTCTGTGTATGTGTATGTGTGTGTGTGTGTGCCCGCATGCAAAGTGGCATAAAAGCACATCCACATCATCAAAACGTCCCCGTCATCGTCCGCATTGACGAGGAACCATCAAAGAAATGCTCTCGCCCGGCGCTTAGAATGTTGCATGTGGTCGTCACCGCCGGCTGAAGGTTGAAGCAACGCGAAAATTTCATTTTGTCATTAGAAACTAGTAAAAGGCCAACGCGAAAAAGGAAATAAAGTTGGATACTGTGATGGTTTGGCCCGTGTGTGGGAAGGTCTGGGAAAAATGAAATTGGTTTGAAAGAGTAGAGCTAATTACTTAATTTTTACATCGATTTTAGCACTAAGGAGCACGGTGAAATGGTCTTTAGAGTTCCTAGAATTAGTAAGACTTTTCGGAATACCAGTTTTTTTTTAAAGTTATTTTAATGAAAAGAACAGATTCGTATAACAGGATTTGTAAACGTCCAACTGAAACCCCTTTAATTACGCGTTACTTGTAGAGGAAAAAGTGTTTTCGAAAGTGTTTTTCCTTCCGCTTTATAAGAGTTGTACATAAATATTCTAGGTTTGTATTGTCATTTTGCAATATCACCTTCCTAAAGTAGTAACATCCTGACTTTGAATTTGATTTCCAAATGTTTTGTCGGACAAAATTTTGAGAATTTATAAAAATCTTAAAAAGAGACTATAAATTTTTTAAACGGAACCGTTTTCTAAACCGAGTGGGTCCGGTTCCGGTTCAGGTTTTCCCGAAGGTTCGGTGTATAGTACGGTTTAAGGGACCAAAAAATCCCAGTTAGCTATGAACAACGTTCTGAAAGCAGCTCCATACCTTCTGTCGATTATCGATTTACTGATTTTACAAGTAATAGTAATCGGTATTACATGGCATTTTAACAAAATACACGGATATTAAAAAAAAGTAAAATTTTGACAAACGAATATTTCTGGAAAATTGCTTATAGCGCCCACGCAGCCAATATTACCATGGTATATTTCCAATAATTGTAGCTACCGTTAAAAGTAAACAAAAAGGGCATAGCAGAATAAGCATAGGAATACTGCCCCCGCAGTTATCAGCACCAAATTTAAATGTTTGATTAACATCTATAAGAAACTCACTCTCCAAAAATTGTAGTCTCCTTATCCCAATTGGACGGGAGTTATGAGGATGGAAAGTTAAACAGAAAAACTGTTTTTTCTTAAGATGACCGCTTGACCGATATTGATGCGTTAAATATATGTTGTAAGCGTTCAAAATACAATTCTAAAAATATTGTTTGCAGATTTTTATTACCAAAACTTTGGTCCAAAAATGATGATTGAATTTTCCAAATAATTTTTTCGCGGTGATAATCTTTTTCTACACCTCCAGTTTATTTCCTGTATTTTACATTAGGATATCCCTAATAACATATAATTTTTGCAATCAGATCGCAATTGGGCCTCACGGTGAAAAACAATTAAACATGTAAAATAGAATTTTACATATGGGATATTCCATATCAACTCAGTCAGTTTTTTTATACCCGTTACTCGTAGAGTAAAAAGGGTATACTAAGTTCGTGCAAATGTATGTAACAGGCAGAAGGAAGCATCTCCGACCCCATAAAGTATATATATTCTTGATCAGCATCAATAGCCGAGTCGATATAGACATGTCCGTCTGTCCGTCTGTCTGTCTGTCCGTCTGTCTGTATGAACACCTAGATCTCAGGAACTATAAGAGCTAGAGCTACCATTTTTTCAGTGTAGACTTGTATCTTCTGCACGCAGATCAAGTTTGTTTCAAATTTTTGCCACGCCCCCTCCCGCCCCCGCAATATGAAAAAACCTCATATCTCCCACAATTTTGAAAATTGATTGTTCGAACCTTCTAGACATATAATTTAATCATCATTACCTATCGATCCGCCATACATAATTTTTCGATCAGATGAACGATTGAAGAGTTACCGCCCCCGCAATATGAAAAATTCCTCATATCTCCCACAATTTGGGCAACCTTACCCTGAGTAACGGGTATATCGAAGTCGAGCAGGGCCGACTTCAACTTACGCTCTCGTTTATGTCTCCAAAAAATTTTGAATCGTTATCAAATAGAAGGACTATATATAGATGAGAATACCTTTAAATGGTTTTCCCCCACCGTCGATAGTTCTCAAGATAATGCGAAAAAGACTTGAAATTTAAAACGAGAAGGCAAAGCTAACTTCGACTGTGCCGAAGTTTTAATGCACTTGAAAAACTTTACTCCAACTGATTTAACCGGTAAAATATATAGGATATAGATATCAGATATTTTTAAATTTTTAAATCATTGATAATAAAAATTTGATATCATAAAAAAAACTTTTCTTAGTACAACACATTTTTTGACCGATCGGTCCTATGGCAGCTATATGCTATAGTCATCCGATTTTGATAAAATCTTCCAGAATTGTGTTGACGCATATAAAACTAATATATACCAAGATTGGTGACGCTACGATGGAAAATAAAAAAGTTTTTCCCACTAGAACTAGTTTTTTGACCGACCGTTTCTAATACGTCTCCGTCTGTCCGTCTGTCTGTCTGTCCGTCTGTCTGTTTCTACGCGAACTAGTCTCTCAGTTTTAAAGCTATCGAGCTGAAATTTTGCACAGAGTCTTCTTTTTACTGCATGCAACTAATATGTCGGAACCGGCCGGATCGGATAACTATATCATATAGCTGCCATAGGAACGATCGGTCTAAGAACAAGTTCTAGTTTGAAAAACTTTTTTGTTTTCCATCGTAGCGTCACTAATCTTGGCATATGTTAGTTTTATATGTTTCCACACTATTCAGAAAAAATTTATCAAAATCGGATGACTATAGCATATAGCTGCCATATAAACGGACGGACAAAAAACTACTTCTAGTGAGAAAAACTTTCTTGTTCTCTATCGTAGCGTCCCCAATCTTGGTATATATTAGTTTTATATGCTGTCACATAATTTCGAAAAAAATTATCAAAATCGGATGACTATAGCATATAGCTGCCATAGGAACGATCGGTCGGAAAATGTGTTTTACTAAGAAAAGTTTTTTTTTATGGTATCAAATTTTTATTATCAATGATTTAAAAATTTTAAATATCTGATATCTATATCCTATATATATTTTTTCAGTTAAATCAGTTGGAGTAAAGTTTTTAAAGTGTATTAAAACTTCGGCACAGTCGAAGTTAGCTTTGCCTTCTCGTTGTGCAATTGCTTTTACAATATTTCAACTGTACAGAACCGAGTTGCCAACTTTTAAGCATCATAAAAGCTGTTTTCAGGGAAAAAAAAATAAAATATTAATTCTGGAAGAAAAAAGGAGGTTTCAAACCACCAGTTCGGTTCAAAACATGGGTTTTGGATAAAGCTGAACCGTGCTTTCGGTTCGGTTCAGTGGTTCACTCTCAGTTTTCGAGCATTATACTTTCTAATAAAAACAAGAAGGCAAAGCTTACTTCGACTGTGCCGAAGTTTTAATACACTTGCAAAAGTTCACACCAACTGATTTAAAAGATAGAATATATATAGGATATAGATATCAGATAATTATAAATTCAAAAGCATGGAGAATCAAAATTTTATCACGGTACTATAAAAAAAAAACTTTTGTTAGCAAAACACATTTTCCGACCGATCGGTCCTATGGCAGCTATATGCTATAGTCATCCGATTTTGATAAATTTTTTCTAGAATTATGTGGAAGCTTACAAAACTAATATATACCAAAATTGGTGAAGCTACCATGAAAAGTAAACAAGTTTTTCTCACTACAACTAGTTTTTTAACCGACCGTTTATATGTATTAAAACTTCGGCACAGTCGAAATGGACAATGCCCACTTTTTATCAAAAAATTTCACTGCAGCCCGCCATTAACTCGGTCGCAATAGCACCACACAGAGAAAAATATGACGTTCTAAAATCATGACCAAATGTTTATGATTTTGTTCTATTTTTCCGTTCATGAAATATTTATAAACTCAACTCAACCATCGTAAAACAAATATGAGTAGCATCTTAGACATGCCGCAACGAAAGTGTGCGATGGTACATGGTGCGTTTGAGTGCAAGAAAAAAGGTCTCGAGTTCGAATCCCAGACGGAGCATTGCTAACACTCATCGTATTTTTCTCATTGTTCTTCAAAAAGAATAAATAAACCAAAGAGGAATGTAAAGCTTTCTGGTTAGGTGGTGAAGGTGGTGGTGCTGCGTGACCAGCAGAGGAGAGAGGACCCCATATTCAAAAAAATCCAAAGTGAGAACAAAGTTGTTCATGAAAAATCGTACCCCAATGTTTCATGACTTGAGAACAAACGTGCATGATAGACTTTCGTCAACGGATGTTCATGATTTTGGTACTTTTAGAACGGATTTTTTTCTCGGTGCAGGATACTTTTCGGCACCGCAATTAGATATTAGCCCGATATCTCCGCTACATATATTTGCAGTATACTTTATTGAAAAGTTCGAGGCATTGACATTTGTTCAATCAATTATCAAAAAAATATAAACAGAAAATCGACAGAATTGAAATCGGACCAAGTATCGACATTCTGATTGCTAACTGCAATCGGCCGACGACGAGCTGGGTTAATTTTCGCCTCTCCCTTTGTCCGTTTGTCTGTTTGTACACAAACAAGTCTCTCAGCTTTAAAGCTATCGAGCTGAAATTTTGCACAGAGTCTTTTTTTTTACGGCACGCAACTAATATGTCAGAACGGGCCGGATCGGATGACTATATCTTATAGCTGCCATAGGAACGATCTGTCGAAAAACAAGTCTTAGTGAGAAAAACTTTGTTGTTTTCAATGATACCGTTCTTAAACTTAGCATTATTATTATTATTATGACTATATCTGACTATATCTTATATCTGTCATAGGAACGATCGTTCGTAAAATAGGTTTTTGTGAGACAAACTTTTTTGTTATTTACTCTACTTTAGGAATTATGAATGAAATAAAAGATCAAAAATTTGGTTTAAATCGGATGACTATATTCTACAGCTGTCATAGGACCGATCTGTTGGAAAATATGTGATTACTAAGAAAAGTTTTTTTTATGATAGCGTGATCAAATTGTAATTCTTAATGATTTTGAACTTATAAATATCTGATATCTATATATTCTATATATTATATATTCACCATTATGCTGGGCAAGCGCATTGTCTTAACCTTAATCATCAGAATAAACTAAATACGCAATAATTAATAATTTATTTATCAAACAATAATTGCGCCAAGTTCTTGCATACAAATCATCTGATTATTGGTGATGACACTTAAGCAGCCTTGAAGGTATTTTTATGATTCTCAACAAATGTTGCTAGATTTCTTTGGTGGAAATAGTCTATTAGCTGCTTATGAACATATTCGCTCTTTACTTTCAGAACAGACGATGAACAGGGGTCTTATTTTTTGCATTGTAGGTTCCTGTTCTACATAAAAGCGGGAGCAGCATCTCACAATATAAGAGCTGGAATCACTAAAGCACTTAGTATATATCTATATATCTTTTGCTGTCTGTCTGGCATGACAAGGTTCTTTTTACTTGTTACTTCGGTTATCCCAACCCCAAATATCTTGCACTTTTCTCACAAAGTCAAATAAAATTCCAAAGGTGCTCCCATAAAAATCAGACACTCAGCTCAGCCACCCACTCAAGGCACAAGTCCAGCATCGAAGAAACATCCAAAGAGGCGTATGAGTAACGCGAAGTTTGCTACCACGAGACAAGCTCATCCCCCAAGCCGCTATGGAGGGTAAAGCTCAAACTAAGCACGTGCTGGCCTGACCACAAAATCGTAAGCGGAATGTAAAACAAATCAACGTCATCAGCAGTTGAGCAGGAACAGCTGTTCCTTCAAAACAAGGCAAATCCTCTCTTTGACTCTCCATTATCGCTCATGCGCTGTGACTAAAACAACTCTTCTGTGCTCTTAAAACCCGTCTCTCCTTGGCTCGATTGGGGGAGTAGAGGGTGTGGGGGCATCAAGGTTTGCTTGGGTATGGAATTATGGCTCCCTGGGGCTTAGCATAATCAAAATTCCATGCATCCGGGGACCCCAGCATGCACATTCACATTTCCCATTCAGGGGCTAGCTGGGAAACGTGCCTTAGTCGAGGTCAAGTCCCTTATGCATTTCCATTTTCCACTGCATTCTTACTAAGAAATCTCTTTTGTATCCTTTTCTTTTAGCCAAAAAGGAGGAAGATGAAGCAGACAATTTGGATGATGATTTACTGAGCTTGAGCGGTGACGAAGAGGACGAGTATGATGATGAAGAGCTACAAAGTCTGGACAGCTTCTACTCCGGTAAGCGAGCGGTTTGTCACACTTTGCGCCATGCGTACTCAAGCCATAACCATTGAAATTGCTGTACAGGGTGTTATATGGCAGCTGGCCACGACACTCCAGGGTGCTCTACACCTGTGCCGCGGGTGTCGTTTCCATATGCTGCTCCTGCTGCTGTTGCTGCGGTACGGGCAGCCTAACTACGTTTTAAAAACCCCAAACAGCAATCAACACCAAGCACAGGCAAGCACAAGTCGGAGCAAAGTCGGCGGAGGCTGCCCCTCCAACACTTCACTTTCACCATTCATACATAGCCATTTACGAGCTGTCGAAGAGACACACCGACAGACCGGACAGACCCGACCAGACCAGCATCATGAGCTACAGCCACGACATGACCCCCTCCTCTGCCGCTCCTTTCGTCGCCGACTTCTTTCGCCACATTTCTCTCTAGTGCCATTTCGAATGCTTATTCTGTGTTATTTGTTTCGTTTTGTGGTGTCGACTCCAACTCCTCCCCCTGCTGCTATTTTTTCTCAACTTCCTCTTGTGTGTTTTTGTGCTTTTTGTTCTAGTCGAAGCGACGTCCTTGGCAGGAGTAGCAGCAGCAACAAGAACCCCCTCCCACAGTTCGTCTAACCGGCTGCCCATTTTGTAGCTCATTCATTCATTCATTCATTCATGCACACACGACTTGACTTGACTTCCTTGGCTGGTCTGGATGACTTGGTTGAGTTTTCTTTTTGGGCTTTGACTACACTAACAGAAATTTGAAGGTGCCTAAATACAAATGGCATTAGTTAGTTAATCAAATATTTAATTGCAACTCTCCCATGTGTACATCAGCTTAGCCAATATGCTAGAATTTCGAAGAGAGATGTACTTATAAAAACGAATTTAATCTCCATAATGATTAAGTCAAAGGAAATATCAATATAAGATAGGGATCAACTAAAACAAAGAAAATTTAGCAATTTCTTTTATTTTCGTACCAAGATGCCCATAAAAGTGCAAATCGCTGAGACAAGTTTATTTTTGCAAAAATGATCATGGCCAAGCCTTTCAGAGAAACTCTTTCAATTTTGTTGTTCTATCAGTCAATCACGACTGAACAATACTCTGCTTGTGTATAACTGATAACTTTTAAGTGTGAGCTCACACAAACTGTGTAAGTGCTGCCCATCATGATTGCGGCTAGTGCTGTCCAACGTAATTATTTGGTTAGCTTGCAACTCAACTATCGTTCTTCTGTTTGGGAAACTGTGCATGATGGATCAATAAGTAATGATGATCAAAAAATGTATGTCTAGAGGATTCAAACAATCTATCTTTAAAATTATGAAAGATATGCACTCAAAAAAAACAGGCCAGAATCGCACTTAAATTTAGAAATTCCCACTGAAAACGGGGTCAAAGGCGATTCGCCATAATTTTATGAAAATAATTTTCTAAAACAGGTCAAAAACTTTAACTTAAACGAGATTTATCTTAACACAAGAAACCTTTTTCTTAAAAACAAAAACTCTTTCTAAAAATTAGGAGGCATATCCTTAATTTAGAAAACCGGTTTCTTCCAACTAGAAAATGTTTTTCTATTTTAAGAAAATATAGGAAAACTATTTTCTTCTGTTTTCATAACTGCTGTATAATTCTTAGAAAAGCATTTACTAAGGTTTATATCAAGAAATATTTTATTTATTATGTATTTATTTTATATTTTCATAATTTTATATTACATTTGACTTGGATAACGTTGTTATCCAAATGTGAAATTGTGTAGATGGGTTTCTGAAAGCATTACACACAAAAAAACAACGTTGGTAAATTCGACATTTTTCATTGGTAAATCCGCCAATTTCCCAATTTGTTTTTCACCCAATAATTTTTCATTTCAAAAATAAATGGTTTCCACTTTTGATTTTCAAAATTGTTTTAATTTTGATTTTAAAGTGTTTTACTTTTGAAATAAAAAAAAATAAACATTTTGTGAAACAGTTTTCTTCTAGTGGTTTGTGTGTTTTGCACACACACACCACTAAAACCTTTACAAACAAAGTCGGTCTTCCCCGATGATGCTTATAACTTGAATTCGTTTGTTTCTGAAATTTTTTTATTTTTTATAATATTATTAAATCTTTACCTTGTCTGGGACTCGAACACACGACCTCTGGGACACACACACACTGAAAGACAAACGCCTGCACCTCAACGCATTCGGCTACTGCACGCTCGTGAAGGAATTGAGCGCAGAGCACATGTTAAGCTGGTGGTGGTAGCCGACCAGGGTTTTTTTGTTTCTGTTCTATTTTTAGCATATCGACTCGACAAAAATCGCACATAATTGATCAAAATTGCGAACTTTTTGATTCTTTATGAAAATCAAAGGTGACCTTGTAATTTGAAGCCAAAAGTGTTTGCTCTTTAAAATCAAACAATTATGCAGTTGATTGAAATGTCGTTTATACGTTTAGATTGGTAAAATCAAAAAGAAAAATGATTAATTGCAATACTTTTTAGCCAAAGTTGAAAAATGTGATTTTTACAATTTTTTTTTTTTTTTGTGTGTAGAATGAATTAAAACTTACTCAGAATAGGTTTCTATTTGGAAACATTTTAGGAGTTCACAATCCTTTGTTTAAATTGGAATACATAAAAAACAAATCAAAATGTATTGTTTAGAAACAAAAGAAAGTAAATAAGTCTTAACTTTACAAGATCTAAATGATTTACAAGCAGGGACCGTCAATAATGATTATTTGGTATTTTTTAATATACAAAATCAACCACTTAGAGAAGCCGCAAAAATATATGAATTATTCCTGTGGCGTTCTTTTTGGATAATCTATGCAAATCTGCAATGATTTTTAAATTGTTGATTTTTAAATAAATCCTTAATGATAATGATGATTTTCGATTTTTATTTTTTGACTCAAACCATAAGGATTATTTTGTAAGTGAAAAAAAATCAAAAATAATAAAGATTTTGTGATTTTTTTATACTCTGTGCCGAAGGTACACAGAGTATATTGGGTTTGTGCAAATGTATGTAACAGCCTGAAGGAAGCATCTCCGAACCTATAAACTATATATATTATTGATCAGCATCAACAGCCGAGTCGATTTAGCCATGTCCGTCTGTCTGTCTGTCCGTATGAACAAACAGATCTCAGAGATGGTAAGAGCTAGAGGTTTGAAGTGTATGAAACATACAATTCTTATACCTGCGGGCAGATCAAGTCTATTTTTAATTTTTTGATCAGATGAACGATATAAGAGCTATAAGTAAAAGAAAATTCAAAGCAACGACAACAACACCGCAGCAATTGGTACAAATTACGAGAAAAAGAGAGCGAGAGAGTAAAAGCTATCTGGTAATTTCCCAATTGGACTTTGTTTGAAGGCGGTATCTAATTGAACTGCGCCGCTCTTAGTTTCCCCCCTCCCTTCTTTCCCATACATATTTGTGTAAGGAGGCAAAGACCAATTTTGAGAGGAGCGATGCAATTGAGATGGCCTGCAGTCAGAAATCACTCGTGATTTCCGCGTGACTAATATAGATACGTTTATGATAATAGGAAATTATATAAAAATTTTATAATTTTACGAGTTATGTACCAGGGTAATTCTACTCATCATTACTTGTCGAGCCCCCATACATCGTTTTCCAACCAGATGAACGATAGTCGAAAGAGTTGCCACCCCCAGATTTTGAAAAATACAAACAGGTACAGAGTATATTACAGTCGGGCTTGACCGACTTTCTTACTTGTTTTATAATTTCACCAATAATTATTCTTCATATTACGGCTTTTCATATTTCTAGGCCCTTTAAAATTCTTACCCATTCTTTATCTTATCTCATTGGCTAATCAGCAGGACATTGCGAAAACCGCAGATCGCCAAATTTTATGGCGTAAAAAGGGACTGCGTAAAAAAGGGACTGCGACTTTTGTCTTCAATTATTCCGACCTTGTTACCAACTTGACCGCACAAGAATACAAATATTTTGGGTACATTTTGTTTTTAAATTTTTTTTACAGATGGCAGCTCAAATTATTCACACACCTGTAAATAACAAGCGCGTCAAAAATACCAAAGGTATAATAAAAATAATGAGTTTGTGAAAATGTTTGTAACAGCCAGAAGGAAGCATCTCCGAGAGTATATCCAGACGTGTGAACGAAGTTAAAAATTTACTCCCTACAGTTATATTTTCAGAATTCTCTGTTTTATAGTGCGCTGTAAATCGGTGTAAAACCGAACCCGAATACCGATTTTAAAATTAAAAGGACAAAACTTGTAGCTGCTTTTCTGTTCGTAAATACCAAAACAGCCCTGTTTTTCTCAGTGTATACACACAGTGAACTTACCACAGCACTCAACACATTGCCCAGCTCATTCTTGAGCATTCTTTCTTCATAAGTTCCCCTGAACTCACTTCCGCCTTCTTTTCCTAGCCCTGCCCCTGCCTCCTTACCGATTTCCGTTTCATTTTGAGGCACTTGTGGTTCATGGCTCCAAGGAAATCTCCTTGGCTATTTGAGTACAATTTTGAAACGTTTTACGGTGTGTGCGATGTGATTGCGGTTGCAGTTGCAGCGCCTAAATGTATGCAATGAAATGCAATTAGTTGCAGTCGGAATTAACTCCAGAAGCCTGAGCATCTCCTTCCAACACTTCCAAGGCTACTCGAAAATTCTGCCCAAGTCACTTCATTTGTTTGTCTTGCTTCCGCTTAGGAGTGTGTGGAATACGGTGGTTGGGCTTAGCTTGTCCCTTTGATTTATTAATAGCACGTGTATGCTCCGTTTTAAAAAGTGACAAGAAGTGGTAGACAATTTGCCATGCTCTTGTATGCAAATAGTTTTACAGTTTCCTTTTGAAGCGACGCAATTAATTACACATTTGTCTTACAAGACAAACAAAGCTGCAAAGCCAAGTCCCTTCTAACATGTCGCGTCTGAAACTATAAATAATTGCTGCTGTCTCTGGTCAAAGGTTTTCGGGGTTTGGGGCCAAGGGGGGAGGGTTTGCTTAAAGTGCCAAATTCTCACAGCGCTTAAACCGTTGCTTTCTCAAGAAGTCATCATCAACGCAAATTGCTTTACGCACCGCAAGAGATAGAAATCTGGAAAACTGGTCGGTACAGTAAAACGGGTAATGAACCGCCGAAGCTGATGAAACGTTGTGTGTGGCTGTCAAAGGGCTGCCTGTCTAAACACAACAGCAACGATCATCACGTAAAGAGAACTTTCTGCGTGGAGACTTTTGACATTACCGCCATCTCAGCAATCGCAGCCACCGACGCAGACGCGTAATTGGGTCAACACTGGGCTATCCTCTAGACAAATCTAATGCGATTTAATGACATCTTAAGTCCAGTTTAAGACTATAAACCCCAAGCAGAGCACATTTTTAGGGTTTTATAGTGCTGAAATCTCATGGGGTTTTTTATACTCTGAACCAAAGAGTATAGTGAGTTTGTGAAAATGTATGTAAGAGCCGGAAGGAAGCATCACCGACCCCATAAAGTATACATATTCTTGATCAGCATCAACAGCCGAGCCGATATAGACATGCCCGTCCGTCCGTCTGTCTGCCTGTATGTCTGTCCGTCTGTATGAACACCTAGATCTCAGGGACTATTAGAGCTAGAGCTTCCATTTTTTCAGTGTAGACTTGTATCGTTTACACGCAGATCAAGTTTGTTTTTTGCCACGCCCCCTCCCGCCCCCGCAATTTAAAAAATACCTCATATCTCCCACAATTTTAAAGATAGATGGTTCGAACTTTCTAGACATATATTATAATCATCATTACCTATCGATCCGCCATGTATCATTTCCTAATCAGATGAACGATAGAAAAGTTTCCGCTCCCGCAATTTGAAAAATCTTATGGATCCGCCATACATCATTTCCCGATCAGATGTGCTATAGTAGAGTTGCCACCCCCGCAATTTGGAAAAAACCTCATATCTCCCACAATTTGGGCATGTTGAGCACCCTGAGTAACGGGTATATCGAAGTCGAGCATGGCCGACTTTAACTTACGCTCTCGTTCTTATAAGGTTTCTAAGTTTTCTATGACCAGCAATCAGAGACTCAGGCCAATAACACCAATTTTCAGCCAAAAAGACCCATTGAAGACATTATTTTTTTGTGATGTATTTCTGAATGCTGAACTCAAAAATGGAATTTAAAAATTTTTGTTTGAATACGTTTTTAAGTTAGAATTATTTTTATTTTACGATTATAATTATTTTAAGCCATATCTCGATTAAGCAGCTTAACATAGAGTCAAGCAAGGTTTAAGTTAAAAGGGGATGGAATTTGTAATAATCTAGATTCGGATCATGCACCAATCGGCTTAGTAGTTCAAATGCTACAAGGAAAAATATTTCGAAAAAAACTATTTTTTTCTAATTTGTTTTTCCTAAAATCTGTTAATGGTTGAAAACGAAAATCAAAAAATTGTTTTTTATTTTACACTTACGAATTGCACTTTTTCAAAAAAAATAAGGTACATAGTAAAGTTGTGAACAAAAAATATTTTTTTCGAAATGTTTTTTGCTCGAAGCATTAAAGTTACTTAACCGATTGGAAAATGAAATTGCATACCGTTTAAACTTACACTTGCTTGACTCTTTTAAAAATTTCTGACTCGGGATATAGCTTTAAATGTAAGTGTAATTACCAAACGAGAAGGCAAAGCTAACTTCGACCGTGCCGAAGTTTCAATACACTTGAAAAACTTTATTCCATCTGATTTAACCGGTAAAATATATATAGGATATCGAGATAATTTATTAAATCATTGATAATAAAAATTTGATACCATAAAAAAAACTGATCTCAGTAAAACTCATTTTCCGACCGATCGGTCCTATGGCAGCTATTTGCTATAGTCATCCGATTTTAATATATTTTTTTAAAATTATGTGAAAGCATATAAAACTAATATATACCAAAAAACAATAATTTTTCTCATTAGAAGTGGTTTTTTGACCGATTTCTATGGCAGCTATATGCTATAGTGATACGATTTTGATAAATTTTCCAGAAATGTGTGAAAGCATATTGAACTAAAATATACCAAGATTGGGGACGCTACAATGAAAAACAAAAAAGTTTTTCTAACTAGAACTATTTTTTTCACCGATCATTCCTATGACAGCTATATGATATAGTCATCCAATCCGGCCGACATATTAGTTGCGTGCAGTAAAAAGAAGACTCTGTGCAAAATTTCAGCTAAATAGCTTTAAAACTGAGGGACTAGTTCGCGTAGAAACAGACAGACAGGCGGACGGACGGACAAGCGGAAATGAACTCAGCTCGACGTCCTGTTCAAGAATATATTTAGGTTATGGAGTCGGAAATGAATATTTCTATGCTTAACAATCTTTTGGGTAAAATTAATATACACTTTGCAAGTGTATACAAATTTATCTCAAAAACGTATCCATTTCTGCATTCAAAAATACATCATCAAAAAATAACGCCTTCAATGGGTCTTTTTTTTTAAATTTTGTAAGATAGTGTAATTCAATAATTGACAACTACATACTTTTCATTTGGCCAGGAGTGTTGATGTGATTGTATTTAGCTTTTGTATTTGGTTTCGACGCAGATAAGAATGAAAGAGAAGACCAATTGCTTTTAATTGTTCAGACGAAAGAATTATCCACGATTGGTCAGACAGTTGGTGAGAGAAATGCTTTATACGTGTGTGTGTTTTTTTAGTATAAAAAATATGTTTGTTTCTAAATCTTCTTGGATGTTGCCTAGTGTAATTATCGGCACAACAACCTTTCAAATTTCAAAACTTGCAGAGGATGTTAAAGAAGAATGTTGATTTTTAAGTCCTTTCAAATCCTTCCAGTCATTACAAACCATCTAACACAGCCGCCCCCGTCTCCTTCTTCCTCGAGCTGTATACAAATATGTTAAAAAAAATAGAAAAAACTTAAACTCAACTTGGCTGTCTGAGTAAAAGTAATCGCAATCTCAGGTGTACAAACGCCTTGACACCAAAGCTAAACAAGCGAGTGAAAAAAAAAACACCGTAAAAAGTTGGTCCTGCTGCCGCCTCGGCTGCTGTGGCTGCTGCACTCGACGCTGTGTCAGGTGCAGTCGCAGTCCTGGACAGCCGCGTATTGTTTTCATTCCTCAATGGGCAGGGCTCGTACTCTGGGCAATTTTTTGCACAACTTTCTTATCCGCATTGTTTAGTTGGATGCAATACCCGTGAGCCCTACCCCAAGGCGGCGGCCAGTTTCAGGCGCAAAAGTTATGACACGCCTCCGAATGGTTGGCGAAACGCGAATGATTTATGTGCGTTAGGTGTTGGGTTTTGGCGCCTTTAGTAAGTTTCGACTCGCTGCCTCCCTGGAGGTGTAAACAGAGTTGAGATTGCCCCGAAAAGGAAAAAACTTTCGCGAAAGATGTTTTCATTCCAGCGAGCGAACGTTTTACGATGCCAACGGATACATCCGGCTACCAATTGGTTTGTGGAGCGCGTTCGCTTTTTGGTGGCTCCCAAGTGCATACTTCTGGTGGCACTTTCCGCCATGGCTGGTCGTCCTTATGCGACTCCAAGGCACAATTTCGCGCGCCAAACATCCCAGGGGTATGCTCCCTCCACACACTCACACACATTTGCGTACACAGAAATGTATTTTTCTGTTTGCAGATAAATTCTGTGCAATTTAAATGAAATACGCGTTGAAATGCGGCGTCTGACTTAAAGGATTTTATTTAGACATATTGTTATGGGTTTGCTCATATGAGGCAGGTATAAATCTCCGAGTGGCTTCTAGAGGGTGGTTTTCGCACAGTGTTTTTCATAATTCAATACACCCTCCCGCCCCCTTCATTAGTTAAATGCCCAGTGCAGGCAAAAACTACCTTTTATTCTGCGGCAATAAAATAATTTTATGTTTATTATCGTCGACATCATCAAACAAAACTGTCGTAAACCCAATTTCTTAACCGCAGCTACACCGTTATCGAGCCACTCGCATCGTGTCTTGAAGTTCTAGTTTCCGGACAACAACAAAGTGAGAGATATCAGCAACCGGAATCGGCTGGCCGAAAGCACAAAACACATCCGATGGATGTGGCAATCGGACATGTTAATCTGACTTGGACTCGGTGCTTTATGCTCCAGTTTATGGACATTGGCACGCGTACACTCAATGGCAGCAGCAGCTGTTCCGCTCGTACTTATTTTTACACCCCACCCCAGTTGGAGGGCCACCACAAGCACAAGCCCTAAGCACGTGCCCCCAAGCCCCACTCTAAGCTTCAATTCTTTTTCTGTTTTGCGGTTGAATGATTTTCGAAACAGGTGCGAAAGTCAATTATGGTCAGCCACACAAAACGATTTTCGGGACGCACCCGACGCCAGCTCCAGACACATCATTAGCTCTCTGACAGGTCATCAAGATCCCGAGTCTCTCTGCAGAGTTGCCGTCCAGTTTTATCAATGGGAAAGGGCTCACTTTACCTGTCTGTCTGTCTGTCCGTCCGTCTCAGTCTGTGCTATGCCTGTTGATTGATTTGTGTCAGCACTGACATTGAGTTTCTCTCAAAATCGATGCCTGATCCTTGATTGTGGTCCCTCTACACCTCATTTTTCATTCATGTGTGATGCAATTTGACATTTGTTTTGAAAGGATCATGACTTGACTTTATTATTTTTGAAGGAGTCTGAGTGAAAAGGTCAACAGATTTCCAATCTGATTTGTAGGATAATTATTTGTTTGGTAAATATCGAAAATTGATATTTAATGGTGCAGAATGAGCCAAGCTGTGGGGTTCCAAGTGTTAGATAAGTGGAAATCTGGCGCCCCACATAATTGGTTGGAAAATCTTAGGGTTGGGATCTGTTAAAGGGTAAGGACCAAATGAACCAGAAGAATTCAATGAATGCTGAATTGTTAGAAAGCTGAATCGATGGAATATGTCACACGGCTCCCATAAGGACAATAACTTAGTACACCCAGAAAAATGGCCTAGAATGAACTAAGATTTCCTCACATTTTAGGAAATTTCACTTACACAGGAAAAACGATAGCGTAAGTTAAAGTCGGCTCTGCGCGACGTCGAAATACCCGGAACATAGGGAAAGGTTTATTTAAAAATCTATTATTAAATCTCAAAACTATTAGCTTAATCATTTGATTTGCTTATAACTCGGATACGTGTTTACACTGAACAAATGGTGGCACTCGCCCTTATAGTCTCTGAGATATAGGTGTTTTTACGGTCACACGCTTAGATAGACAGACGGTCATATTGATTCTATTGATTTTAAAATTGATTTATTGATATATAAACTTTATGGGGTCGGAGAAGCTTTCTTCTGCCTGTTACATACATTTGCACAAACTCAATATCACTTTGTTCCTTCGGTACAGAATATAACGAGAGCGTAAGTTGAAGTCGGCTCTGCTCGACTTCGATATACCCGTTACTCAGGGAAAGGTTTATTTAAAAATGCTCTGCTCGACTTCGATATACCCGTTACTCAGGGGAAAGGTTTATTTAAAAATGTATTATTAAATCACAAATACTTTTTAAATGCTCCGGTTACATACATTTGCACGAACTTAGTATACCCTTTTTACTCAACGAGTAACGGGTATAAAAATTTGAAACCAACGTGATCTGCACGAAGTCGATTCAAGTCTACACTGAAAAAATGGTAGCTCTAGCTCTTATAGTCTCTGAGATCTAGGTGTTCATTCAGACAGACGGACGGACGGACAGACGGACATTTTGCACGAACTTAGTATACCCTTTTTACTCTTCGAGTAACGGGTATAAAAATGCAGGAAAAAAGAACAAATGTAAACGGATTTTTTCCTTAAAACCCAGTTTCTTCGAAAAGTGCACGTGAATTTGATAAAATTAGTTTTTTATTAGTTTAAATCCGGGGTACAGTTCAAAATTTATGATATTTTGAAAATGACTAGTCTCATCCAGTTTATCACGAAAACTATCGGCTTTGAGGAATACAAATTAGCTATATAGTATAATAACGGCTTCCCCCCTTAAAGCCGCCAATATGAAAAACGTTTGGCGTCCCACCCCCCCCCTTTTCCCTCAAATGAAATTTTTTCCCCTTTCTTACCACAACCACCCCGCACCCTCCCTTGGTTTCCACTAACTTATCTTTTCCCTCTTTCACCATTATACTTCTACCCACCCCGCACCTTTCCCCTTCTTCCATAAACTTTTCGCCCTCTCCCTTACCTTACCTATTTATTTCATTTTTTCCCTCCCTTTTTTTTTTCCCCTCGGGTCTCCTCCTCCTTTTTTCTTTTTTATATTTCTTTTTTTATCTTTTTCGTTTTACTTTTTTATTGCGGGGCACTTTTCTTCTTCATCTTCGATTTCTCTGTTTTATATTTCTTTCCATCTTTAAATTTTTAGTTTTTTCCTTTCGTGGGTGCCTCTTCTTCTTCTCTCCTTTCATCTTTTTTTTTCTTTTCTTTTTTTCAAAATTTATTGTTTTTTCTATTCGGGCTACTCTCTTTTCATCTTCGAATAGTATGCATCTAGTTTTTTAAGTTTTTAAGTTCGCACTCTTTTTCAAATTTGAGTTGAGTTTTTTCTATCGGGCGGGGGGGCGTGACAAATTAAACAACTTATCTCTCCATCAATCTCACTACAATGGTAGCTCTCTCTTATATCCCTAATCTGTTTCCACGACGACACACCGCCCACACGACTCTATCGACCCTATATCTTCAAGATCTTTACTTTTGGGTCGAATGTTTCCTTCTCCTGTTCATACTTTCGACTTATATACCCTTTTTACTCTCTACTTAAACGTTTCCTTTTCTGACCCTACTCAAACGTTTTTTCAGATCGCTCCAAATAGCCTTTCACTAACATCGCCCACCTTTCTCTTCGTTTCCCATCAATTCTTTTTTCTTTTTTCCAAACTCTTTGCCTTTGTTTCCATTTTTCCGCTTTCCCCCTCTTGTCGTTTTCCAACATCCATCTCTTCCTTTTTTGTTACTATCCTACACCATTTATAATCGATGAAAATTTTTTCCTTCTTTCCGCCTTTTTCTTTTTTTTCCTTCGAAAATCACTTCTTTTTTACTACTTCCTACCGGTTGAAGCCAACAAACGTTTTTCCTATTTTCCTTTCGCCGCTTTCAACTTTTTTCTTTTTTGCTCTTCACCGGTGTCAATCGATCAATTTTTTCTTATTTTCCGTTTTCTTTTCTTTTCCAACTTTTTCTGTCCTTCTCTCTTCCACCGTACCACAAAAAAATAGTTTTTCCTTATTTCCCGACTTCGGGTGGTTTTCCAAAATCTCAAGTCTTTTTTCTCTACCTTCAAACCGTTTAAGTCATTCTAAAAATGTTTTTTTCCTAGAATTTTCCGGCCTTTTCCTTGTGGGCGGATTTTCCGATCAAACAGTTCCACTTTTTCGCTTCTTTTACAAATTTCTCAATCTAAAAACATTTTCCATTGCTTTTTTTTCCACCCCTTTTTTTTCCAAACCCCCTTCTCACTTCACTCCTTCTTAATTTCACTTTCTTCTCTTCCTCTTCTTTTCCTAATCATCTACAAACTCTTTTTACTTCCCCCCTTCTCCCCAATTCGTTTGATACCCCCGCCCCCTTTTCCCTTTTCCACCTTGCCCGTTTCCTACCACCCCCGACCCATTTCCTTCACTCTTTCTTTTACTTACAATTCCACCCATACCTTGCGTGTTCTTCCAAAAAACACGTGTTTCCATTTATTCACCTAATCTTACAAAATGAATTTTTTAGATCGCCAAAATAGCCATTGTCACTAACCAAATACGCCCACCATTTTCTTGCCTTTGGGCAAATTTCACCACCAATAAATGTTATTTTTTCTTAATGTGTTCACAAACTCATTTTAAGCCAATCGGATAAAATAGGTTTTACCATATAAATTTTTATTTGTGTCGATTTTCCAACATCGGAAAATCTCATGTCAATTTTTTGCATACTATCGCTACAAACCAAGTTTGAAGTCAATCGGATGAAAAATAGTGTTTTCCATATCGAATTTTCCGGCCATTTTCTTTGTGGGCGGATTTTCCTAATCAAAAATCACATTCAATTATTTAGCATACTACCCTTACAAACCGAGTTTGAAGCCAAACGGATGAAAAAAGTTTTTCCATATGGAATTTTCCGGGAATTTCCCGCTTTCGGGCGCATTTTCCAACATCGGAAAATCTTTGTCTAATTATTTTGCATACTATCCCACAAACCGAGTTTGAAGTCAATCGGATCAAAAATAGTTTTCCATGAAGAATTTTCCGGCTTTTTCTTTGTGGGCGGTTTTCCCACAAATATCTCATGCCCAATTATAGCAAACTACCCTTACAAACCGAGTTTGAAGCCAAACGAAAAAAATGTTTTTCCATTGGAATTTCCCGACTTTTCGGGCGATTTTTCAAAAATCTCAAGTCTTATTATTCTGCTTACCATCCTCACAAACCGAGTTTGAAGTCAATCGGATGAAAAATAGTTTTTCCATGAAGAATTTTTCCGGCCATTTTCCTTGTGGGCGGATTTTCCGAAATCAAACAGGTGTCCAATTATTTCGCTACTTTGCTACAAACCAAATTTCAAGTCAATCGAATGAAAAAAAAATTTTCCCCAAGTAGCTTTTTCGGGGTTTTCCCCTTAGTGGTGGAATTTTCCAAAACCCGCCTTAGTGCTCACTTTCAACTCATAAGGAAACTTCTGTGAAAATTTCAGCTTTCTATCTCTTACCGTTCAGGCTCTGCGTTGATTGCCAATATCATCAGTAGACAAACTCTTTTTGAAACTAGCTATCCCTTCTTCCACCTCTAGCCCATATGAAAAAACGTGCAATGATACCACCCCCGCCCCCTTTTCCATTTTCCACCTTTGCGTAGCGTCAAACGCTAAACCACCCCGTCACCCATTATCCGACGGTATAGCGCCTAAATTCCTTTTTCCCTCTCAAACCAAATTAATACATATCGCTAAACCCACCCCGCACCATATCCGACCTCTAACTTCCCGTAAAAAAATTTTTATTCTGACCCTAATCTTACAAAATAATTTTTTCAGATCGGCTCACAAATAGCCATTGTCACGAACAAATACCCCACCATTATTCTTGCTGTGGGCAAATTTCCACCAAATCAAATGTATAATTTTTTCTATAATTGTTCACAAACCGTTTTAACCAATCGATTAAAAATAGGTTTTACCATATAAATTTTCCGACTTTTCTGCGTTTTCCAACATTAAAATCTCAAGTCAATTTTTTGCATACTATCCTTACAAACCGAGTTTGAAGTCAATCATAAAAATAGTGTTTTCCTATTTTTCTTTTCTTTGGGCGGTTTCCACCAACTAAATCATTTCTAAACACCAACGTGAAAATAGTTTTTTCCTTATTTTCATTTGCTTTTCGGGCGCTTTTCCAACTCGATCTTTGTCTTTTTCTACCTCCCCAAACGGTTTGTCAACTAAAATGTTTTCCAAGTTTTCCGGCTATTTTCCTTGTGGGTGGTTTTCCACCAACAAAAATCCCTGCCTAATTATTTGAAAACTACCCTTACAAACCGAGTTTAAGCCAAACGGATGAAAAATAGTTTTTCCTTATGGAATTTTCCGGGGAATTTCCCGACTTTTCGGGCAGATTTTCCATCATCGGAAAATCTCAAGTCTAATTATTCTGCTTACCATCCTCACAAACCGAGTTTGAAGTCAATCGGATGAAAAATAGTTTTTTCCATGAAGAATTTTCCGGCCATTTTCCTTGTGGGCGGATTTTCCGAAATCTGGGAAACAGGTGTCCAATTATTTCGCTTACTTTACCTACAAACCAAATTTCAAGTCAATCGGATGAAAAACAAAATTTTCCCCCATAGTAGCTTTTCGGGAGTTTTCCACCCCTTAGGGTGGAATTTTCCAAAACCCCGCCTTAGTGCTCACTTTCAACTCATAAGGAAACTTCTGTGAAAATTTCAGCTTTCTATCTCTTACCGTTCAGGCTCTACGTTGATTGCCAATCAGTGAATCAGTGAGTCAGTCAGTCAGTCAGTCAGGACAAACTCTTTTATATATAGAGAGATATACTAGCTATATACCCGGCACCACTTGATCCTTCAAAATTGTATTCATTTTATACTTTCACAAAATCAGTAAATTTTGATACCGTTTTGGGAAAGTTTAATATCAAGTCTAAGCCGGTTGGGAATTGGAAAATATTTATCTCTATTTAACCGTAGGTTTCAAGTTCATAGCTCAAATACATTCTCAAATATGGCTCTGAACCAATATTGAAACGGTTGCAAACCTACACAGCAAATTTTACATTCCTATCAAATTTTGAATAGGTGTAAACTGGTTCGAAACCAAAAATGTATTGGAAATATATCTGACTTCATATAACCAACTTAACTTCAAAAATTTCTAAAATATGGCTATGAACCACTGTTTTGCCGGTTCTGCGGTTTTGGAACCGGTTTTGAACCAGTGAAATGTCTATCCCTATATAACTTAGATACAAACCAAAATTCAAGTTCGTACCTTCAATAATTTAAGAGATATGACTTTGAACCACTTTTGAACGTTATGTATACTAAGAAAAAAATTCGTTATATATATATATACCCAAAAATCGTTTTTTCGTTCTCAACAGTAGGGTAAGTTAAGTAATAATGTTTTTTTCAGACCGAACGTTCCGCGTTTAAGAACCATTCGGTCTTGATATTGGAACGGAAAAAAATTATTGCTGATCTTTTCCACCCGCACCCCACACCCATCTACTCTCTCATTTATACACACTTAACTTAACCAAATGCCGCAGTACGCAAGTTTTGTAATGTTGACATTTATATTTTTCGCTAACCATGGGGACTCGAATCTCCGCTTTCTGCAAGTGTTAAAATATAACACTTAACAGTTCCACCACCATACCGAGTAAATAAGTCGAAAATATGAACGGATCGAGAAATTTTCGCTGCAAATTGGCTTCTATTGGAACTCGTACATTGACCAAAAATCAAAGTAAAAGAAAATAGATTTCAAATAATCACGTAAAATATTCAATTTTGACTCTTAGTAGTTTCACACAATTGCTCACAACTTTGTTATTTATTCACAGATTTTCGTCATTAATACCTTATTTTCTTCGTAATAGTGCAATTTTTAAAAGTAAAAGAAAACACAATATTTGATTTTAATTTTCAACCATTTAGAGATTTTAGGAAATAAACTTTTCACGTTTTTCGAAATATTTTTCCTTGTTTTATGTTTTTGATTAAAACCTTGCTTGATTCCATCTAAAGTTTCTTACTCGAGATATGGCTTAAAATGTAAGGGTACCTACAGAAAAACTACAAAAAATTTTAACTCAAAAACGTATCCACACAAAAATATTTGAAATTCAATTTTGATATCAGCATTCCAAAATACATCATAAAACGAGAGCGTAAGTTAAAGTCGGCCCTGCTCGACTTCGATATACCCGTTACTCAGGATATAAACATGTCCTAATTGTGGAAGAAATGAGTTTCTTTCCAATTTGCGGGGGATGCAACTCTACTATAGCTCATCTGATCAGGAAATGATGTATGGCTGATCGATAGGTAATAATTATTAAAATATATGTCTAGAGGGTTCAAACAATCTATTTTCCAAATTGTGGGTGATATGAGGTATTTTTTAAATTGCGGGGGCGTGAACTTATCTATCGTTCATCTGATCAGGAAACGATGTATCGCGGATCGATAGGTAGTGATGATTAAAATATATGTCTAGAGGGTTCGAATTATCTATTTTTAAAGTTGTGGGAGATATGAGGTATTTTTCAAATTGCGGGGGCGGCAACTCTACTATCGTTCATCTGATCGAAAAATGATGTACGCCTGATCGATAGGTAATAATTATTGAAATATATGTCTAAAAGGTTCAAACAATCTATTTTCAAAATTGTGGGAGATATGAGGTATTTTTCAAATTGCTGGGGTGGCAACTCTACTATAGTTCATCTGATCGAAAAATGATGTATGGCGGATCGATAGGTAATGATGATTAAGATATATGTCTAGAAGGTTTGAACAGTCTATTTTAAAAATTGTGGAAGATATGAGGTTTTTTCAAATTGCGGGGGTGGCAACTCTACTATCGTTTATCTGATCGAAAAATGATGTATGGCGGATCTATAGGTAATGATGAGTAAAATATATGTGTAGAAGGTTTGAACAGTCTATTTTCAAAATTGTGGGAGATATGAGGTTTTTTTCAAATTGCGGGGGCGGGAGGGGGCGTGGCAAAAATTTGAAACAAACTTGATCTGCCTGCAAACAATACAAGTCTACACTGAAAATTTGGTAGCTCTAGCTCTTATAGTCTCTGAGATCTAGGTGTTCATACGGACAGACGGACGGACGGACAGACGGACAGACGGACAGACGGACATGTCTATATCGACTCGGCTATTGGTGCTGATCAAAAATATATATACTTTATGGGGTCGGAAATGCTTCCTTCTGCCTGTTACATACATTTGCACGAACTTAGTATAACCTTTTTACTCTACGAGTAACGGGTATAAAAATATTGGCTTCAATGGGTATTTTTCGCTGTAAACTAGTGTAATTGGCGCTAATGTTGATTTTGAGCAATTTTCACTTTACAAGATAATTGCAAAAAACTAAGGCATTCGCACGGGACAAAGACAGAAGTGATTTTCGCGACCAACAATTGAAAAGCCGATTTCAGCGAATCCTGAGGCAAGATTTCAATGTCCAGAACTAAAAATTCTGTATTCTATCTATCGTAACAGTTATAAGTTTTATCAAACAAGTCATTATTTACGAGTTATATTTTGAGTTTTATAATAAAACCGGAAAATAACAATTATTCTTTGATTTTTATTTTAAAACTCGGGAAACACCAATTATTTTGTGATTTTTATTTTATTACTTTGCTCATAACAATTATTTTTGCTTTTTATAAATTTTCTTCACATGATAACAGTTATAGATGATTTTTATTTATAAAAGGCTTTAATAAAATTTATTCAGAGACTTTTATTTCTAAAGACATTGCATAAAAGTCATTTGTGTCAATTGCATACATCACATTGAAAGAGCCATTTAAGATCTTAATCAGCTCGAAAAGGGTTATCGATAAAGCCCAATCTATCTGAGAATATAAATACGTCAATCTCTCTGACCATGAGGTTTTCAAAAAGGTTTGCAGTCTACCATCCAGTTTAGATCCATCCGTGAAGATGAAAATGGAATTTTGAACTTTTTGTAAGGTCCCTAGAAAGGGCAGTATCAATCTGAACTAAATTTTGTGATCGAGAATATGTTCACATTTTTGTCCACAATGTTTCCGATATAAGCAAATGACTTTTATATTATGAAATAAATGTCTATGAATAATTTTTATTGATGACTATTATTTTAAAAAGTCATAAATAACTTTTATCATGTGAAGAAAATTGATAAAAATCAAAAATAATTATTATGAGCAGAGTAATAAAATAAAAATCACAAGATAGATGGTATTTCCGGAGTTTTAAATTAAATTCGATTAATAATTCTTAATTCAAAACTTTTATATAAAAATTGCAATTTAACTGTTTATTTATATTTTACCTGTTACCAGTAGGTCCCTGGATTCGATAGCTCTGTTTCTTTAGTTGACTGTATATCCAAATTTTAAGCTATTCACTTTTGTTTTTAAAAACAATCTTTATCAAACAACTCGATTAAATAAACCGAACCGTTTTCAGTTACGGTTGTTCAATTTGGTTTATCATTTATCAAACGATTCGGTTCATGTTTCGGGAGGTTCTTAAAATAATACTATATAGGTTATATACACTTTTTGGTCTAGAATGCATAAGTAGAAGGGTTGCTAAATAAATTACATAAAATGGAAATAAAGTCATACATGTTTCAATATTAAAGAGAAGGCCCAGCCAGCAATTTGCCAAAATTCTAATATGCTTGCTAAACTCGCTCGATTTTGATAAATTCAAAGTATTTAAGAATCTGATTGTGTAATGCTAATTTGACCACCCTAAAGGTAAGAAATTGTCATCGGATCCGGGTGGTATCGACATAAATATAAACAGCGTACAGAAAAATATAAGCCTAACACACCAATAACAAGCCCCAACTCTTTAGTTTATTTTTACAAAAATATATCAACTTTTTTTTTTCAAAAATGAACCCTTTTTCGGCTTGACCACCAAGCGTACAGCCTCTAATTAAATGTGACCTTAACCATCATCTGATTAATTGTGCAGTTAACAAAAATTTAAAAAAAATCGAGAGCAAGGGCAAACGTTGAAAATCTATGGAGACACATGGATCTCGGACTTTAGCTGCTGTCACAACATCAAAGTGACAATTTGAGTGACTTGGCCAGCAAATGGCTGGGGCTAATTTAAAATGCGCTGAAACAAAAGGACACTTAGACCCAAGGATGAAGCCTGACAACCGCCCACTCATCGGATGTGTGGGGTAGAGCATATATTTTTATAATTTATCTATTATGCATGAGGGCGCCAGTCCTGGAAAAACCCTTTGCTGTCAGCGTATTTCAAGCCACTGACACATGAGTGAGTCCAACTCTGAGAGTTGCCCTTCGTTGATATCGTTGTTGTTGACCAACTCTAAATCTCAGCCAAAGTTTTCATTTTTTTGTTGGGTTTTCGTTGGCCTCACATTAGCCGCGCATTAAAAATGCAGGACCAAGTCAGGGCGTCAGCACTCACCTGGACACCCTTTCACCCACCGAAGCAGACCCACGCCCCACCACCCCGCCCTTCGGCTTGTCGTGGCCCTGTCACAAAACTGTCACTCAAATCGTAATTAACAAACGAAAAATCTTACTCAATGTCAACCAATGCTGAGGACATTTGGTTGCTTTTTATTCCAACTGAAAAGGACAATTAACATTTCAAATTTAAATTTCTTGTTTACAATTAGAGACAGTTTTTGAGAAAGCGATGGGAGCTTGTTCTTTTGTATTTGTTTTGACATTTTTCACAAAGTTTTTGAGAGTTAAATTTCATTAAAAATGTATGCTTGGTAATTGCAATTGAGATTATTGAGATGTAGGCAAACGGTGTGGTTGAAATTGTTTTTGGCCCACAAACTTGAGAAATATTTAAGAAATGTCAAAGGTTAAGGGGTTTATGGTTTGGTTGTAATTGTTTGGGGTTATAACTCTTTCTTAACATTTGGTAATTGATCGAAAAAAGGGCTAAGAACTTGAGTTGAGTTGTTCCGGAGTGAGTGAACAAAAAGGAGTTGTTGCCCGAAACGAATAACTGAACAACAGAACAACGGATTAACGGATCGAATGAAGTGAATGATTTGACCATCTTAATCTATATGTTTTGGGGAGCATACGTCCTAAATTTAGATATGACCTTCGTTCTATTTTGGCTGAACTGCATATGAGTCAATCTAAATTTATCATTAACCGTTAATAGGAAGTCATTGAGAAAAAATATATTTTGAAGAAAAAAAGGAATTTTAAATTCTTAAATTTCTTCTCAGATTTGGAAATACCAAACTAATTCGTATTTTGAGATAGTTTTGTACTTTCCAGGCTTGATAGAGAACTCTTAATTATTTTTCTAATGTGCTTTCAAGAGCCGGCACAGAAAAAGTTGGTTTGATTGTCAACGATTATTATTATGTTATTTTTGATTTCCCAATACAGCAAGACATTCAATAAATCTAAAATAATTAAATATCTGACTTTACAGCCCCACACAAGACCAACAATCAACAACAAGAAAAGCAGGTTGCCTGCATAGCTATTTCAAGTGCATCTCATCAGCTGAATTTTCTAAGGTCTCAAGTTTTTGTATTGCCTTACGAAGCACTTTGATATTGATCGAAATCCGAAACCGTTAGAAATCTTAATTCAATTGTAAATTCCAATCAAAATTCTTAACCAAATTTCGGTATTATTGACAGTTCTCTAATCACTGTAGTCCCAATTATGGCCCTTAAATCTCATTAAAAGCATAACGTAGCCTTTCTATATCCATCTGAGTTTTCCTAACGACTCCAACCTCAAACCAAAGACTCAAAAAACGAACTTCCACAACAACAACAACTCCAGGCAATTAGCCAAGCGATATCTGCCAATTAACCCAAGCATAAATCGACAGACACTGTCAATAAGCCACGAAAATAACTCGAATCTACCCAATCTCTGCCCACACATACAATAAAGTGACAAAAGCAGTCTGTCTCTTTCTCTTTTCCCAACAGCAGCGCATGCGCCAGCAGAGCTGAAATGCCATTGGCCGGCGTGCAAATCGACCAATGAGAGCAAAGGAAATAACTACTAAAAAAAACAATATCAACAAAGTAAAGGTTTTTTTTTTGTTGGGGCTACAAAAGTGTAAAGTGATTTTTTAATTGCTTTAATAGTTTTCACCGGTTGTCGGGGGAGGTGGAGGAGAGGTAACGGTAACTGCTGCTGCTGACAGTCCAAAAAAGAAAACTTTGGCTGCTGCACTCTTTGACACTTTTTGTGGTTGTTGCTGCTCTGCTTTTGGCACTGCATGCATAATTAATTTGGCTTTTAGTCCTGTCAAGGCTGTTCGACTGTGCAGATTTTTACACCGTTGCCATATTGACGGGTCTACAATTGGCCATTTCACGGCGCTAATGGCTTAAACATGTTCAGCTTTTTGGCCTTCTATTCTGAAATTTATTTTTTGGTCTTTTCGTAGTCGACTTTTTTCTGTTTGGTCTTGGTTTATGTTTATGCACAGGCCGTGTAGGTGGTTAATTTGGTTATGTGACATATGTAAATTTCAAAGTGCATATTGAATGGGTTTGGGGCTAAGACTTGGAACAGAAAATCGAATTTGTTCTAAAATAAAAAAAAATAGAAAGCAAACACTTAATTTGGTCAACTTAACGGGTTAATTTCTTCAAAAAGAAATCACGGATGCAAATCGGTTGTGTACCGTACAGAAAAGGCAAAGTCGAGGGTAGTGAAAGTGATATTAATAATTATGAATAATAATTTATTTAAAATCTTCTGCTGGGTAAAATATATTTAATCCCATGTGTTCTACAAATAGTTTCCGATAAGAAAACGACGCAGTTCCCCAACGATTTGTGTCGATTTTAATACGCAAGCGATCTGTAGAACACGTGAGAATAACTAATTTTAAGCGAACTCAGTAATGATAACTTTTCTCTGTGATAAAGCGCTTCTTACGTATTTAGCTAATTTTTTTCCAGTCGTCATCGTGTTCCCTATTTTATATCGCAATTCTTTCATCTTACGTGAGAACTGATTTTCCAAAAGAATCTAGCACGTATATTTTTGAGAATTGGAGTCATGCCTTACAAATGTTATAAGCAGTTGCATTCTTTTTTACACCTTGCTCAAATGCTTCTTTCAGATTATCATATCGCATCTTGCTTTAAAAATGAACATTATCTTGACCCATTTGTGCAATTGATCAAAGAAAATCGATCTTACGTTATGATATTAATATCTATGGAATCTATTTGAGCTACTCATGGTTCTGCCTTGAATTTGTAGCAGGCTCATAAGCCCTTGTGCTTACAAAATTTGCACTTTAATATTTTGTTGTTGTTTATTTATGCTAATTGATTTTCATTTTCTTACTTCAATAAACCCTTGGTATATGTATTTTCATTTGTTTACTCTACTAGTCCCTAATGGGGCGCTCTAGAATTTACACATTTTTTTCTCGATCCTTTCAGACATATTTTTTTTCAATTTATTCAGCTTTGAAAAGATGTAGATACATTTAAATACGTAATGAAAAATTGGAAACAAAAGATTACTTTAATTTAATTTAACTTAAGAGGAAAAGTAGAACTAGAGGAAAAATAAGAAGAAAGTGAGTCAGAAAAGGGGGTGGTGGTAAAAGTAATAACTCACATCGTCGGGTTGCCTGGATCATTTTCCTTTGGAGAATTTTTCTTTTCTATATAAAGTTGATTTCAGACTTCTATTGTCTGGTGTGGTTGATTGAGTTTTCATAAGTTGATTAATTTTGCTTTGAAATTTTTGCAAATTCGTTTTTTGTAGTCAAGATTACTTGGATGTTTTTCATTTAGTGTTTCAATAGGTTCTTCTTTGGAATTTTTGTATAATAAAACCTGAACTGCTGAATGATCGCTGTCGTATTCTAGTGACGGACATGGCTATCTCGACTCAGCTCGTCATGCTGATCAAGAATATGTATACTTTTTGTGGTTGGAGATGCCTCCTCCTATGCGTTACACACATCAGCACAATTTTAATATACTTTTAATTTAATAAAGAGTGTATAAATCATTTTTTTAGATAATTCTAAATTTTTTCCCGTCTCAAGACCGAAATTTAATATTAAATTATTCGAAAAATTAGTTCAAACCAAATTTCTCTAAAACTCAACGACAGAGGAAGTACTCGTAACACATCATCACCTGACATTTTGGATAAATTACATTGTTAATGCGCACATAAATAAAATATATATCATTAAGAGATACTAAAGCCCGACTCAGCCCCTCGAGTGAGCAAATTAAGCCTTCCCCCTCCCAATCAAATCTCCCCACAAAGTCGTGGAACCCATGCTCCGCCTTTTGGCTGCCCCTCAAAAGTACATAAACACGACGAAACGAAGCACCAACACCAACGCACATACATACACATCTATCTCTCTCGTTCTCCCTCACTAGCACACGCAACTTTTTTCAGTGTGTGGTGCTTATATAAAAGAGCTTTCAGCTGCCTCACTCACACTCTGGCTCTCTTGCTCTGCAGCTAGTATGTGTGGGGGTGGGGTGGGGGCGCCATTTAAATGATTTTGCTGTTGCTTCTCATTTGTCGTCGCCACACAGCGCTTGGGGCGAGAATCCCAACAGGCAGACTCATACACACAAACGAAACCAGTTCGCCTATCGCTGTAAATTTTTATAGGCGTTGCTCTCGCTGCTGCTTCTGCTGCTGCCGCTGCATTTGTGTGTTTCCTACGGCCTTTAGCTCTTGGCTCTGATTTTAGTCACATTTTGGTGCTCGCGGCATTTGGACGTCCTCTGTCTCCGGTCGCGGCAAACAACAACAACAATTAAGTGTTCGATCCTTTGGTGCAAAGAGTGTTAATTGAAATAAAATTAGATGCAAATTTTGTGAAAAACAGTGATAAAAATAGAAGTTAATTTTTGATGCTTTGACTATGCCATGATGGCTATGAAGATGTTATATCGAGGTCCTAGTTCGCGTTTGGAGAATTTAATTGAAAAAATTCAGGCCACCAAGGAGATTACAAATAACGGTAAATTTATATAGTTTTGAAAAGTTATTTTTCTTGCGGCGAAGTTTTGTGAATGTAGTTTTTGAAACTAAAATGGCAAATTGCGAACTTATTTGGCAAAGCTTTTTTCTACATTAATTACACATAACTTTAACTCATATGCTCTTTCCAAAAAATATCAATTAACATCTGAATCTAGGTTCCTAGACCCTAAAATTATGATGAGAGTCCTATAATTATTTTTTAGGATTGGAATTCGATTCTCAATCTCTTTTTTTTGGCATGAGTTTAATTTTTTTTCTGAGCTTTTTAAAATCCAAATATTATGAGCATTCACCTGAGTCAACTGATTACATTTATGACCCTGCATACTTCCTCGGCCGAAATCAAAACGACAATGTAAATATGAGAGTAAGTGTAGGCTAAATAAAATTTTAAAAATCAATGATCAGGAATGCTGAATGCACCCATTGTCCCTATATTCCACAAATTCGTTTTAATCAAATCACATTATTTTAACTGAACTTGAATATTTTGTTCAGAAGCATTGGTACCTTTTTATACCCGTTTCTCGTAGAGTAAAAAGGGTTTACTAAGTTCGTGCAAATGTATGTAACAGGCAGAAGGAAGAGTCTCCGACCCCATAAAGTATATATATTCTTGATCAGCATCAGTAGCAGTGTAGACTTGTATCTTCTGCACGCAGATCAGAAAAAAACCTCATATCTCCCACAATTTTGAAAATAGATTATTCGAACCCACTAGACATATATTTTAACCATCATTACCCATCGATCCGCCATACATCATTTCCTGATCAGATAATCGATGGAAAAGTTTCCGTCCCCGCAATTTGGAAAAAACCTCCCCTATTCTTTGCATGTTGTGATCTAATAAAATATTCTTAAATATACTTTACACTGAGTATAATGGGTATATCGAAGTCAATTCGATTTGCAAAATCATTTCATGAAATGGTTCCGAAAGTGCGCTTATAAACAGCATTTCATGAATTCGACGATCCCCGAAAGTTGACTATGAATTCGCCTTCAATACATGAAATGGTGATGCGCAGCCAACTGAACGTTGCGTTGGTGCTGCCAAATCTTGTGTTAGCACTGTCTTTTGGAAAACAGCTGTTCATTTGGTGAATATACAAAAGCTACATAAACAGAGACACATTTGATTTTGCATATTCCTGAACCAAACCGGGTTTTAGAGTTAAATATTTATATATGGTAAATCTGAAAATTGCCTTCACCGACGAGTTTTACGATGTTAGATACTGGTAAAAATATTTGCTACTCAAATATTATATCCCTGCGTTGCTCTGTACCAAAGGTACAAAGAGTATAATAAGTTTGTGCAAATGTATGTAACAGCCGGAATGAAGTATCTCCAATATTGTATATATATTATTGATAAGCATCAACAGCTGAGTGGCTATAGCCATGCCCGTCTGTTTGTCCGGGTAAAAGCACAGATTTCAGAGATGATTGAAGTGTATAGAAAGTAGACTCCTTATACTTGCAAGCAGATCAGATTTTATTTTTAATTCTTGCCACGCCCCCTGCCTCCCCCGCCATTTGAAATAAACTCATATCTCCCACAATTTTGCGAATAAATTTGTTCAACATTATTATTCTGCACTGTCAGCATTATCTCTCCCATATTACTCATCATTAACTATAGAAAAGTTACTTCAAAGTTATCAATTTTATACTTAGGTGCAGACTGTAATTGGGTTTGACCGACTTTTTTTCTTGTTCTTTCACAAAGTTGGAACTGGCTGGGAATTGCTTTCCACATTTTAACTTTCCAGTTTTGTGAACCATATTATATTTTTTTAAATTCTGGAGAGAAAACATTAAACGATTTTTCAATTTGGTTTTTTGATGTGTGTTATTTATTAATTAAATAAAAAAGTAAAAAAATAAAATGTTGGATTTCGAGGGCTGTTCAAAAAGTTATCGGCCTGCCAATTAAGGTCTCAAAAAAAGGTGTAGAGGTGGTGGCCATGATTCCGGGACTCCAGGTTATGGGAACTGAAAACGGTAAATGAGGTTATGATCATAATTGATGTAATTCTGGTGCGTACCTCAATCATATTTTTCAATATTTTTTTGACAAATTGGCGGCCATTTAAAAACAATTTTTTGATTTTTTAAGTTTTTTTTTGTAGTTTAGTGTAAATCATTAATTCGTTCCCCCATGAATATACTCTGTACCTGTTTGTAACTACTTTAGGTTTTTCAAATCTGGTGCAACTCTTTCGACTATCGTTCATCTGGTTGAAAAACAATACGCTCGATAATAATGATGAAATTACCTAGTACTTAACTCGTAAAATTATAAATTTGATATATTTCCTTAACATAAACAATCTATTATCGGGACTCGCGTGTTTCGACCGAGGCCATCTCAATGCGCTCCTCCCACTCGGTCTTTGCCTACGGGCAGCTGCCCTCTCCTCTCTTTCTCGTGTGGTGCTTTGTTGTTGTCGTTGTTAATTTTTTCGCTTGTCACGATCGGAAACGTTATGGGGCTGATAAGAAATGATAGTAGAATATATGTCTAAAAGGTTCGAACAACCTTCCTCCATAATTGTGGAAGATATTCAGTTTTTTTTTTTTTTTTGGGGGGCGTGGCAAAAATCAAAACTAAACTTGATCTGCCTGCAGTGAAAATATACACTTCAACCTCTCTCTTACCTCTCTGAGATCTCTTCTTCGGCGACGGCGCGTGCTATATCGACTCGTTTGATGATCAGAAATATATACTTTATGTCAATGCTTCCTTCTGGGCTTGCACATAAAATTAAAAATTTTTGGAATTCTGCGTCGATTGCAACATGGCTGATTAAAATCGGTTAAGTAGAACTGGCGCAATCATGGCTACCAGGTCAAAAAACGTGGTTTCGAGAAAAACGCGTTTAACGTTTTGAGCAAAGTATCAAACAGTCCTCATAGCAAAAACATTACTCCACTTAAATGGCTATATTTGCTAAACTATTTTGAATTTTTGAAAATGGTTTGAAGGGGATGAAAGGGGAATGTCCAAGCTATGTTAATAATGCAAAGCAAAAAAATCGAAATTTTTTTTTCAAGGGTAGAAGACCCCCTTAAGCTTCTGAGATTGGACTTTGAACCAATTATGAGTCAGGAACCAGTAAAATGTATATCTCCATATTACCAACCTATTTACACACCGAATTTCAAAAGCAGCTTAAATAGTTTTAGTTTTATTTGAGTTTTATCTATGTGCTTCAAGAATACTTTTTTTAATTACTGCGCTTGCCACAAATCATATTTGAGATTTAGCTCTGGTCTTAGGACATGTTCGGTTTTAAATTTGACGCCTAGCCGATTTTAGTTGATTTTTTGTCGCTCCAGATAGTCGTCTACCTTTTCATGTCTGCGATGTACAGTAGCTTGGAGGATTCAGAATTTGTGCAGGTGCTTTCGAACCAGTTCATATCTTCAAAAATATTCTATTCTGTGCATTCACTAAAATTGTTACACAATTTTAGGTACACTCAAAAAAAAAAAGTTGGTAGATTCAAAAATTTTCATGGGTAAATTCACCAATTTCCCTTTTTGTTTTTCACCCAACAATTTGTCCTTTCAAAAATAAATGGTTTGCACTTTTGTTTCAAAAATTTTTCAATTTTGATTTTACAGTGAGATTAACTATTAAAAAATAATACAATTTTTGAGGAGCAGTTGGAATTTGGTTGTTGTTTTGCACACTTGCAAATCGAAGCCGATGGAATTTTTCTATGTATCTGATTTTTTTTTTAAATATTTTCCTTATCTGGGACTCGAACACACGACCTCGGGGGGACAATACAAACAAACGCCTGCAACTCAACGCATTGAGCTACTGGGCTCGCGCGAGGTACCACAGTGCAGTCACATTCAAGCTGGCGGTGGTGACTAACCAGAGATTTTTTATTTTTGTTCATCTCACACAAGACGAAATTTTATGACAAAAACGCACACAATTGATCAAAAAAATTGGAACATTTTATTGAAAACTAAAGTGTCTGCTCTTTAAGATCAAAGACTCACACAGTTGATTGTCATGTTGGTAACTCGTGTAAATTAGTAAAATAACGAGAAGGCAAAGCTAACTTCGACTGTGCCGAAGTTTTAATACACTTGAAAAACTTTACTCCATCGATTTAACCGGTCAAAATATATAGGATTTAGATATCAGTTATTTAAAAATTTTAAATCGTTGATAATATAAATTTCATACCATAAAAAAAACTTTTCTTAGTAAAACACATTTTCCGACCGATCGGTCGTATGGCAGCTATATGCTATAGTCATCCGATCTTGATAAATTTTTTCAAATTGATGTGAAAGCATATAATTCTAATATATACCAAAAATTGGGGCGCTACGATAGAAAACAAAAAAGTTTTTCTCAATAGAACTAGTTTTTGAACGACCGTTTATATGGCAGCTATATGCTATAGTCATCCGATTTTAATAAATTTTTCCAGAATTGTGTGAAAATATATAAAACTAATAAATACCAGGATGTGACGCTATGATAGAAAACAAAAAAGTTTTTTCACTAGAACTAGTTTTTGGACCGATCGTTCCTATGGCAGCTATATGATATAGTCATCCGATCCGGCCGGTTCCGACATATTAGTTGCGTGCAGTAAAAAGAAGACTCTTGTGCAAAATTTCAGCTCGATAGCTTTAAAACTGAGAGACTAGTTCGCGTAGAAACAACGGACAGACGGACGGACGGACGGACAAGCGGAAATGAACTCGGCTCGTCGTCCTGATCAAGAATATATATAGTTTATGGGGTCGGAAATGAATATTTCTATGCGTTACAAACTTCTGGGCAAAATTAATATACACTTTTCAAGTGTATAAAAATGAAAAAAAAATTTAATTTCATGAATTTTTAGCCAAGATGAAAAATTTGGCTTTTATCATTTTTTTTGTGTGTAGAAAAAAAATATTTGTAAGTTTTGGATTAGGTTAAGGAACCATTTGGTCCATACTGCAATTATCATTCAAAAAACGATTCAACGAACGGATAAATAAATATTAATAAATTATTCTTTACTAGGGATTGGGTGCTATAAATCTTGATAAATAATGCAATTATTTTAAATGTGATATGTGTTAATCTTTACACTAGTAAATTTATGTATTTTATTTTTTAAGCTTAACATATATTATGATTAAGCCTTAGGCCAAAGCTTTTAGGCGTTCTGAAAACATATATTGAGTGCGTTCGCAGGTTTTGGTGTTTAGCAGCCACTTCTTTGCATTATTGAAGTATTCGGTGAAACCAAAGGATCACCAACGATTCCTATTGTATGTCCAGAAAGGTCACACTTGGCACTCTTCCAAAATCGGGTTTATCCGTGTCAGTCTAAAACGTTCAGTTGTTTCTGTAATTTCTATAATCATTAAGCAATTTCAATCACTATACGCTTGAAAAAGGAATAACCATTTTGACAAACTAGTCTCTCAGTATAACAGAAATCAAGCTCAAATTTTAACGCTGTTTGAAATCACCTGGATTGTATTTATACATTCTATATGTTTATTAGTGAGAAACATTTTTTTCAATGTTAGCGTTGGTAAACTCATTAATTATGAATCCTCCGTGCTTCCCATCAGTTTTTTCAAATCTGCTATCGGATTACTATATTATATGTATAGCGGAAAACCTTTTTTGTTTTAATGGTAGCGTTTTATAAACACAGCCAGTATCAATATGATTTGCTTCAAAATCTTATATGTTTATCCCATATATATCCAAACAAAGAGTTCAGTTGGAAAGAGTATTAACAAATATATTGAGTTTGTACAAATGGAACACAAACTCCTTATACTTGCATATAATTGGTAAAAAATCTCCCACAAAAATTGGTAAAAAATCATATCTTTTAAAATTTTGAAGATAGATTGTTGGGACCTTCTAGACAAATATTTGATCATCTTTACTTATCGATTCACTATACACCGTTTTCAGATCCGATTAACTATAGACCAGCGATCAGCCAAACCAACAGTTTGTGTAATCCCACACTTAAAAGATATCAGTTATATGTAAACTTTGACAGGTGCAGAGTATATTACAATCTGGCATGACCGACTTTCTTGCTTGTTTTTTCGATCCATCAAGTCTTTAATTCCTTAAAATAGTATTGACAGCTTTTTGTAACTTTTAAACTTCAAATTATGATGAAGTGATAAATTCAATTTCGTTGTTTAACAGGTTATGTGTGGTTTGATGTTAGGGTTTCCTGTTAGCCTGATTAGCTGATTGTTAAGCATATATCACAGTAATGCTTCATGTTTGGGAAGGGAATGGATTTTTGTGTTAAGGTTTTGGTTTGAACCTATTTTCGGCCCAAAATTTGAATAGAAAAGTAATTAATTTGTTAAAAATATGAAAAATATTCCGAATTTATGTATATTTGTTTACTTAAACGTAAAATTTAATTTATTTTCAATTTATATTTAAAAGTGGTATGTCTTCGAGTATTTGTTGGTCTATTCTACTTCTTTGATTATACAAAATAAATTTTAGGGTGGTAAAAGTCCGTTTAACTAAGACTTAAAACTTTTTGTTGAACCGAACCGAACCGAACATTTTCAGTTCGGAACAGGTTTAGCTTAAACCATTTGTCCACATTATGTTCGTTCTTAGTAAATTAAAATTAATAATTCCCGGTTCGAATCGGAGGGATATGCATTCTAAGATTTGCAAAAGTAACCAATAAAATCAAATGAGCCTTGTGTGGCTTTTTGGGTAGCATGGTTCAGGTTGTGGGTTCGATCCCGTCTCGGAACATCACCCTAAGGTAGGTCCCCCTTCCTTTGAGCAAAAATTAAAAGACACACAAGCCAAGAGATTGAGAGAAGGCTCGGCTAGGCTTTTGGGTCTGCAGCAGCCAGATATACATTTACATCCAATAAAATATTTTTTTTCTTTATCGCTGCCGTCATCTTCCCTGCTACTGAAGTTAGTCTCTACCAACATTACTTTGTTTTGAACCCTTAACTTACCCATTAAAAACCATTTTATCTTCTTCAATCTGTTCCAACCTCTTTGACATTTCTTACCCTATCACTTTAACAACACAATTCAATCAAATCTGAAACTTCTTACAATCTCTTACAACTTTCTTTGACCCCAAAGAACTTTGTGAAAACTTTATAAGACCAATTTATAGCTCCCGCTTCCAAAGTGATAATTAATCTGGTGCATCATTTTCATGTTTCCTAATTAAAAACTTGATCAAGTTGGAAAGGAAAAGTTAGGCCAGATCAGAGTTCAAGCAATGAGAGAGAAAACAAAGCCAAGTGAAGAGGAGCCAGCTACTGACAACGGATCAGCTACAATTAGGTTTAATTAAAAGTTATCCAAAACGGAAAGTGAACCAAAAACTGCTCAACGCGACACTTGGCGCGTGGTGAGACCCTCATATGTGAGGCGTCAAGTGGAAGAATGTTGTAATTAAAACAACAAAAAACAACAACAAAGCACAATTAGTTTGCATGAAACTTATTTACAATGAGGGAGGGAAGGGGCGAGGCAGACGGTGACTGGGGTGGGAGGCAACACCAAACATGGCATTGGCTAATTGAATTAAGTCTTGTCGTCGTCCAGCATTTGATAGCCGGCGTTGATTTCCTGTCTTAGTCACAGATGATGCCGACCCCCAGAGCTAATAAGGATGCAGTCGTCGGCTGCCCACACAGTACATATGTATGAGACATCTCAGTGTTTTAATTGCATGTGTTTGTTCCCATTGCAGATATGTACAGCACTCATACCTCCTCCAGTTATTCGCCCAGTATTTCGGATGGAACCCTGACACCCAACTATAGCTCAACAACAGCCACGCAGGAGGATCACCAGTCGTCCGCCGAGGCCAAAGCAAATGGGGAGGGGGAGGAGGCACCACCCAAATCGAAACGGCCACCTCATTTCCATCATCACCATCATTACCATCATCAGCAGGCCCTGAAAATTGCCAACAAGTTGCGCAAAATCAATAAAGAAGCCAAAATGGGAGCTGCAGCTGCAGGAGCCCCCAAGTTTGATAAGTTGACAGGCGAGGGCATTAAGAGCCGAGGCGACGGTTCCTATCAGTGTCAGTTCTGTGATAAATCATTTCCGCGACTTGGTTACTTGAAGCATCACGTGCAGGTGAGTTCAACGGGGTGACGGCACTGGGGTTAATTACTGACTTGACACTGTCATCAGCAGAGTAAGGCGCTTAGTTCAATGAATGGGTGGGCGTGAGTGGATGAGGTTGGTTGGGTGGCGTAACTCGCTGTTGATTGACAGAAAGGATGTAAGGTGACAGACAGCCTAGGGAAAACCTTGAAGCATTTTAAGAAAATACGAAAAGTGAACATTAATTTTTAATTGAAATGCTAACACGGTGCAGCTACATAGAGAGACTTTTTAGAAGAATGTACAGTTAACCGTATTTAACCGTTTAAATTTCCACCGATATTCGTTTTCGGTTTTCAATATGTATTTTTGAGGAAGGAGATGCCATGTACTGACAGCGCTGAGAGATCGCAATATGATGAATCATCATTCACCGAACTGAATCAAATAATAGCTTTAGTTTTTAAAAGGAAGCCATTCTTCATTTCCATTCGTTCGTTTTAGTTCGTCTTCGATTGAACTCGTTGAACCAGCGATTCACAGTTATCATGTGTGATCAGGGAATCAAACCGAATCGAATTTTGGCTCCGGTTCTGTAAAAGGTTCGGTAAAAGGTTCTGTTTAGGTTCTAGTTTATTTTGGTATTTGGTTCCGAATCGGTACCATGGTTTTTATTTTGGTATGCCGGTATGTACCGGTATAATTTAAAAATCCTTTAAACCTATGAAATAATAGAAACAGTAGCGACCTACACAACAGAATGTAGTTATAAAGAATTAAACATAATAAACTTTACCCCGGAAAACAGATGTCCAAATAATACTTGTGTTACTGGAAGAGCCAGAAGATCTTTTGATATCTGATGTTACGCTGTTTTCAGATAACTTTACAGATCACAATTTAACCCTGCTGTTAGGTTAAGCCCATTTGGTCCAATTATTTATTCGTTTCCTTTGTAAATGCAAAAAAAAGGAAAATTTTACGAATAGTTTTAAAATAAACTAAGTTGAATAAGGGATAAATTAATAATATTTGGATATAATTGAACCAAAATAGATGCAAAGAATAAGATGAAATTGTTATTTTTATTGAAAATTTCAGAATATGTTTATTTAGTTTATTTAAAGTTGTTTCTTACTTGATTTAGAAAGGGTAAATATGATAAATAATTTAAATAAAAGAGTTTAAAGCCTTCCTTAATACAGACAGCGATATATCGGGCTAGAAAGTACAAATTTACGTTTTGGCCAGTTTTTCAGAGCATTTTCTTTTTTCGATTTACAGCTCTAAGAGCCATTGTGCAATTCTACTCTTTTCGCAAAACTTTAGCTACAATTAAAATTGTTGCGTTGAATAATTTTAGTAAAATTTTCATCACTAAAAAATTGGCAAGTGAAATTTAAGAAACGTAAAGTCAGTAACGTCACGTCAGATATAAAAAAGCTAATAAAAGGAGAAGGCAAAGCTAACTTCGACTGTGCCGAAGTTTAAATACACTTGAAAATCTTTACTCCAACTGATTTAACCGATAATATATATATAGGACATAGATATCAGATATTTAAAATTTCATTCAATCATTGATAATAAAAACTTGATACCATAAAAAAAAATTTTCTTATTAAAACACATTTTCCGACCGATAGGTCCTATGGCAGCTATATGCTTTAGTCATCCGATTTTGATCAATTTTTCCAGAATTATGTGGAAGCATACAAAACTAATATATACCAAGATTGGAGACGCTACGATAGAAAACAAAAAAGTTTTTCTCAGTAGAAGTAGTTTATTGACCGACCGTTTCTATGGGAGCTATATAATATAGTCATCCGATTTTGATAAATTTTTCCTGTATTATGTGAGAGCATATAAAACTAACATTTACCAATATTGGTGCCGATACGATGGATAACAAAAAAGTTTTTCTCACTAGAACTAGTTTTTTGACCGACCGTTTCTATAGCAGCTATATGCTATAGTGATCCGACTTTGATCAATTTTTCCAGAATCATGTGGAAGCATATGAAAGTAACATGTACCAAGATGAGTGACGCTACGATAGAAAACAAAAAAGTTTTTCTTACTAGAACTAGTTCTTAGACCAATCGTTTCTATGGCAGCTATATGATATAGTCATCCGATCCCGTCGGTTCCGACATATTAATTGCGTGCAGTAAAAAGAAGACTCTGTGCAAAATTTGAGTTCGATAGCTTCAAAACCGAGAGACTAGTTCGCGTAGAAACAGACAGACAGACAGACGGACAGACAGACGGACAGACGGACGGACGGACAAGCGGAAATGAACTCTGCTCGTCGTCCTGATCAAGAATATATATAGTTTATGGGGTCGGAAATGAATATTTCTATGCGTTACAAACTTCTGGGCAAAATTAATATACACTTTTCAAGTGTATAAAAAGAACGAGAAATGATTTTTATATTTGGTAAATTGGAAAATAAACTTATATTATTCTAAAAACTACTGAAAAAAGTTGCATACAAAAAGTTTCATACAATTCCCAGTGTTTTGCTGCGTCTAGTAATTTTTATACACTTGAAAAGTGTATATTAATTTTGCCCAGAAGTTTGTAACGCAAGAAATTCATTCCATATTTCCGGACCCTACTATTTTAATATCTTGATCGGACGACATATATACCGCTTCGTCATTTCGTCTCTTTTGTGTTCTGTTCACTAGTCTGGAAAAATTATAAAATCGTCTGCTAAAAAAGATAGCATATAGCTGCCATTGGACCGATCGGTCGGAAAATGTGTTTTACTAAGAAAAGATTTTTTATGGAGTCAAATTTTTATTATCAATGATTTAAAAATTTTTAAATATCCGATATCTATATCCTATATATATTTTTCCAGTTAAATCAGTTGGAGTAAAGTTTTTCAAGTGTATCAAAACTTCGGCACAGTCGAAGTTAGCTTTGCCTTCTCGTTTTTCTAAATAAAGTGCTATTGAATTATTTCCTAAATATAAAAAAAAATTTTTTAAACTTGTTTTTTTCATTTTTTTTTTATATTTTATCGTAAGAAAAGAAATGCCCATATACCAGATGGTCCCTTAACGTAACATTTGTAAGTTTTTGCTAACCTAATAGAAGGGTTAAGCACATTTTCTTTATTTTGTAAGAGTTTTACCCTGAGAAAATAACAATAAAAAACTCATATCCGAAACTGTACCGGTACAATGTTTAGGTTTTTTTCGGTCCAAAAATAAAAGTTCCGAAATACCGGTTCTCTAAAAATAAACTGCGAAATATCCAATACACTTGATTTTGTGTGTTGTCGTACGACGAATTTATTTAGATAGACTTACAGACGGACATAGCGAAATCGACTCGGCTGTTGACGCTGATCAAGAATTTATATTCATTACACTAGTTTACAAAAATAAAGACCCATTGTAGCTGTTATTTTTGTATGATGAACTTTGGAATGCTGAGGTCAAAAATTAAATTCAAAAATTTTTGTATGGATACGTTTTTGATTTAGAATTTTTTTCAGTTTTTTCGGTAGGTACCCTTACATTTTATGACATATCTCGAGATAGAAACTTTAGAGCAAGGTATTAATCTAAAGCGTATGCAATTTTCAATAATCTAGTTGAAGATCATCTTCCAATCGATTTAGTAGTTAAAATGCTACAAGCTAAAGTATTTCGAAAAAATCGAGTTTTTTCTCAAAATCGTGCAAATTTTGTTTTCCTAAAATCTGTGAAAGGTTGAGACTGATAAAACTATATTGTTTTTTTCTTTTGTTCTTACGAATAGCACTTCAACGAAGAAAATAAGGCATTGGTAAAGAATATCTATGGATAAATAAAGGAGCTGTGAGCAATTGAGTACAAGTACTAACAGTCAAATTTCACTGTTTTATGTATTTATTAGAAAATATTTTGATTTTTTCTTCGTTTTTGGCCTTGCTCTTAATTTTTTCTGTGATTTGGCTTCTATTGGAACTCGTACATTGAGCAAAAAGCAAAGTAAAAAAAAAATTTTTTAATGAACACGTAAAATAGTCAAATTTGACCCCTAGTTGTTTCACACAATTGCTTACAACTTCGCTATTTATCCACAGATTTTCGTCATCAACATGGGTACCTAACCAAAAACTATAAAAAAAATTCTAACTCAAAAACGTATCCATACAAAATTTTTTTAAATTTATTTTTGAGTTAAGCATTCCAAAATACATCATTAAAAAATAATGGCTTCAATGGGACTTTTTCGCTGTAAACTAGTGTTATTGGATCGCAAATGTTACACTAATTTCGATATGCGCTTTTTAACTATTGTTAATGGTTGTAAGTAAGATTTTGGTAAAAATAAAAATGTGTATGACACATGTGTGTGTATGTGTATGACACACGACAAATGATCCAGTTGGAGTACCTTAACGCAGACCTGCAAAAATGTGTCTTTTTAAAGATCCCCTTTGAAGTGCAGTACAGAATTGTCAAATTTTTTATACATTTTTTTGTATTAACATCAAAAGGTTTCTTTATAGTTTCTAACCACCCCAAACATAACTACATAGGTCGCCTGCTCTCACCCACATGTCTCCTGTCTGCCATCTGAATTCCATACAAAATCACATGACATCAGCCAGCAACTTGTTAACCCAATTGCAATTGTGTTTAGGACCGATCTTAATCATTCATACCAAACCAGGTCTAACATGTTAAGCGCTGCCTTTGATCCTAGCGCCTGGGCAGGGTCGGTATTTGCACGTTCTTCTTGGGGATGTTGATGGTGGTGACGATTGGAGCGGCGACAGTTTAAAAACCCATAACCAACACGAGAAGTCTTGTTTTTTTTTTTTGTTGCTGGTGGATGCGGCTAACTCGCTCATATTGTGCAATATAAGCAAAGTCAACTGGGGGGCTGCATACAAATGGGCTAATTTTTTTTTTGTACGACTTCAAAGTGTTTGCACCGACACAACTAAATGCTGAAAGAACCCAAAAAAGAAAACCGGTTGCGGGCGTACCTCGCACCCCCTCCTGGGGCTGAGGCGTTTTGCGTTGCGCATTTAGATGATTTTTTGTCGCAAGCGAAACACCTACAGCCCACGGGTTGGGTATGCATGGTTGACGCATCTATAAATTCAAGCCAGGAATCAGACTTTGAAGTGGGGTAGACGGGTAGGCGGGTAGTCGGCGGTCTTCTAAGAGTTTCAAATTTTCTCTTTTCTTCTCCAGAGCCATGCCGAACATCTGCCATTTAAATGCGAATACTGCGCCAAGCTGTTCAAGCACAAACGCTCCCGAGATCGTCATAAGAAGCTGCATACCAATGAAAGGAACTACAAGTGTCCCCACTGTGAGGCGGCCTTTTCAAGGAGGTAAGCAAAGATCCACAGAGAGTGATAGAGCACAGCTTAGGTATAACCGTTTGTGTTGTTTCTCCTTCCCACTTAGCGATCACTTGAAGATTCATATGAAAACGCACGACATACAGAAGCCCTTCCAGTGCAGCATGTGTAATCGAGGCTATAATACTGCGGCTGCGCTAACCTCGCACATGCAAAAGCACAAGAAGAATGCCGCTATTCTAGCGGCTGGAGGGAATCCAAATGCCCTGAACTATAGTCCCCGCTCGACAGGCTCGGCTTCGGTGTCCAGCAATGGTAGTCTACAGAAACGTCGTTATGCCTTGGCCCTGGCTACCGATAGTAGTCCCAGTCGGCTGGACTTTCCCAAACGTTCGCGGCAACATCATCCACCTACCCCCACACCCCTGCTACGTTGCAGCTACTGTCCAAAAGTGACGGAGTTTAGTAGCCTGGAGCAGTTGAATGCGCACTTGCAGAACGTGCACGAACAACCACAGCAACAGTCGCCGACCCTTAAGACGTCCGTTTCCGAGGGGGTTGGAGAGAACTTTCACTTAAACTGTGAATACTGCACCATGAAATTTGGCAACATAGCCACACTATTCCAGCATATGCGTTCCACTCATCTGGATCGCTTAAGTTCACCCAATTCATACTACGAACACTTTAATCGTCTGGCTACCGCGGGTACGTTTAGTCCACGTCTGGCCCTAGATTTGCCCAAAATAAAGCAGGACCTGCCCAGTCCCGAACGTAAGACCGAAGAGGACTTGCCCACGGATTTGAGTAGCAACAAGCGACGAACTTTGACACCACCAGCTCCAGTGGCTGCTGCTCCCAATCCGGGCGTATTCTTTTGCAATCAGTGCAACGCTGGTTTGCCGGACTTCGAGAGTTTCCGCAACCATCTCAAGAGTCATCTAAGCGAGGGTATGCAACTAGTGTGTCCACATTGTGGTCTTAGTCTACCCGAACAGTCGGAGTACGAGCGTCATGTGGTGGCCCACTTTTTGATAACCAGCTCGGAGTTCTCCTGTGGCAAGACCAATTGTGGCAAGTCCTTTAACCAGGCCGAGGAACTGCAGCAGCACTTGCTCTCGGAGCATGTGGTAACCCTGATGAAATGTGCCCTCTGCTCGGAGCTCTGCGAGACGCGCATGTCCATGCAGCTGCATTTGGCCTGTGCCCACAGCCAGGAGACGAAGCTGTTGCGTTGCAGTGCCTGCATGGAGCTCTTCCGTTCGGAAGCCGACTTCCATGTACATGTCAAGACACGCCATCAGCTGGGCACTCAGCTGGCCGCCAGCAACGTCAGTCCAGCCAATCCCTTACAGTGCATGTTTTGTCGAGCGGTTTGCTCCTCGGACTTGGAAATGCATTTCCATTTGGCCGCCCATGCTCGTCAGTTTCGTTGTCCCTCTTGTCCCGAAACTTTTCATGTCGAATTCCTGTTGGATCGTCATATGCAGAGTCAACACGGTGGTGTCAAGGACAAGGAGCAGACCTCTCCGAATATGGGAAGTCTGTATGTGAATGCCCTGCTACCGCCCCTGGCAGCAGCTGCTGCCGCGGCAGCCGCCACCAACAACAACAGCAGCATTATTGACTACAATGTGGCCTTCAAGGGTCTCTTTGGAGGCACGCCCTCGGCCAGCTCCAAGTTCTACAGTCCCCTGCAAGTGGATACCAGTGCTTTGAAGCCGCAAGCCTCACAGCATCCCGCCTTGATGTATGGTCTAAGCCAACGATATCTAATGGAAATGTATGCCGCCAAGTCCAGTTCGCCTGGAAATAGCGCCACAGAGACTGGCACTCAACCCGCACCGCCTCCGCAGCCACCTGCCACCTTCAGTTGTGGCATGTGCGAGCGTCAAGACCTACGCAGTGAGGCGGAGCTCCATTCACATCGCAAGCTCGCGCACAATCTCAAGACTGGCGTCAGCCTGCGCTGTGCCTACTGTGCGGGTAATTTCAAGTCTCGCGCCGAACTGGAGCAGCACATGAAAAGCTGTCACAATTCCACCGGCAAGCACAAGTGTCTGATTTGTGACGAGATCTTTCCCTCACCCGCCATCCTGGCCGAGCATAAGCTGCAGCACTCCAAGGTGGGCCAGTCGGGCAAGTGTGCCCATTGCACGCAGCATCTAGAAGATGTGGCCGCTTTTCGCGCCCACTTGAGTGAGCATGGCAGCGATGGCTCCCTACCCTTGGCCTGTATCTGCTGCCGCCAGACTCTGCACTCCGAGTTTGAGTTGAGTTTGCATGCCAAATTCCATACCAAATCGAATGTATCCTCGGGTAGTCTGCAGGAACCGGTGTGTGCTTTGTGTTTGGAGCCCTTACCCGGCACGGCGGAGTCAGCACCCTCACCCGCCAAACTCTGCGAGAAATGTTGCAGTAAGCATAACTTGAATGGCAAACGTAGTAAGAATATAGTCGATTCACCCGTAACGCCATCTGCTGCTCCTGTTATCACCTTCCTGGAGAACCGTTGCAATCTGTGTAAAATGATCCTGCCCCATGCACAGAAACTGCAGGAGCATCTGGTTGAGCATACCTTTGCCGGAACTGAACAACGTGGCTATAATTGTTATATCTGCTCAGCGGTGTTTACCGCCCCGGCAGGTCTACTCAATCATATGGCCGAGCATGGAGCTCATGCGCGTCCCTACGATTGCAATTTGTGCCCAGAAAAATTCTACTTTCGTTCAGAATTGGAACATCATCAGCGTGGACATGAAATGAGGCCCACACCCCGACCAACTAAACAGGAGGTGGAGAGAACCGCAAGTTCTCCCAGTAACAGTCCCACTACAGTCAAACAAGAGCTGTACGAACCGGAATCCGTGGACGAGGTCATGCCCGAGGAGGAAGAGTATATAGAAGTCGAACAAGTGCCACTTGAGACACGAACTGGAGATTTAATGGAACGTTCTAGTAGCAGCGCTTGAGAAATGATAAAGCAGAACTGACGAATTTTCAATAAAGCAAAGGTAGAGTGGAAGTATTTTTAGAACAAGAACATAAGGTACGCGTAATAGGAGGTTTTTAAGAGAGGCTGCAAACCTGGTCAAAGGTTTATATTGGTTTAAGGGACCATAAAAGGTATAGAAAAAGATTCCATTGACTAATTTGGGGTGGCTGGGATTCTAAGGCTTTCTCGTATAGAGGTGGGCTCCCATGTCACCGGAGATTTCCGCCTATTTATTTGACTAACTGAGTATTTTTGTACAGTTTCGCAACAGTTATTTCTAGAGGCAGAGAAAACGCACTTGTCTTAGAAGATGAAAGAAAATTTGAATGGAAAAAATACGTAAATATCTCAAGATAACACTATGTTGGAGCTTATATTTCCTTATAATCTGTTAATGCTTTTACAAAGTGATATATTTTAAGTGATTTTTTTCATAAAAATTACTCTGGAATTTGCGGTTCTGACGTAAAAAGACATTCATCAAGCTCTTACCCGGAAAGTTTTACCTTTTTTCGTCACAAATTCGGTTTCTGTCTGGAAACCAAACCGTTTAATTTCGTGGCAAAGTGTAATCCTTAAAAGAATCTCTGGAATCACCCGACATCGAACATTTTATGTTTTTTCTTTCACGGATTTATTCTGCTTATCTTTAAAATAAATTAGGCTTGACCTGCCTCTCGTACTCCAGGGTCTCGAACAGTGAGTTTAGTGGTTTGCAGTCTTGCTTATACCCTATTCAAAGAATATTTAATTAAAAAACTAGACAATTTAGAGGGCACCTTATTCCAAAAGTAAAACTACGATTGTCTTGCCCCCTCGAATAGAACAGCCTAGTATTAATTAAATACATATATAATATATATATATATATACCAATTTAGCAACCTAAGCTCTAAGTTACAAACATAATCCTACAATACACATACGCCTAGTGTACTTGTTAGTTTTTCTTTACATGAATTTGTGTGTGATAGTTTTTCAAAGATACATCAGTTCTATTTATACTTATACGATAATATCTCCATTCATACGTACATATAAAAACAGCCAACGCTTTGCGTTTCTCTTCAGTATTTATGCATAATCATAACTTGTAACTTTTACTATGTATGTATGACTCTCTCTCTTTTACATAAGCACCAAGCATTTTTAATGTGTAGAAGTAAAAACATGTATTTAGTAAATAAAACAAACCACAAGTTGAGAAAAAATACACAGAACAACTGCTGCTTTTATGACTTTACTTAGAAGGAAAATCTGATAAGATTCTGTCGGCTGCTGACGACATGCGTCCAACTCCAAATTTTATGGCGAATATTTTCTGGTTTATTTCGGCAACCGTGACACGTAATGGCCATAAAAAAGGTGCGCTCCACCCGGTTAAGCGTCACCGGGTTTCGCTACGACGACAAATTGGCATCTGAGTTGGGTGATCTCTATCTGCAAGACCGGTGGCGGCAATTATCCGCCTCGTTTCTTAGAATGAAATGCAGCAGTCGCGGCAGTCGCCGCTCCATGGACTTGAGCTAATCCAGCACCTCCTGCTTCTGGGAAGCAATTGCAAATAAATCGCATTTAATAAATTGCCAGCGAAGTACCTCGGACCTCTGCACCTGTCCGGGGCGGCAATCATCACAAATCAATAAAAATGTTTATCATCAAACAATCGGCCTCATCTTGGCCTAAACACCGGCAGTAGTTAATTAGCGCCATGCCACAAATGCCGAAGTGTGGCACTTGGAAAACTTGCTCGAAAGCCGCCGGTCGCACTGAAACTTCATTGATCGTTTTCGCCGCCCAGACCGCCAGGCGCGTCTCTCGGCGTCCCTCTGCCAGTTTCCGCGAAACGCTTTTTGTTTTGCTTTTTACCGCCGCTGAAAACGTCACCAATATGTCCATAGTTGCTGGAGATGGCTCTAAATCAAAACCTCCAACGTATCAAAGCAACGCTCATCGATCCGAGCCGCTTTATTTTTGGAATGTGAAGCATTTGACAGGTTTTTACACTTTGGCCGGGATTGACAGTGGGGCAAAGATTAGGCGACACAGAATGGATAAATAAATGAGGGAAAATTGAAAGGTGAAGGGAATTGAGATGTGTGTGGTGGTATAAAGTAACCAGTGGTATATTTGTTATGCCAATATTTAAGAAAGATGCAAGGTAAGTGACTTTCAACTGATTGTACTGCAGATCCGTACAAATGGATCAATGGTGACATTCAGCAGATAATTTGGATTAGCGATTTGTGTTTTATAATTGCTGATTTTACACAGTATATTTTTAGGTGTCGTATTAAATTAGAAAGAAGGTTTTTTAACATAAAAATTTAAATTTCATACGACACCTAAAAATATACTATGCAGTATAAGTAATTTTTTGAAAACTAATCAGTAATCGAGTTTTTTTTTAAAACCGAACGATTTTGGGAGCTCACCAGTTTTCCTCCGAAATTCTACCTAGTTATGCCAATCAAAACGAATATGTGAAACATTTAAAAAACTTAAAAATGATTCTCTTAAAATGCATGGAATATACCACGATTGGTGACGCTACGATGGAAAACAAAAAAGTTTTTCTCACTAGAACTAGTTTTTGACCGACCGTTTATATGGCAGATATATGATATAGTCATCCGATCTGGCCGATTTTTGCAAAGTTTGCTCAAGATAGCTTCAAAACTGAGGAAGAAGATAGCATAGAAACAGACGGACGGACGGACAGACAGACGGAAATGAACCAGCTCGTCATGCTGATCAAGAATATATGTATATACTTTATGGGGTCGGAGATGCTTCCTTCTATGCGTTACAAACATCGTGACGATTTTAATATACCCTCTGCAAGGGTATACAAATTTAGCATTCGAATTACTTCCAAGCAAATGGTCGCCAGTTTATTCAAAAATGTTGCCACGCAACTGTTCCATTTGAGAAACTTAGGACGGCTCTGAGTGGCAGAGTGACCGTACAAAAAATAGGGAGCATTAGTTAAAGTCTGCCCTGCTTGACTTCGATATACCCGTTACTCAGCGAAAGATTTATTTAAAAATGTATTATTGAATCATAAAATGCCCAGCGTTATCATTTGTTTTGCTTATAACTCGACTATCGTTCATCTGATTCAAATATATGTCTGAAAGGTTCGTATAATCTCTCACTTTAAAATTGTGGGAGATATATGTTTTTATTATTCACTTGCAAAGTGCATATTAATTTTGCCCAGAAGTTTGTAACGCATAGAAATATTCATTTCCGACCACATAAACTATACGTCTGTCCGTCTGTCTGTCTGTTTCTACGCGAACTAGTCCCTCAGTTTTAAAGTTATCGAGCTGAAATTTTGCACAGTCTTCTTTTTCTGCACGCAACTAATATGTCGGAACCGGCCGGACCGGGTGACTATATCTTATAGCTGCCATAGGAACGATCGGTCGAAAAATGAGTCTTTTTGAGAAAAACTAGTTTGATTTCCATCGTAGCGTCACCAACCGTAGTTTATATCAATTTTACATGTTTTCACACAATTCTGAAAACATTTATTAAAATCGGATGACTATAGCATATAGCTGCCATATAAACGGTCGGTCCAAAACAAGTTCTAGTGAGAAATTTTTTTTTGTTTTTCATCGTACCGTCACCAATCTTGGTATATATTAGTTTCATATGCTTTCACATAATTTTGAAAAATTGTATCAAAATCGGATGAAAAAAATGTGTTTACTAAGAAAAAATTTTTTTATGGTAAAATTTTGATTTTCAATGATTTTGAATTTATAAATATCTGATATCTATATCCTATATATATTCTACCGGTTAAATCAATTGGAGTGAATTTTTGCAAGTGCCTTCTCGTTTTAAATTGCGCGGGCGGTTACTCGTCCATTGTTTATCTGATCGAGAAACGGTGTATGGTGGATCGATTAATAATTATGAGCATAATAATTCACTAAAGGCCCAAACAATTAAACTTCAAAAGTATGGGAGATATGAATACGTACAGACAATACAAGTCCGCACTAGGGTTGGGCGAAACAGTTATTTTTCAGTTACTGTTATAACTGTATAAAATATTAGTATTTAGCGTTATAACTAACGGTTATTTTATCAATGGTTGCATTGTTTTGAAAAAATATAAAAATAATAGCATTTCAGTTTTATCCGGAAAAAGTCGGGAACGTCTCTCTGATAAAATCATACGCGCCATATAGAATAGGCGCTCGCATGGCACAGATGTTAGATATTTTTTTATCAGGGTGTCAAACCGGAACCCGAATCGTAACCGTATACCGAAAAGATCCGATTGAAACTCAGAACCAGAACTGGAACCGGTATTATTTATTTTTTGAGAACCGGTATTTCGAAACCTTTATTTTTGGAACCGAAATGACCGAAAAGAACCGAAACATTGTACCGGTACAGTTTCGGGTCTGAGTTTTTTTTTGTTATTTCATTTTTATTGCTTCAATCAGGGATTTCTTCAGGGTAAACGTTAGCAAAAACTTATAAATGTGAAGTTAAGGGACCATCTGGTATATACTGAAATTTTTAATAAAAATAACAATTTCATCTTATTTTGTTGCATCTATTTTGGTTCAATAAATTCCAAATATTATTAATTTATCCTTAGGGTTAAATTTTGATCGGTAACTTTATCTGAAAACAGTGTATTGAACATTTCATCAGATATCAAAAGTTCTTCCTGCTCTTCTATTATTGGGACTTTTTTGTTTGTTTAATTTTCCTTCTTTATAACTACTTTCTGCTGTGGGTATATATATATATTTTTGGTGGTGCTTCCTTCACTTTAATACCTCCGGCGGGTAACAAATTAGCATTATACTTCAGCAAATGTCGCATTTATTCAAAAATGTTGCCACGCAACTGTTCCATTTGAGAAACTTAGGACGGCTCTGAGTGTCGTTAAGTAGAAAGAAATTTGACAGAGGGAAGAGCAACGAACAGAAATACATTATATCATTATATCTTCGGATTAAAGGATTTTTAAATTATACCGGTACATACCGGTATACCGAAATATAAACCAAGGTACCGATACGGAACCGAATACCGAAATAAACTAGAACCTAAACAGAACCTTTTACCGAAACATTAGTTTCGGTACGTACCAGATCCGAAAATCGTTTCGGTTTGATTCCCTGATTTTTATATAAAAAAATATATATATATCTTCCGAGGCGGAATCTAACTCCCAACCTCCCTCACTATAGCTACACACAATACCCACTGAGCCACACAAGATCATAAAAAAATATATATTTTTTGTTATTAAACACAAGTTAATGCTTAAGTACAGTTACGTTCTATTATTTCAAGTTTATTACAAAACTAACTGAAACGACTTCTATGTTATATTTTCACCCAATAACGGTTATAACTAACTGTTATTAAAAATAACGACGATATTTGATTATAACTGTTACCAAATAACAGTTATTGAATATTTCGCCCATCCCTAGTCCACACTGAAAAAATGGTAGCTCCAGTTCTTCTAGTCTTAATCTTAAATAAAGTCCCGGAAAAGTACTTCCGAACACATTAGGGGAAAAGACGAAATGTTATCTTTAAGAACCGGCTTTAAGGCTTAGGCGGAGACGATATGATATGACCTGAATAATTGGACAATTTGTCGTTAAGTAGAAAGAAATTTGACAGAGGGAAGAGCAACGAACAGAAATACATATGTATATAATTTGTGCATAATGCGTGTGCGATGGTGCACTTGTGCTCTCGTTTTCACTTTGCAAAACTTTTGCGATTTAGACACCAAATTTGGTCCAAAAGCCAGTTATGATTCCTAAAATATAAGCGAATGTGGGAATGGGAGCATAACAAAACAGGCGATAAAGGGTAAATAAAGACGCAAATTTATACAAATGAAATAAAGAAATGCATTTTTGAACATTTTGAACTCAGTGTGCCACATTTGAAAGTCTGTGGACTGACTGGGCTACTCATCGTCAGCATGCCCCACTGCACTATAGCCACTTGCTTTTGTCTCCTGCATCTGCACTTGGCTTTTGAGCAACTATTTACTAACTCCCCTTTTACCAGTTCCAACTTTGGACTCTGGCATTGAAGTGTCAGGTCTAGTAAATAAAAATCCATTTGGACTAAGCTCGCGTAACATTGACAAATGAAGAAGCTCCCATCAAGCAGAATGCGAGAACACACACACCCAAAGGCAAAAATGGATACAAATGATGATAAAGCTTGACGGGAAGCGGACGGAACTTGAACTCCTTCTGGCATAATGGGAAAGTGGCTGGGAAATATTTTCGCATGCCTTATTAAACAAAAACAAAAGTGAAAAATGTATTCTTTTTTTTCGTGTTTTTGCAACCCCTGGCAAATGTTTCCTTCCGGATGGGATGCTAAGGACATGGAATGTGTGCCAAACATGCAAGGTTCCCCCCTCTGGTTCCATACGTATATTCATTACCGGCTTATTAACGTGATTTACCGATGGGGGTGATGATGGGCATGAGGATGTTCATGTTCACGGCTGATGAGGGGCTTTTGAAGATGTGCCCAAGTGGAGGTGGATGATATTAATGGCTGGGAAAGTGACTTTTGAAAGCGCCATATCCCATATCCGTTTGTCAATAACGCCTTAAGAGGTTAATGATATCGTGCGAATTTCTTTGATGGATGAGGGCCAAACCAGGTTAGCCACGTTTATGCAAATTTAACCAAAGACAGGAAGTCAAACATCACCTAATGGAATTTGTGTAATAACTGTAATGACGAGGGTCGATCTCTTACAGAGTTGTCAATTAGCTGTCACTTCCTGTCCTCAATTGAAGCCTCCAACTTTTGTTCTGTCCACTAATTAGCTGACCAGAGACAGGCTCGAGGCGCTAATTGAATTAATCTCCGCTTTAAGGGCACGCGTGATGTTTATCAAACTTAATTACACAATTAGTTTATCAGTTGCTCGTTTTGTTAATATTTTTGTTCAATTGCAGCCTTGCGCAGCTGCTAAGAAATATGTAAAAGCAACAGATACATAATTCCACAGATACAGACACTTGCCGCATATATTGTGCGCCTTTCCCATTGGCTGGAACCCAAAGTAAATAAATATGAGTGCGGGTTCGTAGGTGTTTATGTACAAGAATTCGTGTGCGTTTCGGCTTCGGGATACTTACATATTTGTTTATATGAAAATAAGTCTGGGGGCGTGGCATGGTTGGTTGGTTTGGTAAGTGCATTTAATTTAAGGATCCCAAATATTTCGGGTCCCGTAGGATATTTCGGGAATATGAATATGCCCAACTGTTGAATAGTCACTGCTATAATGTTTTGATACCTGGATGTCCTTAATAAGACCATGATTAATATCAATGCTAATACATTGACTTACAATGCGTAAGATCTTGGAAGAGGGTCGATCTTTCAACTGCTCTTGGAGAAAGCCAGTCAAGGTGATGTCCAAACACTTATAAAAATTTGAGCATAATTTGGGAACGAGGAACTACTTTCAGGAGTGGGAGCGAGTTCCAATCTAGGCGGCTTGTAATTATGACCATGGTATCAAACTCTAGAGTGGGTATACAATAATCTATATTTGCTGGTGGCGCCACTTGACTATTTAGTATAGCCATATAGTGGGCATGGGAGCCTGCACAAAAGGAAGCTGTTTCTCTAAGCCTCAGAGCAGTATTATTTGCGATTTCTTGGGCTAATAGATCTAGAGGTATTAGACCTAGCATAACGTTAAGAGACTCCGTAGGAGTAGCTCGTAAAACGCCGCTCTTGCATATATTTATGAAGATTTCTGAGACCAGATGGATTACCCAAGACTGGCGCGTTTACACGAGTATAGTGCAGTGGTCGAGAATATTTTCATTACAGTATAGTTTTTTGTAAAGTACTACACCAAGATAATTTGCCCTGTTGCTAAATTTAAGTTCTAAGATATTTAGACGTGGGGGAATAAGATCCTGAACTTTATATTTCCTGGTAAAGAGCACCAATTCCGTTATTGTTGGATTGACCCCAATGCCACATCCAGCTGTCCACACTCTCCGTTCTTTTGTAACTATTTTATTTATATTGCAAACATGGTTATTTCTGGTTATTTCGATGGTCAGAATTTTTGAGTGTCAAGTTAAAGCGTCAAGGAGTCAATCTGATTTGATGGTGGTGCCGTTAAAGTTACCGAAAATAAAAGTGGACTAAGGAGGCATCCGTGCCTTATTCCAGAATTTTTTGGGAACCGCTGCGAAAGCTGTCATCTGTCCCAAAAAGCGAAAGTATTTTCTTCATATTGACGAAGCGTGTAAACTCTCCTATGAGGCTAAGCTTGAATAGTGGTCTTCTTTGGTTAACGGTATCATAAGCTGCCTTAAAGTCTATTAAAGGATTAAGGATTGATAAGATTTCGCTATTGCAGCAAGTAATTGGCGGAATACGAACTAATATTTACTCAGAATATATTCCGTTACCCAGTCTGTTAGTCGTTGATATGCCCCTGCAGGGTCTCCTTTTTTGTAGATTGGGATGATTATGCTTTCTCTGAAGCTGTTTGGAGAAATGGATGAAAGTCGGATCTGATAGGGAGCCTGAGTCAACATGTCAATGCAGAATGGGGTGGCAATCTTAAAGAATTATACGGGAACTCTGTTGGGTTTCGCAGTCTTTACGGCCAGATAGACTTCGGAATTTTAAATGCACGCATAAGCAATTTAGATAGGAGGGTTACTTACGAACAGTGAGAGCTTTAAGTGCTGCTATTGGGAATCAAAATAAAGAAAAATTCCAGCAATCAACATAGTATTTTTGCATTCGAAACACTTTCCCACTGACTGCCTAGAATTTGCATTTTATCTTGCATCCCATTGGTGTCGTAGTTGGAAAATTTGATTATCTCCCTTTTTCTGCGCTTTTTACTCAAATTTTCTTCTTGATTAAATTCAGAGTTTTTGCCACATCAAAAATGCATGCATTCTGAAGCCGAGAAAAAAATGAAGCACAAAATCATAAACATCGACACGTGCCTAGGTTAGGCATGCGGTAGAGGCCATTCTCTCTCCTAGTCCAGTTGTTGTTGTTTGGGCATAAATTATGCGCGAGTTTGCCTGTCAAATTTGGCACCTGGCCGAAGGGCAAAACTTGTACCTAGGGGGGGCGCGTGCAGCTATTTTACAGCTACCGCCGACTCCACGACTTGCTCACACACACTCACACAGATATCAGCCTAATGAAAGTGTTAAAGTTGCTACATCTTGGGCTAGTTTCGGGCCCTTGCGGTGGTGTAGAGGTTCGCCTGTAATTGAAATTACGCGGCGTACACGGCATTAAGTCATAAAAACAACAACAACATCTACAACTATATTCAACCAGTTTGTCACACTCTGAGGCCAGGCACGTACACAGGTCAAAACGCACTCTGCAGAGGGCAAGCAAATTGTGAAACTTGTCCGTTTCTGTGTCCATCAAAAATCAACATCTCTTGAAACTGTGTGGGTCATAAAAAGATACACACAGAAGTACATAAGCCAGAGGGGGGCGCACTTAGAACAAGTTACCACAAGAAATACAAAATTCTTGTTCAAAACTTTAATTAAGGTAGCGAATTCTAAAGAAACGCTTTATTCAGGCGCTACGTTTACAACATAATCATCTGGGCTATGTAATAATACATACGGAAACCGATCTCAAGAGAGAAAGCAATGACATTTTTGCAGAATTCAAAAAGAGGGAAAGAAAGGATGAGGTCAAAAGTTAAGCCTAACATTGCCTAATATTTGTTAAATAAAATCTATTCATTGGCAATTGCTTCTAAGTTGTTGATTTTTGACAATCTATATATCAAAACACAGCCTAAACCGCTTTATCTAGATATCTAAGACTTTATCTTTACTTTACTTCTAAGCGTTACAAACATCCGAAATTTTGTCTGATGCTAATTACTGTAACTATATTATTAAAGTAATTTAGATGATTATTGTATATCCTTAGCATCTGCCAACATCAAAAAATACGTTTTTTCATTAAATACGCCAGCTTCACCAATAATTCTATGTCCATTTCCTCAAAACTTCGATTTTAAGTGCAAGTGTTGTCGTACTTCGTGTTTTCCTTATAAATAGGCCTTGCTAAAAATGGTAGCAGACTATTCTCTAGTACCCGTATCTTGTCAGTACTGTTCATCCTTGAGCTGGTAAACTGCAAGTAGAGCGATCCGAACTTGTTAAATGCACCCCACACCATGACTGACCCGCCTCCGAAGATTGTGTTTGTGAAATAAATAACTCCTTTCTTAGATCGCTCCAGTTTTGTCGAATTAGTAAATTCGATTTTTAAATATTATTTGGTACAACCAAAGTCAACCCGAACCGTCTTACTTTAATTTTTAGGTTATTTTCCTAGAGCTGTTATTTGTAGGATAAAAAGATTTCTCGATTAAAAACAGAGAATTTGAAGGAATTGGCGTAATTTAGTTGTAGGATACAAAGATTTCTCGATTAAATACCGAGAATTCTAATAATCCTATAACAATTTTGCCAATTCGAAGCAGTTTCTATTCACTTTTTTAATAAAGAAGAGGAATTGGCGTAATTTAGTTGTGACATGTACATATGTATATCAATTGCAGTAAATTTTTGTTTGAAAATATTAAAAGATGGCTAAGAAAGGGCTATCAGATTACAAAAGATTGGGAGACGCATATTTGAAGTCAGGAGGTCGGAGTGCAAAATTTCACATTTTTAGTTTGATCCCCTGATTTTTGTAGCTAAATGGATTTAAATCATATGATGATGGAAACCATATGTGGAAAGCAAAACAAACTAACCGCAGCATATTAAAATCTTTAATTCACACATTTTCCAAATAATTTTATTACGTTTTTATACAATTGCAAAAGTTCACTCCAACTGATTTTGCCGGTAAAATATATATAGGATATAGATGTCAGATATTTAAAATTTTTAAATCATTGATAATAAAATATGATACCATAAAAATCTTTTCTTAGTTAAATACATTTTCCGACCGATCGGTCCTATGGCAGCTATATGCTATAGTCATCCGATTTTGATAATTTTTTCAAAATTATGTGAAAGCTTATAAAACTAAAATATACCAAGATTGGGGATGCTACAATAGAAAACAAAAAGTTTTTCTCAATATAAGTAGTTTTTTGACCGACCGTTTCTATGGCAGCTATATGATATATTCATCCGATCCGGCGGGTTCCGACATATTAGTTGCGTGCAGTAAATAGAAGACTCTGTGCAAAATTTCGATAGCTTCAAAACTGAGGCACTAATTTGCGTAGAAACAGACGTGCAGGACGGACAGGCGGAAATAAACTTAGCTCGGCTCATCGTCGTCCTGATCAAGAATATACATAGTTTATGGGGTCGGAAATTAATATTTCTATGCGTTACATTACAAACTTCTGAACAAAATTAATATACACTTTTCAAGTGTATACAAATTTGTTTGTATGAGATGTCGCTTCTATGTTATTGTATATTCTTTGTTTTTAATATAACCATAAAATATCGGTTTATAATTAAAACTTTCAATGATTTAAGCACTGGAATATTCCAGACAATCGGTGTTGGCTTTTTTCTCGTATTGCATGAGATGGCCAAATAATTCTCTCTATCTACTGGGTATAAAATAACCTAAACCAACAAAAAAAAAATAATAATAATAAGTGGCTTACTCAGGGGATTGATTCACCCGTACAAAGATCGGAGGTGGGGGATTGGGGGACTGCTCCTGGGGCTGAACCAGGTCCTCATCCTGGGGCTGAACCTGGTCCTCATCCTGGGGCTGCTCCTGTGCCTCATCTTGGGGCTGCTCCTGGGCCTCATCTTGGGGCTACTCCTGGGGATTATTCAAATTGTTGCTAATCATCTCATTGTTTCGCGCGTGTGTTTCGTTTTCTTTTGCACTTCCAGTGTTGTAAAACGACTTTTGTAAAATCACGCACGACAATTGCATTTATCGATAACTAGCACGCAGTTATCTAAAGATGGACTCACCATGGCATAATCGCTATTTTGTCATTTTAAATTTTGGATAAACTGCCGAAAAGGTGCTACCTCCAATCTTATCCAAACATTCAGAAAATATGTATTTTGAGATGTTGATTACGAAAAAAGTAGCCAAAGTTGGAGCAAATTAAATTTTCTGTGTTGAAATCGGAAAAACCCGTTAGTTTTGATTTTTTGCATGCATCTCAGATAATATTTACTTTATGAAGAAATGTTTCAGACAAAAATGTAAGATATGATGAAAACAAATGTTTTATGTTTAGAGACTTTTTATCCGAAAACCTTTAGTTTCTGAGAAAAACACAACAAAAAAAACATGTAGTGTATCAAACGGTCGTATAAATTCAACAATTTTTAAATCGGAGGTAGGACCTTAACAGAAGTTTTTCCAAAATTTCTGTTGGACAAAAGCTTGCTTTCGATTTTTGTGAACAGCTGACGCACCATTTTTATACTAATCAAACTGTTAATTAATAATATATAATGAATATTTCAATTAAGAAAAATATTTTTTGTTGCAAGAAATATATTTGTGATAATGATAATTATACTATACATAATTAAATATGCCGTTTGTTTAAAGTTACAATGGAATAGTTTCAGAAGACGACATTTTTAATGTTAGTAAATATTTATTTATCGATTGCTTATAACGTCGACGTGAGTTTTTTGTTCCACCACTATCTCGTCGATTCCCACACATGGACTGTAGTGTCATTAGAAAAGTACCATCTCTAAAACGATAAAAAACATCTGGCGCTCAAATTCGATATCGATCAACTTTATTGGAACTTTCTTTATGATTTGCGTTTTGTATAGTGGTGTCGACAATTTAATTAAATTATAAATTATATTATAAATTTATAATTATATTATAAATTATAATTATATTATAATGGAGATGCCAATTTCATTTGTGTTTGCAGACAACAACGTGGATGAACGAGATATGCTGCCTTTATTCGAGACGATCAGTGAAATAACGGGGCTAAGTTACGAAAGCATTATTGAATGGTGAGTGAACCAAAGACAATACATATATTAGATGACGCAGCTCATATAAAGGCCCTTAATTTTCGTTTTAAAACTTGATCTAAAAATAGAACAAACCAAAAATCAGCTCCAAGGAAGAATCTTTTTTTTATTTGACGTGCGTCATCTATAATAATCTATATCATTGTTTCTCACAAAAATCTCTCACTTTATTTTCATGTCATATATAAATTATTGAAGGCTTAGGGACGAAGAGCGATTCGTTATGGATGGCCATTATTTTAATATTTCGTGTCTAACGAATATGAAAAATAATGCTTTCTATGTGGTTCTCATAGATGATGGTTATCTCTTGAGAACCACGGACGACCGCAATTGCCGCTACCTCATTATGGGGTTGAGGGAATTGCAAGAAAGCCAAGAACGGGAGCCCAACATGGGAATTGATCTTGGTGTCGTTATAATTAAAGCTTGGGAACCGATGTCTGAAATGAATGTGGAATGCCCCAATGAAAGGGCAGAGGTAATAAAACTTTTAAATTTATTATTTCGTAATTGCACAAAACGAGATCGAATTATAGGCGTAGTATCGGATCGATACTATAACTTTGATTTAAACGCGACTTCGATTAGATGTGAGTTCGACGCAGATCTTTTAATTCCTGACATTTGTCACATAACAAAACATTTAATCACAAATCGTTACCACATTGCAAAAAATGTGATCGATCATTTTGAAAAAGGACGTTTTTCTGTTTCAAATTATAATGAAAAACTGGTAAAAATGCTAGAACTAACCATTAATGTCACTTCAAATGGAAATAAGGACGATTTCAGATTGTTAATTGTTCGCATGGGGAAATTGATGAATCGTTATTTCCTCGATTCGAATAACCAATCTTCTGCGTCTTTCAAAGATGTTTCGAATGACTCAATAAAAATTTTTATTTTGGCGGTGCGTTCTTTTTCACCACCCTCCAGATTTTCCTATTGCTCCTCCATCGAAGATATTAAATCTACGGTTTTGGCAATTGTTTGTCTTTTCCGTAGATATAATGAGCATTTGTGTAACCATTCTTAAATATTATGTCTGTCCGCTTATTAATGGAAAATTATATTCATTGTTCCGTCGTCGTTTTAGTTTCTTTTAATGTCCCATTCCAGTTTTTGAGTCGTTTAAATTTCAGTTGTATCATATTCAATATAATTCGATACTTTTTGTGCGAAATAAAGAACAACTATATATAATTTTTTTTTTTTTTTAGTTCCTTAGGTGGGAAACAATGAGATGTTTTTATGAAGAATTGATATATATAGAATTCTATATAAAAACATCTCAAGTCGACTCGAAACCTCCACGCGGTGTTTCCTGGGTACCGATTGAAATTCAATATAAATCGGTAGCTAATTCGAGCGGCGAACAAAAAATACGCAAAAGTCCTATATTTCTGAGAATAAACTTAATAATAACTTTCAACAGCTAAAAAGCTATAAATTTGATGATGAAAAGGTGTCAACCACCACATCCAGGGAGCAGGTGATTCATCTTCAACCCAGTGTAGGTCAAAACAGCTGTTGGCCTAACGTTGCCACAAACGGTCACTCTGCACTGGGAATTATCTGGTGGTAAACAATGTCGTGTGTCGATCCTGTGGCAGCCTTGAGCAATTTCAATGTCTTGGAGGTGATATTCTCTTACCTGGAGCTGAATGATTTAAGTAGCTGCTCGCAGGTGTGCAAAAGCTGGTATCATTTCCTAAACGATGAGAATTTTGATGTCTGGCGCTGGCATTGCCTGCACAAGTTGCCCAAGGAGGCGATGAAATCGGATCTACTGACCTCGGTCTCCACATATAAGGCGAAACTGAGGGCGTATTTTCATGCCTGGAGTCCCAATGATTGCTCAAGGAATGTGTATATTAAGCCAAATGGTTTTACCCTGCATCGGTGAGGCGTATGTTTTTTTACTTTTTTATTTGTTGATAAATGTTTTTATTTTTTAGCAATCCCGTGGCCCAGAGCACAGATGCAGCCCGCGCTAAAATTGGTTTCCGTCAGGGTCGTCATGCCTGGGAGGTGATCTGGGAGGGTCCCTTGGGCACGGTGGCGGTTATAGGCATCTCCACCAAGGAGGGGGCATTGCAATGTCATGGCTATGTGGCGTTATTGGGCTCGGATGATCAAAGCTGGGGCTGGAATCTGGTGGAGAATCATTTGTTGCACAATGGCGATATGCAGGGTAGCTATCCGTTGCTATCCAATGCACCCAAATATCAAGTGGGTGAACGTATACGGGTCATACTGGATTGTGATGATAATACATTGTCATTTGAAAAGAATTACGAGTTTCTGGGCGTGGCATTTCGAGGTAAGGCCATTAAACTACATTCCACAAAATTCTTAAAATTTACCAGGGAATAATACCGGAACCGTTAACCGAAATAAACCGTTTGAAGCCACGTACCGGTATCAAAACCGGAACCTATATTAAATATTTTTGAGAACCGAAAACCGTTATAATAGAAACCGAAAAAACCGGAACCCTAACGAAACGCTAATTCCGGTACTGTTTCGATTTTTTTTTATTATTTATTTGAAATATATATTTTAATCGGTAAAATAGTATACACTCAGAAAAAAAGGGACTTTTCAGAAATTCGGCCTTTAGAATCAAATTTTTTTTTAAGATACAAACGATATAGAAAAAAATGTCTTAAAAGGCGGAAAAACGTTTCTTTCGTAAATATAATCCCTTTAATTAAATTTAAGGGATTTCTTAGTCTTAGTAAATAGAATATAGAAATGTTGGAAAAATGGTAATATAAATTTTAGAAATGAAGTTTCTTGAGTTAGATCAAATTTCCCTCAAAAGTTTAGAAATATTATTTCCTATTTGAAGAAAATTTCGTTTTAATATTTAGAAAAATGTAATATAAATAAAAGTTAGGGCAGATTTTAGGTTTCCAAATGTTGTAGAGCGTTTTTAGAGCTGATTTTACCAGCATATTATGGGCTATATTGAAAACTAGTTTTATATGGGGTTTAAATCTATCCAAATAACAAAATATCTCTTTTTTATGGCAGGAATACTGAAGATTTAGGAACCAATTATTTCGAACCATAACTAAGAAATATTTTTTTCTGATTTTAGAAAGATTTTATATAAAATATACAGAAAAATATACGTTTAGCGAAATTGTGTGTCCAAAAATAAAAACGGATAGAAATCGTTATATTTTAAAAAACGATATTTCATTTGCATAGTCTTAAAATACATTTTTTTTTTAATTTTAATACATCCAATTTTTTTGGATATTATGAAAAAGTTTAAATTTTTGAACATTAAAAGAAATTATACTTGTACCGGTACGTACCGGTATACCGAATTAAAAATCTGGGAACCGAAAAAAGAAATTACTTGAAACCCGAAATAGAACCTTTAACCGATATTTTCATTTTTCGGTACGTACCGAAACCGAAATTCATTTCGGGATTAATCCCTGAAATTTACAAATATTTCCTGAACTATAAGGTCTTCAATTGGCCTTTAGGCTGATGGGTAAAGTTCCTCCAAAAATTTTAGTTTGGTTTTTATTAAAAATAATTATTATTTTAGTTCAATTTAATTAATTAATTTAATTTTTTAACTTATTTAAATCATTCTCCACATTTTTTCTCGTTTCAGGTCTGCCGGATAAGAAGCTTTATCCCACAGTATCTGCTGTCTATGGCAATACGGAGGTGTCTATGGTTTATCTGGGCACTCCTTTAGATGGTTAATGCAGATGCAGCCTTAGCATACAATTTGTTTAACAAATTCATGCAAGTCTCGATTCATTCCAATTTTTGCTGCTTAAAAACAATTGTAGTTTATAATTTTCTTATATATGTTTAGAGCCAAAGCTTGAATCCACCTTATTTCTAAAAAAAAAAAATGGCAATTAACTTTAGTTTTATGTACCAAATGAATATGTAATTAAAATTTAAACATATTTGAAGTAATTTTTATTCAGTGTTAGCCCTTGGTGGTTTTTTTTTGCGGTTGGCGCATTGGCATTTTTTTTTTGGAACTGGCTCTTTTTGCTTATGATTGGCATAAGCAGAAAAAAGTTAGATCATTAATCATTTTAATTAATCTAATAATAAATCTAATTTAAACCTGGATTTTTTTCGCTGTTCACACTGAAAATGATCAAAACCACAGCGTAATATAATTTATCGGAGCCTAAGCTCGTCGCTAATAATTAGAATATTGTTTTCCATTTAAAGCAGCCACATGGTTTTTCTTATAAATCATTAAAGCTTATACTTCCAAGTCTAATGGCCATATCACATAACCTTTTCAAATCACTTTGGATTTTATGTAAATTAAAATGAATGATACAGAAAAACAACCAGAAGGTTTGGATTTTGTTCTTAAGATACACATTTTTATACACTTAAAAAGTGTATATTAATTTTGCCCAGAAGTTTGTAACGCATAGAAATATTCATTTCCGACCCCATAAACTATACAAATTCTTGATCAGGACGACGAGCCGAGTTCGTTTCCGCTTGTCCGTCCGTCCGTTTGTCTGTTTCTACGCGAACTAGTCTCTCAGTTTTAAAGCTATCGAAAGAGCTGAAATTTTGCAAAGAGTCTTCTTTTTACTGCACGCAACTAATATGTCGGAACCGGCCGGATCGGATGACTATATCTTATAGCTGCCATAGGAACGATCGGTCGGAAAATAAGTCATAGTAAGAAAAACTTTTTTATTTTCTATTGTAGCTTCTCCAATCTTGGTATATGATAGTTTTAGATGATTTCACATATTTGTGAAAAAAATTATCAAAATCGGATCAATATAGCATATAGCTGCCATATAAATGGTGGGTCAAAAAACTAGTTCTAGTGGGAAAAACTTTTTTATTTTCCATCGTAGTATGGTATATATTAGTGTGATATGCGTCAACACAATTCTGGAAGATTTTATCAAAATCGGATGACTATAGCATATAGCTGCCATTGGACCGATCGGTCGGAAAATGTGTTTTACTAAGAAAAGTTTTTTTATGGTATCAAATTTTTATTATCAATGATTTAAAAATTTTAAATATCTGATATCTATATCCTGTATATATTTTACCGGTTAAATCAGTTGGAGTAATGTTTTTCAAGTGTATTAAAACTTCGGCGCAGTCGAAGTTAGCTTTGCCTTCTCGTTTTATTTAAATATGGAAAATTTGTTTTTTTTTTCTTTAAAAAAAAATTGGTATCTTTAGAACAAAACCAAACATGTATAGTTATTTATCTTAGTTTACATAAAAACCAATGAGGTTTGAAAAGGTTATAAAAAATGGACATCAGACAAAAAGAACCAGGGCAAAACAGACGATTGATTTGAATTTAGAATTCAAAAATACGTAATTAACGCTTGATATCAACTCTGTACGTGGCTAATTTTTAGAAAGAAATATTTTTTAAATAATAAAATAAAAATATACCATAAACAACCGAAAAAAACTATTTTGGCTCTTTTTAACGAATTTGGCTCTTTTTTTAAATTTATTTGGTGCTAAAAAATTTTCTCAAGTGGCAACCGTGGTCAGAACTAATATTCAATTTACCATCTCTAGAACGAAATTATAGTTACAAACACGCTTGATTTCTACAGTTCAGTTGAAAACCTAAATTTGTTTCTGAAAATGGCAGAGGAATTGCGACGTCTTGAAGCGAAGCAGAGGAGAGCTGAAAGGATGTTCGAGTTCACCACAAGTTGGGAGGATTTCTTCAAATTTTTGGAAAGCGACGTTGGAGACGAGCCTTATGAATGCTTAAGATGTGAAAACATGTGAAACACGAACATGAGTGCAAATATTGCCTTAAAATATTTGCCCACATCAAATTCAAATGTCAAATGCATACTGACAGTATGCCCAAAGACATTTGCAAACTATTCCGATTTGAACCGTCATGTGCGGGGAAAGCCCTTCAAGTGTTCCCAGTGCCCAAAGATATTTGTAGATCAGTCGAATTTGACGGTTCATTTGCGCACCCATACTGGGGAAAAGCCCTACAAGTGGTCCCAGTGCCCAAAGACATTTGGATATAAATCCGATTTGAACCGTCATGTGCGCACCCATACTGGAGGAAAGGAATAATTTTTTAAATTTAATTTTTAACTTGTTCCTTTAAAGTTTAAGTTTAATCTTTAAGTTTTTTTTTGTAATTTTAGTTTTTATACCCGTTACTCGTAGAGTAAAAAGGGTATACTAAGTTCGTGCAAATGTATGTAACAGGCGAAAAGCACTCCGACCCCATAAAGAAATATCGACAGAATCGATCATATACTTCCCTCCCGTCTGTCTGTCTTCTGTCTGTCTGTCTGCTGTCCGTCTGTCTGTCCGCTGTAGAACACCTAGATCTCAGGAACTATAAAGCTAGAGCTACATTTTTCATTCTTGTATCTTTGCACCGATCAGTTTGTTTCAAATTTTTGCCACGCCCCCTCCCGCCCCCGCAATATGAAAAAACCTCATATCTCCCACAATTTTGAAAATAGATTCACCTCTAACTATTTAAATCACTACTATCGATCCGATAATCATTTTCTATACTGAAGTTCCCGCCCCCAATTTCAATTCCTCAACCCCACAATTTGGGTAACCACCGTAACGGTATCGGTCGCGCCGCTTCAACTTAGCTCGTACTTCAGTTTTTGAACTTATTTATACCCGTTACTCGTAGAGTAAAAAGGGTATCTAAGTTCGGAAATGTAGTACAGGCAAGAAGCATTTCCACCCCATAAGATATATCTCATAATACTCTATACTGTCTCTCGTCGTCTCGTGTCGTCTCGTCTGTCCGTCTTCGTCTGATGAACACCTATCTCAGACTATGAGCTGAGCTACCAAATTTTCAGTGTAGTTTGTATTGTCTACTCAAGTTTGTTTCAAATTTTTGCCACGCCCCCTCCCGCCCCCGCAATATGAAAAAACCTCATATCTCCCACAATTTTGAAAATAGACTATCAAATCTCTAGACTATATCTTAATCTTTTACCTATCGATCCGCCTAATCTTTTCACAAACGATAGAAGAGTTGCCACCCCCGCAATTTAAAAAAACCATATCTTCCACATTTTGAAAATAGACTGTTCAACCTCGACATATCTTAATCCTCATAACATATCGATCAGCCATACTCAATTCCCGACGTGTACTTAGTAAAGTTGCCACCCACGCAATTTGGAAAATACCTAACCCGAATTTTGAAGATAGATTATTCGAACCCCTAGACATACATTTTAATCATCACACCTATCGATCCGCCATACATCGTTTCCTGATCAGATGAACGATAGAAGAGTTGCCGCCCCCGAATTTAAAAAATACCTCATATCTCCCACTATTTTGAAAATAGATTGTTTGAACCGCTTGACTGTATTTTAATAATTATTACCTATCGATCAGCCATACATCATTTCCGATCAGATGAGCTATAGTAGAGTTGCCTCCCCCGCAAATTGGAAAAAAAAACTCATATCTCCCACAATTTGGACATGTTGATATCCTGAGTAACGGGTATATCGAAGTCGAGCAGGGCCGACTTTAACTTACGCTCTCGTTTAATATTACTTTGTGGGATCGGGTTTTTTTTAAACCGTTCAGACAGAAAGCCCCACATAGAAAAAGAAAGGAGGTGGGAACTCAAGATCAAATGTACATAATTCGAATGAAGTAAAATTATGTTTCAACACCGACAACAAACAAAATCCGTTTATTGCCGTTTGCTATGTGTGTTCGTTTGCCCAACCTATGTATTGGTGCTTTACAAAACAGAACTAGGCTGCTGGCAATACAGTTTCAGATATTTGTAGGCAATTTATTTGACTTAAGAATCTTAAATTGTGAATTTAATTAATGTAGACTGGAAAGAAATTATCGCGTTTAGTGGCATACCGGTACCTATGCTTTGTTCTTGTGTTCCCTATTTTAGTTTTTATTTTTTTCAATTCAAACCCACTAAGACTTGTCCAATTAAAGGGATATCAGACTTAACGTTTGCTCTGCTTTTTTGGTTGCGACGCTGGCGTTCGATGGTTCGAGAGTGAAAATTGCGTCGAACTAAAGTTAAGAGCAGCTGTTTCTCAGCTTTTAAGTACAAATTAGTATCCCACACTAGAGTTGGATTGTTCCGGAGTGAGTGAACAACAAGAAGTTGTTCACTAAACAGATCAAATGAACATGTTCCTTTTCAATTGTTCTTTTTTGTTCCGTGACTCTTGGTCCGTGTCGCTTGTTCAGTGAGTCTTGTTCCTTGTTGCAACTCACATAGCAGTCTGTTGCAGTCGAACTCTTACCGTTCAAAGTCGAACACAAACCGTTATTTTTGCTGACAAAATTGCTGGCAGTCTTGGTTAATTCGTTTATGCTTTAAGATTTTGAATTTATTATAATCGAGAACATTGTGGAAGTGTATTAGATAGATACGAAGTAAGATTTTCCATCTCGTTTTTGAGCTGATCTCAAGCAGTGCAAGTGCTGCCCATCACTGTTGCGACCGGTGCTGCCAGTGATGACTATCGTCACAGACTAGAGATATCTAGACTGAACGTTTGCGCTGCTTTTTTGGTTGCGACGCTGACGTTCGATTATTAAGAACAGAAAAACGCTGTCGTTTGATGGTTTGAGAGAGAAAAACGCTGACGTTCGATGGTTTGACATAAAAAATTGCGTCGAACTGAGGTTGCGAACAGCTGTTGCCTTAATTTTCAGTACAAATTAGTAGGCCACATCATACACGTACCGTTCAAGTCGAACTCGTACCGTTCAAAAAGAGAGAAATTCGGCCTGTTCTGGTAGAGAAGAGGGACTGAGCAAACGAGCAGTCTAGGTTAGTTCGTTTATGCGTTCATCTGATTGGGAAAACGATAAATAATGATGATAAGCATATATATCTAAAGGGTTTGAACAATCTATCTATGCTGTATATATACTTTATGGGGGTCGGAGACGCTTCCTTCAGGGTATAGTCTGCATTCGTAAAATTTTGTTTTGATTATACACTTGCAAAGTGTGCATAGAAATATTCATAGAAATATATATTCTTGATCAGAACGACGAACTGAGTTTAATTCCGTCAGTCCGTCCGTCTGTTCGTCTGTCTGTTTCTTCGCGAATTAGTCCCTCAGTTTTTAAGCTATCGAGCTAAAATTTTGCACCGAGTCTTATTTTTACAGCACGCAACTAATATTTCAGAACCGCCCGGAACGGATGACTATATCAAATAGTTGCCATAGGAACGATCGATCAAAAAAATAGTTCTTGTTAGAGAAACGTTTTTGTTTTCCATCGTAGCGTCACCAATCTTGGTATATATTAGTTTCATATGGTTCCACACAATTCTGGAAGGATTTATCAAAATAAGATGACTACAGCATATAGCTGGCATATCGATCGGATAATGTGATTTTTGATAAGAAAAGTTTTTTTTGTATGGTAGCGTGATCAAATTTTGATTCTCAATGATTTTGAATTTATAAAAATCTGATATCTATATTCTACAGATTAAATCAGTTGGACTTTACTTTTGCAAGTGTATTAAAAATTCGGCACAGTCGAAGTTAGCTTTGCCTTTGTAAATATTGAGCTTAGTTAATTATCGAATTTCTGATTGGTTTTCAGAGAGTAACTTGTTTATAATTGTACGAAAACAGAATTTCTACATATTAACTTGAATGCCTTTATGCGATCTGGGCTGATTTCCATTGATTCGTTTAAATTGTGTGTGTGTAAGATCATCAGCACATCTTTTATGTTACATAACTTTCTTTTGACTTGGGCCCGCCCTTGGAGAAGCTTTCAATGCTCCAACTCATTCCTATTCTTCTCAACATCCTTTCCCAGCGCCTCTCTCTCTCTCTCTCCCGAAATTTGATCTTTTTGCTGTGATAAGAATAATTTAAAGGATAGGAAGGCGCAAAAACATAAACACGAACAAGGAAATGCTTTGGCAATTGCTTTGCCCAGATTCTTTTTGTCTTTTGAAAGGGTCCTTCTTGAAGTCTTATCAAGGCGAACCAAACTTGGGACGCTCTCCTGATCGCTGGTAATACAATACTTTCGACAAGGCAAGGAGCCTGCTCCGGCCCAGAGCCAGCTCCTTTTTAATTTTTCGCGAGAATTTAAGGCGGAGGTGCTGCCATGCCGCGTCCCCTGATCCCATTATGTGTGGTATTGTGTGTGTGCACCAACAAACCGCCCGCAAAATAGGAATCCTGCGGTTGTGTCCTCTTTGTATTGCTCTAAGATTGGTGCTTGCTGTGTGCTGAGCTATGAATGGCAATCAATCAATCAAGCGATCGGGTATCAATTTCCATTTACATAACACAAATTTGCGGCACGTTCGGGTAAGTGGTGAAGTGAATTGGATTAGTGGTGGAGGGGAGGAGGGATGGAGGGGGAGAATGAAATTGGAGAATCAATTAAAAATATTAGTAGGATTCCGATTAGATAGAAAATATATTAAGATAAATGTTATTATTAACATAAATTGATCAAATTAACATAAAATGTTGATATTTACATAAATTGTAACCATTAACATAAAGTTAGCGAACAAAGCGCACAAATGACCCCAAATATGTCAAAAATTTTAAATTTATATCTCCGCTCTTTATTATTGGATCTTTCTGAAAATTTCAGTTCGATCGGTCTAGTGGATTAGAAGTTATCCCATCTGGACCATTATTCTAGTGGTCGGACTCGGGTGGATCCGACAAATGTGCAACTTATATAGACAAGAAGCTCTTGTGCTAAATTAGTAGGAAAAAGCCGATTCTGTGTCATTTTGTGGGTGGGGGAGATAATTAATTATATACCAAAGATTACTTAGTAATTATCCACACTCCCGACTCCCGATCTTATTACCACACAAGACGTGGGCAACACACGTTCCATCAAATTGAACCCCATTTAAGATTTGTCGGCAAACAAATCATTAATTACCCACACACAAACACCTGACTACCGATCTGAATTTCCCGCAAACACACACATTTGCCAAGGGGCACTTTGTATTAACCCCCCTTTGTATTTTCGATGTCCCGTGCGACATTGAAAAACAACATTTGTTATCGTCAAATAAAAAAAGCCTTGCTGAAAAATAAGATGATTTGTGATATTGGGACATATATAAAGTTGGTCCCGTGCTACACCGTAAGTGTAAAATTAAAAAAAAAAATGTTCCACTTAAATGATTTATTTTTTGTCAAATTATTCCTTTTTAAAAAATTAAATAAATCTGAATGAGCAAATGCGGCAGAGCAAAAAATAGAGAGAGTTACAATCGGTAGAAAGAAAAGTTGAACAAAATTTCAATATTTTTGGAAAATTTATTGTTTTTTGTTATTTTGTGTAAATAACAACATTAAAATCGGTAATTGTTCGATATCCCCGCCTCCTCTCAAAAAATTCCGAAAAAAAATCGCTTCGATGGACCGCGATTTAAGAAGAATTTACGTGATGAAATTAATTGGCGGTCGGACATGGTTCTTTCTTAATTGAATTTTAAAGTTTGCATTTTTTTACATACACAAAATGTTTGATCACATTTGCTTTTTATTCAAATGTTAAAATTAATTGGAAAGTGAGTCTTAATGGGAGTGTTCTGAACTCATTTCCACACCACCCCACTGAGGTAAAGTTCTCGGAGCGCTTTTTTTTTAACGTGGTATCCCCTGAAGGCCTAGTCCACGAATGCTTAACCATGTGCTATGGTCGCTGTGGGATTATTATACCCTTGCAGAGGGTATATTAAAATTGTCACGATGTTTGTAACGCATAGAAGGAAGCATCTCCGACCCCATAAACTATATATATTCTTGATCAGCATGACGAGCTGAGTCTATATAGCCATGTCCGTCTGTCCGTCCGTCTGTTTCTATGCTATCTCCTCCCTCAGTTTTAAAGCTATCTTGACCAAACTTTGCAAAAAGTCTTTAAATACACATAGGCTGCACATTTGTCGGAATCGGCCGGATCGGATGACTAAATCATATAGCTGCCATAGGAACGATCGGTCCAAAAACTAGTTCTAGTGAGAAAAACTTTTTTGTTTTCCATCGTAGCGTCACCAAACTTGGTATATATTAGTTTTATATCCCTTTACACAATTCTGGAAAAATTTATCAAAATCGGATGACTATAGCATATAGCTGCCATATTAACGGTCAGTAAAAAAACTTGTTCTAGTGAGAAAAACTTTTTTGTTTTCTATTGAATCGTCACCAAACTTGGTATATATTAGTTTTATACCCCTTCACACAATTCTGGAAAAATTTATCAAAATCGGATGACTATAGCATATAGCTGCCATATAAACGGTCAGTAAAAAAACTAGTTCTAGTGAGAAAAACTTTTTTGTTTTCTATTGAATCGTCACCAAACTTGGTATATATTAGTTTTATACCCCTTCACACAATTCTGGAAAAATTGATCAAAATCGGATGACTATAGCATATAGCTGCCATATAAACGGACTGTCAAAAAACTAGTTCTAGTGAGAAAAACTTGTTTGTTTTCCATCAAAGCGTCACCAATCTTGGTATATATTAGTTTTATACCCCTTCACACAATTCTGGAAAAATTTATCAAAATCGGATGACTATAGCATATAGCTACCATATAAACGGTCGGTCAAAAAACTAGTTGTAGTGAGAAAAACTTTTTTGTTATCAATGGTAGTGACTTTCAAAAACTGCAAGGGTATTTAAAACATCGGCGTGACCAAAATCAATTAAATACTTTTTTTTGCCATTAATTATGACATTATATTCAATTTTTAATTAAAAAGCTAATGTGATCAAACATATTTTATATATAAACTTTAAAATTCAATTAAAAAAGAACCATGTCCGACCGCCAATTAATTTCTTAACGTAAATTCTTCATAATTCGCGGTCCATCGAAGGGATTTTTTTTTCGGAATTTTTGGAGAGGAGGCGGGGATATCGAACATTTACCTTAAAATCTTTTGTTGACTTAAAAACATTTTTATTAAGCTTGTTTATATACAATTTCTTTCACCTTGGTTTAAAACAAATCGAGGAGTAAAGCAGGGGTGTATTATCAGCCCGCTTCTGTTTTCCCTCTTTGTAAATAATATCTTCACTGAACTCCATGGCGGAGCGCATTTTGGTGGTAAGCTCTTCAAAATCCTGATGTACGCGGACGACATGGTCATCCTAGCCGAATCGCCAAAGATGATGTAGGAGATGATTAATGAATTGGAAAGATACTGCCTAAAATGGGGACTGGAAATCAACTCTGAAAAGTCTAAAACAATGGTAATTCGAAATGAGGTTGGCGCAAGAAGAGAAATGGACACTTGGAAATATCAGTCTAGAAACGGTGAAACTGTTCAAATATCTTGAAGTGACCCTTTCTTTAAATTTGTCATTTAAACAGCACAAACTTAAAACTGAGCGAGTCCAAAAGAGCTCTAAACTGTACAAGGAAAGCCTTAAAGAGTAAAAAACGAGAAGGCAAAGCTAACTTCGACTGTGCCGAAGTTTTAATACACTTGAAAAACTTTACTCCAACTGATTCAACCGGTAAAATATATATAGGATATAGATATCAGATACTTAACATTTTTAAATCATTGATAATAAAAATTTGATACCATAAAAAACACTTATCTTAGTAAAACACATTTTTCGACCGATCGGTCCTATATCAGCTATATGCTATAGTCATCCGATTTTGATAAATTTTTCAAATTTATGTGAAAGCATATAAAACTAATATAAAACAAAAAAGTTTTTCTGACTAGAAGTAGTTTTTTGACCTACCGTTTCTATGGGAGCTATATAATATAGTCATCCGATTTTGATAAATTTTTCATGTATTATGTGAAAGCAAATAAAACTAACATATACCAAGATTAGTGCTGCTACGATGGAAAACAACAAAATTTTTTAACTAGAACTAGTTCTTAGACCGATCGTTCCTATGGCAGCTATATAGTCATTCGATCCGGCCGGTTCCGACATATTGGTCGCATGCAGTAAAAATAAGACTCTGTGCAAAATTTCAGCTCGATAGCTTTAAAACTGAGGGACTTGTTCGCGTAGAAACAGACAGACAGACGGACGGAAGGACGGACGGAATTGAACTTAGCTCGTCGTCCTGATCAAGAATATATATAGTTTATGGGGTCGGAAATGAATATTTCTATGCGTTACAAACTTCTGGGAAAAATTAATATACACTTTTCAAGTGTATAAAAAAAAGATACTGGATGTAGTTTCAATTTGAGACAACGCTTATCAAATTGATATTGATACGAATTTTTTTCGGTGTAGCAAAATTGTGTTGAAGCAAATAATATTCCGATTAACAAACATAAACACGCTTCCTTTGATAACAAAACGTTTTTAACACTAAAACTCGATTTTCATACGTCTGTTCTTATGGCAGTCCAATGCTATTGTCATCCGATTTTGATCAAAACTAATGAATACGAAGTTGGGTGACGCTACGACGAGAAACAAATAAGTTTATCTCACTAAAACTAGTTTTTTGACCGGTCTTTTATATGGCAGTTATATGAAAAAGCGATCCGATCCAGCCTATATGTATTTAAAGACTTTTGGCAAAGTTTGGCCAAGATAGCTTCAAAACTGAGGGAGGAGATAGCATAGAAACAGACAGACGGACAGGGCTAGATCAACTCGGCTATTGATGCTGATCAAGAATATATATAGTTTATGGGGTCGGAGATGCTTCCTTCTATGCGTTACAAACATCAGCACAATTTTAATACACCATCTGCAAGGGTATAATAAAAATCCTAATTTTTTGTTAATATAAATTAATAAATTATTAGAGTCCGGAACCCTAACCTGAGGAGTGAAAGATCAATTATCTCTCGACGAGCGGGGAAGGTAGGTGGTGTAGCTCTGAAGGCCAAGTGGTCCGGTAATTCTAGTTTTGAAATATGCATAGTGTACATTTTAGACTTAAGGCTGACGGCAAAAATGCCATGCCTATATATATTTAATGTTCTATTAATAAAGAACTTCTACTACTACCACTATATTATTTCGTCAAAAATGAAATGATGGAACATGTCCAGTACGAAAGTGCTTAAAATTGAATTTTGAAAATAGGATAAGTATAAAATCAAAACCATTTTGAAGTTTCATCAATTCACAACATTCTAAAATTTAACATATTGAAATATTCTTTCGGGTTTCGGTGAATTCGGTTTTTGAATTGTTGGTCGCGAAAACCACTTCAGTTTTTGTCCCGTGCGAATGCCTTGGTTTTTTCAATTATCTTAAAAAGTAAAAATTGTTCAAAATCGGTATCGTGTGTCTTTAAAACTTTTACAAATGAACCATAGGTCCGGTTCGTGGGTTCGAACCAAAATTGACCAATGGTTAAGGTTCAGAAATTTAATGTTCAAGGTTTTAGTGCTAAGGTGCTTTGTGCTTTGGTAAGAACCTTGGTTCGTCCCATGTATTTCCATATTTATATTGAAGAGTGATTTATTTGTTAAAAATATTTTTAAAAATGTACAGATTTTCCGATGGCAACTCTACTGCCGTTCATCTGATCGGAAAACAACGTATAGGGGCTCGATAAGTAATGATGGGTAGAATATATGTCTAGATGGTTTGAATAACCTAACTTCAAAATTGTGGGAGATATAAGGTTTTTTTCAAATTCCGGGGGTGGCAACTCTACAATCGTTCATCTGATCGGAAAACGATGTATGGGGGCTCGATAAGTAATGATGGGTAGAATATATGTCTAAAAGGTTCGAACAACCTTACTCCAAAATTGTGGAAGATATAAGTTTTTTTTCAAATTGCGGGGGAGGCAGGGGGCGTGGCAAAAATCAAAAATAAACTTGACCTGCCTGCAAGTATAAGAAGCTTATGTTCCATACATTTTAAACCTCTAACTTTGACCATCTCTGAGATCTGTTTGTTCACACGGACAGACAGACAGACGTACCTTCCGTAAAGAGTATAATGAGGTTCGTTGTTGGTGTTGGCTGCATTTAGTTTTGCTGAAAAGAGTTCAATATGCTTTGCAACAAATAAAATTAACTCCGAAAAATTACGCGGTAATTTTGTAGACGTATTAACCATCGGATTAAAAAGCAGTTTATGAATGATTAATAGCACATTCAATTACACTGGTCGACAAAAAAATGCCCATTATAAACAACCCAACCTTTTTGGTGTATTTAGAAACGCCGAGTTGATGAAAATGTTATTAATTTTGCGGTATTTTACCTGTACAGACGTAACTATGTATATGTGTTGGGATGTTTGGAGACATCTTTTATCTTTCATTTGAAGAATAGAAAACTTAATTCAAATTATTGGTTCAGATGTTATGACAAAGACGAATGTATTATGATTCATAAAATTGTCTGAGACTGCATTTTTTAATTTTGTTATTTGTAATATTTTTGTTTTTGTTATTTTCAAATTATACAAAAATATTTCAAACTTTATTTTCAATCAAGAAAAATATGTTTCGCATACCTTAGCCCATATTAATTTTAAATATTGCGCCTTTTTTGGTTTATGTCAAAAAAGCTGATTTCTTTGTGTTACAAATCACATTACAGCAGTGAGCTGTCGTCTGTCTACAACATTATCGATAAGAAAATTACTGTTTAAAATTAATCGATAAAAATATACGGGGAGAAAAATTTAGTCGATAAAAAATTACTGGGAGAAAAAGAATCGATAAGAATATTACTGGTTTGTCTAACTACTCAATAGTATGACCATTTTCGATATAGCCGTATTAGTCGGAAATAAAATATTGAACGGTTCGGTTGTATGGGTGGTGCTTAGCGTCTGTTCAATTTGTTTAAACAATTTAAATTCTGGCCCCAATAACAAATAAACAAACAAATGCTTTACTACTGATTAAGGTAAAGATATTGTAATTGTTTAAAATTGAAGAAATTCAACGGAAAATACTTTGCGAAATTTCGTAAGTGTTTTGTTGTTGTGTGTGTGTGCGTGTGTGATAAAGCAATATCAATTACCGTTATCAGCAGTCAAACCAAATCAATCATGCTGATCTCGTGCAAATGCTTGAATTTTATTGCCTCTTCGCCGAGAGGCTTAGGATTGGGGGGAGGCGGAGATGCAAATACTGGAGCGGGAGTGGGTGCCGGTGAAGTGGCCTTGTCCACACAGCTGTTGCAAGTGTTCCAGCAAAAATATCCCAGGGAATTCGCCTACTACAGCCAGTGCACGGAGTTCTTTAAGCATGTGAGTATTGCGAAATAAATCATAAATATGTATAATGCATATTGTACATATCTATGCTTGTATGCGAGTGTAAGCATTTTCCAGTATTGATTGAGGGTAAGCAGCAACAACAACAATAAGGGAAGTGTTTCTCTCTCTCCCTTACACGCAGTGTTGGCAATTGTTTAAGCCTAAAAATGGCTAAAACGAGTTTTAAACGATTTAATCAAAAACAGAAAAAAAAATGGTTTTACTAAAATAAGACTAGAGAACAATTTGAAGCAATTTTTGGGTTTATGGAAATAACTAAGTCGTCTATCCATAGATTTAAATGAACGAAAGCTTGTTTGAAGCTTAATAAACGTATTTATGTGATAGGACAATACAAAAAATTTTGTCAAAACTTCAGAAAATAGTTGTAAAACTCTTTTTTGGAAGTTTGAAGCAAATACGACTGTTAATATTAGATTTACAAAAATGACATTAGCAAAGGTAGTGATGCCACATAATTTCAGATCGAAGTTCAAAAGGAAAAGTGAAGTTTTCAAAAGGTATCTTTATCACTGTCAAAGCAGAATATTTTATCAAAGTGACTACAAAAATTTTAATTTTCTCAAAAAAATAGAACGAATTGTTGTCTACTTTATATAAATTATAAATGTTGCGCTGTGAAAAAAGGATCTAAAAATTGCAAAGTATTTTTCAAAATAGCTAGAACTGCAGGCTCCGTCAAAACTGAAAAACTTATGGATTTCGACATTCAAAATAGCTAGATCTGGCGAGAAAGTGGCTAAATTGGCAACACTCTTCTCTATGCTTTGAAACGACGAAATGTATGTGGTGCGTATTTTATGCCCAGAGAGGGAAGGCAAAGGGCCAGCCAAAGAGGAATAACCAAAAAATAGGGTCATTCATGGGACTTTTGTTATTCTTGACTAGAGGAGAAGAATATTATCACCAACAAGAATTGTACATATGTATGTATGTATTTTTGTTTCTCGGCACCTGCTCCTTGAAGAGAACACCCTGTATCTGTGTTTAATGTTTGCCTTTTAACCTGATCGTTATTTTTAGTTCTTCTGCGTCAGCAGCAGCTTCTGTTTCTTCTATGATTTATGCTCTTTCTCCTTGTTTGACTCGCCTTTAGCGGTAAAATAATTTGCATATTTTAATACAGTTTTAGTTTTCTATTTCGTTTGAAGAAGAGGGGGGGTTAAGTGAAGTCAACCCACAAATTGAATTTCTGGAGTTCTTCACTCTCTCTCTCCCCTGCACAAACTAAATATGTTCCCCCACTAACATCATTTTGTGTATCTTCTTTGTCTCTTGGCTACATTTTTCAAGGTTAAATCTTGTTAGCCGCTCACTCTCCCTCACTCTCTCGCGCCGTCTCTTGGCACCTTTCCTGTTTTTTTCTTCATTCTCCAAGCACTTGTCACGATTTGACAGGTTTGAAGTTTGAGCAGCTTTAAGCTAACCCAGCAGCAGCTGTAGGCGGAGGACTGGGTTCAAGAGGGTTTCTACCATATGTACCAACATTTGAGTAACCGCACCCCCTGCACATCCCACTACAACAAACACCAAAATCTTGTAATTTGAGTTATGCATTCATTTTGATTGTAAATTGAATTGTTTAATAAAGCAGCTCTCTTTGCTGCCGCTGCTTGTTGTTGTTTGTTTTGTTGCGGTCTGGAGATCGTGTGATATGAGTTTGCATTGCACCCACTTCAAAAGCGCTGAGGCGTACAACAACAACAACAGCAACTACCACTTCTCTACACAATAGCGTCAAAGAGCCCCGGACAAAATAATAAACCCAAAGTGTTATTTTTAATAATTCAAATAGCAAAACAAAACAACAAATGCAAAACAATCGGAAAATAAACGCTGAATAGTAAATACTCTGGAAAAGTTCTGCTGTAAAGTTCTAAAGTAAATATGTAAATATGTATGTGATAAATGATTGAGCAAAATTCTGTGGATTTTAAAGGAAAAATAGAGTTTAATCTTGGTTTTTTTTTTTAAAAGACTTAATTACTCTAAAAACGAAAATTTTAAAAATTTTATTTCGGAAAATCGAAATAAAAAAAATGTTCATCTGATTCTTCCCAAACTTTGAGGATCGAAAAATTATGCTGATTACTGTATATGTCTAAACTCCAACAATTTACCTACAAAAATGTGAGAGATAAACATAGTATATGAATATTCTTCGAGAAAAGTCTGGCACAGAAATCGTTCACATATTGAAATATGCTGTGGATCCTTGGATTTCAAAGACCAAAACAGAATAACAAGAGTTGTGACAGAAAAATTCTTGTCTGAACGATTGTATTAAAAAGCTTGAAAAAGTAAATAATTGACTAAAGGCGGCTTTAAATTGTTTTACTAATTTAATGAAATTCCATTGTCAGTATTTATATTAAAAGCTTTGAACAAAGACTCGAACCAAATGCTAGGGTTCAATAATTTTGGAAAATGATGCGCATAACAAACCCAAGTTCAAACTTCGTCCCTCCTTCTAACTGATATTTTATATACTCACCCATAATAGCCCCAGTTCCAAAGTTGATTAATTTATTCACAGAAACTATATCAGCACATTGGTAATATTTTCATAATATACAAACCTTAAATAGTGTCAGGGCTCCAATTTTGCTTTTGTCAATATCGCTTTCAGAAGAAAAAGATGAAGAAAGTCATGTGGGTAGCCAAATCCTTCGCACATAAACCTCTAATAAAGCAATGAGACTTAAAGTGAACCTCTGCTCAGCCTCTGTGATCTTTAAATGTTTATTTTGTTAGTACTGAAAATCAACGTGATTTTCTCTCTCGAACCATTGAATATCAGGTTCGCAATAAAATTGATAGAATTAGAGTTTGATACCTCAAGCGTTTGTTGTTTTCATTGATTATGAATCGGTCGAGGATATCATATAGCTTCCAATGGAACGACTATGAATTCTTCACAATACTTACACCAGTCTTTCATTAGGCCTATCCTGCTCTCTCTTTGTTCCCTCTTGAATCCTGGCAGTTTTTTGCAAGGACATTTTTTTTTAGTACTTAGTCTTATGCTTCGATTTTTTGGATGAAAATACACAATTTAACAACACAACACAAAACAATTTTGTTATTTACGTAGGCATTCTTGGTAGACATTTAACGCAGATGATGTTAAACAAAAAGGCTCAGAGCTGTGCGTTTTCTTTGATGGCATAAGAAACGTTTGGCCATTCAGATTTGGATTCTTTATAAATGTGCGAATTGCCTAATAGGCTTTCAGCTATATATCACATGTTTCGACAGATATCTTAAACTCATTAATTAAATTGTTTTAAATATTGTAAATAGTAATAATTGTTCTTTCGGGAATACCACAATTTGCATTGATTCTTGTTGAGATGGATTTCTCTTGACAGCAATTATACCCGTTTGCAAAGTGTATAAAGTATATTCAAATTTATATCACAAGCAAATATCCACATACATATGTATGTATGTGTATATATTTCTCCTCTATATAGAGCCAAAACGGAACGCTTTTAGAATAAATTACGAAACCAGCGACAAAGCAGCAGCAGGCAGCACCATTTTTTTCTCTGTTTTTATTTTTTTTCTTCTTCTGTGTTATTGTATAAACAAGTTTTTGAGATTTCCAAATGTGGGGCCGGTCCGCGGACCGAATACGGAGTTCGGGAACGGGGAAGCCGGTTGAAGCTGGGCGCGAGGGGGAGTATGTATATAGGGCAAGGGGTAGGAGGTCGAAAGAGAAGCGAATGGTTTTTGATGGGCAGTTGACAGGCAGCAGCGCCCCATCAACATATCATCATGATCGTCGTCATTCATATGTGACTTGCGTAGGCACCAAATCAAATGGACCGAGAGTCAAAATGTTTTAAATATGAATTTATGCATAAAATTTGTACCAAATGATTTCGAATTTGTTGTTTGTCGTCTTTGGAGACATATGGAATGGATAAGGCGATGGTGTTTACAAGTCTTTTAATTTTTGTGTTTTTTAATGAGGCCTATTGCGAAATCGAAGCGTGTGAAATACTGTTCAAGAGGGTCTCAGTTATCCCAAAGAAAGACCAAACGTAAGTTAAAATGTTTTACAAGCTAAACTGACAGGACGCAAAGTCAGGCAGAAAGATCATTTTATAGATGGAAAAATCAGATTGTATATTGCTGGAATTAAAAAAAAGGTCGTAAATGGTTCTCTGTTTAGAATATATATAGGATATAGATATCAGATATTATTATAAAATTATTAAGATATTATTATTATATATTATAAATTCAAAATCATTGAGAAAAAATCTTTTTTTAGTAAAACATATTTTCCGTCCGATCGGTCCTATGGCAGCTATATGCTATATTCATCCGATTTTGATAAAATTTTCCCGAATTATGTGGAAGCATATAAAACTAATATATACCAAGATTGTTGACGATAAGATAGAAAACAAAAAAGTTTTTCTCTCTGGAACAGACAGCCGGACAGACAGACGGACGGACGGACAGACAGACGGAATTGAACTCAGTTCGTCGTCCTGATCAAGAATATATCGCGTTTATGGGGTCGGAAATAAATATTTCTATGCGTTTTATACTTCTGGGTAAAATTAATATACACTTTGCAAGTGTATAAAAAGACACGTTTGTTTTTTATACTCTGTACCGAAGGTACACAGAGTATATTGGGTTTGTGCAAATGTATGTAACAGCCAGAAGGAAGCATCTCCGACCCTATAAAGTATATATATTCTTGATCAGCATCAACAGCCGAGTCGATATAGCCATGTCCGTCTGTCCGTCTGTCTGTCCGTATGAACGAAGAGATCTCAGAGATGGTAAGAGATAGAGGTTTGAGGTGTATGGAACATATATTTCTTATACTTGCAGGCAGATCAAGTTTAGTTTTGATTTTTGCCACGCCCCCTGCCTCCCCCGCAAATTGAAAAAAAAACTTAATATCTTCCACAATTTTGGAGTTAGGTTGTTCGAACCTTCTAGACATATATTCTACTCATCATTTCTTATCAAACCCCCATACATCGTTTTCCGATCAGATGAACAATAGTGGCGCTATATGTAAAAGAAAATTTAATGCAACGACAACAACAACAACGCAGCCACTTACGAGAAAGAGAGAGCGAGAGGGCAATAGCTTACTGATAATTTCCCAATTGGAATTGGCTTGACGGCATTAGCTAACTGGACTGCGCTGCTTTCAGTTTCCCCCCTCCCTTCTTTCCAATAGATATTTGTGTAAGTAGGCAAAGACCAAGTATGATAGTAGCGATGCAATTGAGATGGCCTGCGGTCAGAAATCACGCGTGATTCCCGCGTGACTAATATAAATATGTTTATGTTAATAGGAAATTATATACAAATTTTATTATTTTACGAGTTATGTACTAGGTAAATGTACCAGGGTAATTCTACTCATCATTACTTATCGAGCCCGTACATCGTTTTTCAACCAGATGAACGATAGTCGAAAGAGTTGCCACCCCCAGATTTTGAAAAACCCTCACACTTTAAAGTTATCAGTTACATACAAACAGGTACAGAGTATATTACAGTCGGGCTTGACCGACTTTCTTTCTTGTTATTTTTTTTTTTTTTTCTGTTGTGTCCTTTTTTATTTGTTTGATTTTTAAATAGTGTAACCCTAATACAAAATTGTTTACATTTTACTGTTACTTTTTAGTAACTTATAATGTAGTGAAGTGTAAAATTGAATTAATTTAGTGTTATGGTTATGGTAAGAAAATAATGAGTGTTGCTACTTGTAGGGTTTTTAACAAATAGCTTATTTAACTAAGTTTAAGTGTGTTTTATGTTATTTTGTTGTTTTTTACTATGTGGGTGGTGATCAAATCCTGCGACTGGCTAAGTCAGTGGGGTGTAAGCGAAGCAGTCTTCTCCTGGCTCGAATCCCGTTGATCCTCCTCCTTCTTAGCAACGCCCTTGCCAGATTGTTTGGGTGACACGCGACCTTATCCAAGTACCGAGCTGCTTGTGTGTTTATAATATCCCCTACCATGGAGACTTTGAAATCCCGCTCAAGGTCACGTGTGCGGATGTACCACTCGGCTCCTGAAATACTCCTCAGCATCTTGGCCTGGAATGTGCGTATTCGGTTTAGATGAGACTTTGCAGCGATTCCGTACACCTGCACACCGTACCGCCAGATTGGTGCAAAGATTACTTTGTATATAAGAACCTTATTTTTAAGCGAGAGCTTGTTATTAGCGTTCAGGAGCCATCTCATCCTTCGCGCCTTGGCTTTCATGCTGCCTACCACCTCCTTGACATGTTGGCCAAATGTGAGCCTTTTGTCAAGTGTAACCCCGAGGTATTTATGGCTGGTTTTGTGAGGTAGCAACTCTCCATGTAAGAAGACTCCAGGGCAGATGTCCCTCCTTAGCGTATATGTTACATTTGCACACTTCTCCGGGTTCACTGCGATGTTCCATCTGCACGCCCAGTTCTCGAACCTTTTCAGGTATCCCTGGAGCGTATCGGTGGCTGTATAGACACACCGATTTCTGACCATAATCGCAGTGTCATCTGCAAACGTGGCTACTAATAGGTCCTGCGGGTCGTCGATTGGCACTGACCGAGCGGTTGGCATGTCACTTGTAAACAGGCTATACAGAGTTGGGCCTAGCACGCTGCCCTGAGGTACTCCTGCTCGAATTCTCTTCTTTCGGGATGCAAGGCCATCCTTGATCACCCTGAAGGATCTATCATCAAGGAATGATTTGATGATAGTGATGATTACTTCTACGTGGTCGGCAGAATAGAACCTCGGGTTCCCAAAAGTAATTCCGTAGCCATTTCACGTGGAATTCCAGTACACGAACTGAAGAACAAAGCTGATATATTCTAAATGGGGTCGCAGCTGCTATTGTTAGGTCGTTTGTTTGTTTCCTTCAACCAAATCCCCAAAGCAACCTGTTTCTTGTTTAGGCTGATTCAGTTTCACAGCCACACAACCACAGATCCTGTAGAGTTTTCCCCAAACTGCCTGCCATTGTTATTCGAGAGTAGTCCAAAAACATAGCCTTGATATGTCCTATCGTAGGCTTAAGACTTGATTTGCTCTGGCAATTTGCTCAGCTTCCCACTGCTTTTATCTGTTAAGTAGTTAAGGCACATTTCAATGTCTCTTATCATTAAACGATTGTCCAGTTTCAAAGCTCGAGCCCACTCACACATACTTGTATGTATCAACACAATCATTTCTAGGTTATCAAACGGTAAAAATGCTTCGTCAATGTATTATATGCATGTGTGAATATATATACTCTCTGCGAACCTCTTGGCTGACGTAGTCGGCTCGTCTGTTGCTGTTTTAATTGTTTTTGTTTTAATTGATTTCTTTACGATTAGATTCATAATCAGTTTCGGTTTTGTTTTTAGCTTATTACACATACACGCGCCGCACCTGACAGTCAGTTATTAAAAACGATCTTGCAATTGAGCAAACAAGTTTGATAAATAAAAACAATTACCACTGCATTCATATGCTAATGCTTGAGTGTTTATATTTAGCCCAGCGTAACTGCGTTTACGAAATCGGAAACCCTTTTACGAACCACTGACTCGCCTACTTAATGGTACACAGAAAAAAAAAATTATATGATCTGGGACTCAATATGACATTTTTTCATATCAAAAAAAAGCCGATAAGATGCAGATGAAATTGACCTGTTCGAAAATATCAAACTGATATTTTCGATCATATCAAAATGATATGTTTAAGATCAAAGTGGCATTTTTTTAATAAAAAAAAAAAAATATTAGGAAATGGCTGGGCGCATATATTATTTATATAAGTTATATTTAGCCATGCTCCCATTTTCGCTTTCGCAAAAATTTTGCGATTTGGTCTCCAAATCGTAAAAGTTGGTGCTCCGAAATTCGCAAATCGCAAAATTTCGCCGCTTTAAAACCGGCAACAATTGAGTCCGTGAAATGAAAAGTAAATGGGAAATGTGGCATGAGGAAGGGACTGGAATCGAATAAAACAATTTTAATCCCATTCTATGATAATTAAAGATAATTGTTACGAACTTTCTTATTATATTCAGATTAAATTCAATTATCAAACAATTTTTTACTGATCACACCCAAAATGGCACAAGTAGCAAAACTACGTTTGCCAACAAAAACTTACGAATTGACTGTGGCGATTACCGATGAGTATGCCGATGAGTTTGCCAAAACCCGTTTCTCTCATGAGAAACGTTGCAGAACGAAATGGAAATGAAACATAATCGATAACCAAAAATTGCGAATGTCGGAGCACACAAAATTTAAATCGTACGAATTTCCTCAAATCGCAATTCGCAAAACTAAGTGAAAACCGGAGCATAGCTGATTATATATATATTCCCCGCTCCGAATTTTAATGATTATGTAATATTAGCGCCATAGCCGTTTGGAAAGCAAAGAAATTTAAACATTTTTGTTAGTTAACAAACATTACCTTGTCTGGGGATCGAACCCGGGAACTCGCACTTTACACGAATGAAATGACGTCTCAACGCAGTGAGCCACCGCACATGCGTGCGGGCAAACGTCTAAGGGACTATTTATATTTTTTCTACGGTGCCTAAGTTTTCGATAATAAGCATTTTTTGTCTCTTTCCTTTTTCTCATTTTATTTATTATCTTATCAATTTGATATTAGTACGATTAATGAAATATTATTTATCATCAAAATGATATGAAAAAATTGATATTTGATAAAATATCATATTGATCAGCCAAGATTAAATTGATATTTGATCTTTTTTTTTTCTGTGTACAAAAAAAAAGTTATCAATTGATAGAAAATACAAGGCGCGGCGGTGGCGGCGGCGACGTTGACTCTATAAATAGACATTATCAAAAGTGTAAAGTAAGTCGAAGAGAGATGACATAAAACAATACTTGTAGTAAAATGATAAGTGGCCAGAATAAGAACAGAATTGATAGGCTAAAGCAATAGCTAGACTAACTGTCGAGCTGTTGTTGGACACCTCGAACTTGTCAAACTGTGGTTTACCACTTACAAATCTATACAGATCTGGTAAATCGCAAACCACTCAATTGTGCAATATGTGTTTAAATCACTATGCCCCATGAATACAATTGTTTTTGTAAACCAGCGAGACATAGGTACACAATGGCAGTAACCGGATTTTCATCTTTTCTTTTTTGTGAATCTTGTTGTTTGACAAATGATTTTCTTTTTCAGTTCGGCCGAGTACTGAATCAAATTATGAGCCTTAAAAGAGGCTGCAAACCTCTCAAATTTTGGAAGAGGTTCGGTTCGGAGGTTCGAACCAGTGTGGAATCTTTGGTTCGAATCTCGGTTCACTTAAACAAAAAAATGATGAAGCTTGTTTTTACGATTAATATATACGATTTAATTAGTTTGATCATATAATAAAATTTTACGTCATATCTCACGCTCTGTATATGCAGATAAATTGGCACTTTGGTCGGTAAAAAATCCGGTTTACAGATCATGAAAACCTGCTGAAGACTTAAGCACTTAACTGTAGAGTTTGCTCGTTCTTTTGTAGCAAGATAATTTTGATTAATCCAGTTATCTTGATCCAGTTATCTTTAAAAAACCAAGTTATAAACCAATCCGGTGGTTTAAAAGCTCGCGAAAACACTGAAACTAACCAGATAAAAATACCCGAACGATTCGCATCCCTGACTGAATTACTGATATCACTAATGATGCCTGAATTCAATAGAACTAAATTCAGTTGTGATGCGTAGCTCTAAAGGGAGAGACCCGTTATCCAAATCGTTTCTAGTTCCTGTTAAATATCCTCAAAATGCTTCTTAGCACTTCAAAGGTCTTAAGTTGATTACCTAGATTATAAAATAGTCTACTAAGTGACTCCTTAATACTCTTAAATTGCATTATTGTTCTAACCAAAACTGCAAATAACTTTTAAGATAAACTGCGAATCCATTTCATTCGCATTAGGGTACCTAGGACCGAATCGAGTCACTTAAGGCAAAAGGTTCGGCTTTAAAAGTAGGAAATCAAACCGAAATCCAATCGGAACTGTATGCCGAAAAAAACCAATTAAAACTAAGAACCGAGAGAACCTTGACCGGAACCGATATTTAGCCATTTATAAGCATCGGTACACGAGAACCGATATTTTTGGAATCGAAGAGAACCGAAAAATTGTTTCCGTTCTGTTCGGTTCCGAGTTTGTTTAATAATTTAGGGTATTCACTAGCTCTGTCTTAAGTCTTAAATCTCAAATTTTAAACTTGAAAAGTTTAAGACAACAACAAAATACTTGAAAAAATTTTAAAACTTTGAATATGCCCTGTAGTATGTATTTTAAAATCTCAAACGTTAAAATGGTGTAAAATTATCGAGAATTTGGTAAAAGTGTCAAAAACATTTGTTATGTTCAAAGAATTAAGACTTCAAATCAGACAAGGTCGTTCACTAGCTATTGTGTCTTAAATTTTAGACTAATTCTTTTATTGGTTGAATAAAGATTTCATGCAGCGAAAAAATCTGAAGATATTTAACAAATTTACTTAAATGGTGGTCAGTAAGTTTCCAGAAAAATTGTCAAAAATTGTTCTTGCTGTTTCAGCTACAGGAGTAGTCATAAATCGTTATTTTTCGGGGTAAAGTTTATTAACCCATTCCCTGCCATGGTACATGAGTACAAAAAGAAGATCATTAAATCATACGAGTTTTTCCAAACGGACAAAAAAGTTTCGCAATTCTATGATGCAGACTTATCATGCACAATTTGCTAGATAGAGATTACGATTACCGGTGATCAGAGTTTTGCTATGTTTTAGAACTTAATATCCTTCACATATATCAAATAACAGAGCATTAACAGTAATGTTAACATTAAGTTGGCATACTGAGCGCATGCTGACCCCAAATATAAGTATGACAAAATTTTTCATCGCCCCTAGAAAATATCGGATCTTCAGAAAAATCAAAAAGATTTAAGATATAGGTCATAAACACTTAAGTATAAAATAAGAACTTGATTTTTATTTTATTCTTTGTCGGCAGGAGCGTGTCAAAAACTTAATCTTTGGTCGGTGATTAAGATGTGTGCATATATTTTTTGGGGTCGGAAATGCTTCATTTTGAGTTCTGGCGATTTGAAAAACAGGAAAATAAATTGTTGTTGTAGATGTTGCTGCAGCGCCCTAGCGTTCAGGTTTGGTGCCCACCTCTGTTGTGGTCCATTCGACTATTGATTGTCGTATCTCTTAGCTCGATTTATTTGATGAGTTCTTCTTAACAATAATGATTTGTACAAATCAGGGCTGCAAACCGGTCCGGAACCGAACCCATCAGAACCGGTTCGGTTCAGGTTCTGGTGATCCCTGAACCGAACCGGGAACCGAACCCCATTAAAAATAATCACAAGAACCCGAACCCGAACCTAACCCTGTTTTCTTATTGATGGGGTTCGGTTCTAAAAATAAATTGGCAAGCATAGAATTTATTTTTGCACTTTGATGGTTTAAAATATTTCATTATTATGAAGAAAAATGTATCCATATATATGCCCATGTATTGACGGCGACACTTTTTCCCATCCGCAACAAAAGACTGGACTGTGTTATTTTACACAACCTCAAGCAAGGGAATTCAATTTGCATCTGAAACCGTATTTCTGTGTATTATTTTGTTCGTATGGAGATACAATAGCACTGTGAATACAAGGGAAAGTTGCACTTTATTTAAATTTCTTCATTTTTTTTATCCAAATCACAAATAAAGTTCTTTTAACATTTCACTCTCACAATATGCCAGTCAAAGCCGTGCTGTGACGGTCGCATTTGTAGAAACAATAATTCTGACTGAATTCTCGGAAATTTATGTACGTGTTCAGCCGCACTATAAGTTAGGGATGAGACAGCCCGGCGTGTCTGTGATTAAGTCACTGTCACGGGCAATCATCAAATTACACAGTGACTGCATATTTGAAGTAACAGTGTGATTTGATGACTGCCAGTCACTGTGACTTAATCACAGTTACGCCGATATGGTCAATCACAGTTACTAAATCACGGGTCCGCAGATAAAGCTCATCTCTTATTTTTAGGCCAAAAGTGACCGTGTTTTTTGCAGGTTTCATAGCCACAAAAATCACGTCAGATTCAGCAATCCCACTACTGAGAAGGAGAAATGACTTTCGCTGTGAGTGCAAGTTGGCAGAATCGCTTAACTCTTCTAAACATACATACAATCAATCAATCAAGACAGATCACTTATGTGCTTGACTTCCAAGCCATCAGCAGATTATAAGGCATCTCGTCTTCAAATTCTATTAAATTATTTATTATGTACATAAATATATAAAATGCTATCTGGAACCCGAACCCGAACCGGAACCCCGGTTCTCAATTTGAAGGGAACCGGTTGTGGAACCGAACCCCCAGAGTAGGGTAAGGGTTCGAACCCCGAACCGAACCCCTGTCAAAATTAGAGGGGTTTGCAGCCCTGGTACAAATTGTAATCGATCCAATAACATGTAAACAAGGTTTAAGGGCCGATTTCACATCTCCTACATAGAACTATCTGTCACATAAACTTACAAATAACGGAGTAAAATTGATGTTTATCTGACATAAAGAAGAGGGGAAATCGGCCCTAAAAGTGAGTACACTCACTTAAATGGCTCAGTTGTTCAGTTGACAAACACTTGAGCTTACCAAAATCACAATCATCCCTTAGCATACAAAATTATGGCATATTCTACAAGGTCAAAGGCAACTTGCTTCTTACTCCCCTCCAGCTTTTAATATAGGCAACAGGGGCCGTCAATCGCCATCGCTCTTCTCTCCCGCTAGCATTCGGCTGAAGTGGACCAACGCGTTTGTATGTCTTAATTGGAAACCAATGTTAATCTTTAACAAATATAACCTTGAGACAATCACCAACAGTCATAGTGGTCACTTATACGTGAGTCTTCCATTTAATGAGCATAGCCAAGGTGCAGTTAAACTTTTAACCTTTTTCGTAAGCCTTGTAAACACCCCTCGTCAGCCATTGAACCATTGCGTAGTGTTGCCAATTTGCGTGTGTGCCGCCATGTAAACAAAACTATAAATTCTCAAATAGCTAAAAATACCTATTTGGCTCGAGAGAAGATTTTTCAAATAATTTTACGAGAACAAATCTTGTGTATTTTCTGTTGAAGCGCAACAGAGGGTTGAAGGGTGTGGAATAGCTGCGGCAGGGGGGGTTGATTGACGCACACGTTTAGTTTGCGTGATTTGGCACAGGGGTTAATTTCGTCTGCTACTCAATTATGCTTTGCCCATGCAATCAAAAATTTGTGTCAAATGTGAAGACGACTGAGATTTTGTTTGCTTGGCATAAACAAACCAAAAGTAATAAAATATATGCGTATAACAGCTGGTTAACAGTGCAGTAACATGGGCTTAACATAATGTTAACGAAATCATAAACTATAAATAGCTCAAAGTGTGGCTAAAAGCTTATCAATATGAAGACCACTTTTGTTTTTTTTCATTTTTGGATGATCTCATTATTAAAGTAAGAATATAAATTATACACACAGATGTAGAAGTAAACTAACAATTAACAGCAAACAGAATGCCGCGCCATCATTGTTGTTTGTATATCAAATTTGAGTTGCCATATAGCGCAGATATATATGGGCACACACACACACACAAATACATACACATACTCATGTACTTACAGTGTGTGGGCCTACACACATTTTGGGGCCGCAGAGCAGAGCCGGGTGCGCTAAACAAACAGCACACGGGCAACGAAAATTTGTTTGTCAAAGTTTTTAGATAACGCCCGGTACATGAGCCCCACCTTTCTCCACCCTCCCTCTCGCCAGCAATTCCCTACCCTATTGTGGACTTTCAAAGCCAGCCGGCAAGCAAACATTGTGTTGCGCTTAATTTACTGTTATAAGCAGAGTTGATTTTGACTCCTCTTCACTCCTCTCTCCATCCAGCAGCTACTACCCAACTATTATATGCTTAATCAAGCGTTGTATACGGCCAGGGCTTTTGGACACACGTGCGCACGTTTCAAAAGCTCCCCCGGCTATGTAGATTGTTTGGTTGGGATTGCTTCTTATCAGATTTTGAATTTGTTTTTAAGCTACATCGAATGATTTAGTTTTGTTTTTATATCTACTTTAAAGCTTACTCACAGATAAGAATGAAGGTAGGAAGAGTTTGACGAAGAAAATAAGAATAAGTAATTAATTAGGATCAGGGATACAGACAGGGGATAGCTGTATATGACCTGAAGCCGTTCCAGAAGACTAAGACTGAGACACCAAAATGCCCATTTTCAATAACCCAACTTTTTAATTATAATTTGGGACGGGAGTTCAAAAATGTTCACTGAAAATAAATTTTATTAAAAAAAAAAAAAGTTCGTGGTGATTCAATAATAGGATAGCGTATGTCCCTACTGTGCGGGAGGTTGTAGGTTCGATTTTGCCACGGAACATCTGATTTAACGTTTTATCTTTAAAACTTTTACAAATAAAGTATGTAAAGTATGTTGCCATGAAAAGCTACTTAAAAACTCTGACTTTCGGATTCGGCGTTTAACTGTTGGTCCCTGTCTCTTGGGCGAAAATTAAATGACACACGAGCCAAATTTAGTGTAGATTTTTCAACTAAGCGTGTAAAAATACTTCAGAAAAAGCTATCAAATCGAAATGGACAAGACACTCATATTTTTATGAGCCGACCAGTGTAATTTAATCTTCTTATTAAAATTCTCTTTCTCATACAATTTTCCTGGGCAAGGCTCTCGTTAGAGACCAAAGCTATTGGGTATATATACCAGGGTGTCAAACCGGAACTGTATACCGAAAAAAACCTATTGAAAATCAGAACCAGAACCGTAACCGGAACCGTTATTATTTATTTTTTGAGAACCGGTTTTTCGGAACCTTTATTTTTGGAACCGAAATAACCGAAAAGAACTAAAACAATGTACCGGTACAGTTTCGGTTCTGAGTTTTTATACACTTGAAAAGTGTATATTAATTTTGCCCAGAAGTTTGTAACGCATAGAAATATTCATTTCCGACCCCATAAACTATATATATTCTTGATCAGGACGACGAGCTGAGTTCATTTCCGCTTGTCCGTCCGTCCGTCTGTCTGTCCGTCTGTTTCTACGCGAACTAGTCTCTCAGTTTTAAAGCTATCGAGCTGACATTTTGCACAGAGTCTTCTTTTTACTGCACGCAACTAATATGTCGGAACCGGCCGGATCGGATGACTATATCATATAGCTGCCATAGGAACGATCGGTCTAAGAACTAGTTCTAGTTAGAAAAACTTTTTTATTTTCCATCGTAGCATCACTAATCTTGGTATATGTTAGTTTTATATGCTTCCACATAATTCTGGAAAAATGTATCAACATCGGATCACTATATCATATAGCTGCCATAGGAACGATCGGTCGGAAAATGTGTTTTACCAAGAAATGTTTTTTTTATGGTATAAAATTTTAATTATCAATGATTTAAAAATTTTAAATAATTGATATCTATATCCTATATATATTTTTCCAGTTAAATCAGTTGGAGTAAAGTTTTTCAAGTGTATTAAAACTTCGGCAAAGTCGAAGTTAGCTTTGCCTTCTCGTTTTTGTTATTTCAGTTTTATTGCTTTAATCAGGGATTTCTTTAGGGTAAAACGCATGGTAAACGTTAGAAAATACTTACAAATGTTAGCTTAAGGGATCATCTGGTATTGAAATTTTGTATAAAAAATAACAATTTCATCTTATTTCTTTGCATCTATTCTGGTGCAATAACTTCCAAATATTATTGATTTATTCTTTCTTTCTGCTCTTCCAGTTATTATTAGGACATATGTTTTCTGGGGTAAAGTTTATTAGAGTTATCCTTAAATTAACACTTGGGTAAGCGCATAACCAAAAATCCTGAGCTGATGGAGCATTTTACCTAACAGATTCGTGTTTAGCACACGAAACCACCACCCCTTCAGTAAACTGAACCATGTTGTCAGTGTAATCGACCTCCTGTATGAGCCCACTGGTCGCCAAAGTCAGACTGTTTCTCAAGAAAACGGAAAAACGTATTAAAATGTAACAATGGTGGATCCAAATTGAAATTTCGATTTTGCAAGCACTTGTTGAATCACCCTCATACTTTTGAATGCTTTAGGTTTAGTTTGCATCAAAGAACTTGAAAATGAAAAAACCATCAATAGCGAGCTCTAATTAACTTCGAACTTCTTCTTTTTAGCAATGAAATACCACACTTGGTCACTTGAATCGCTGGTTTAACGAATTCAATCGTGCACGTCCTTCGGATGAGTTTCAAAAAGGTCCTTTCATAAAGTTTGTTGATTTGAAAATGGTAATAAGATGCCCGAAGGTAAAGTGCAAAAAGAACAAAGTTCATATCATGTGGAAGAGACTTCTATCTTCTTCCTCTAAGATCGACGCGTTCATACAGACGGATAGACGGAAATGGCTATATCGACGCGGCTATTTATGCTGATCAAAAATATTTCTACTTTATGGGGTCGCAAATTTTTACTTCTGTCTGTTACAGACTTTTGCACAACTTTATGATACCCTTTTTACCCATTTTATGGGTACAGGGTTTAAGGCAACATATAGGAAAGGATTGAAAGATAGAATTCATTTAAGACTAGTTATAAACTAAATAGTTTTCAATTGCACAATTTCTTTCAATTTCTATTGACCTGCTTTTTAGTATACCAACTCAAAGTAATGCCATAAATCTTAAGGCAAAAGCCCAAATAATCCTTCAACCTTTCGACCATCAATAAAGAAGCACCGTCATGTCTATGACAACAAGCTTTTGTTTGTTTTTTTCTTGTCGTAATGGGGAATTAAGATTGGCTTAACATTTAAGTGACTCATCATCGGTTAGGAACCATATGAAGAAGCGTAAAACATACTATTTATTATTGGTCTTTTACAAATACACAAAAAAAAAGCAATGGAAAATTTTCATAGGGTCCCCAAAAATAAAACAGAGCTGGCAAAATACAAATTGCCAATTCCGTAATCCAAGAGCGAAAATACGCCCCGCACGCGTTGGGTTCCCAGCTGTCTAAAGTTGTTTATGATAATGGGCCAACGACAACGATGCCGGCAACGTATCTGTATCTGAACGAACGAATAACAAATACAACAATAAATGGTATTATTTTGTGAGCAACGAGGCGAACTAAGTCGCGCCCGAACCGAACCCGAACCCAAAAAAAAGCACTCGCCTATGGCAAAATAGAATAACAAAAAAAAAAACCAACACCAAATCTATAAAAGATTATTTTCGTAGTTTCTTTTGTGCCTTGATTTGTTTACAACTTATTTTCTTTTTGGCTGGGTTTCTGCTTTTTTGTTGTATTGCGCTTGCTGCTGCTGCCGCCGATGAAACGAAACGAGGCGAGTTATCGCAAAGTCATAAAAAAAGAAAATTATATAAAAATATAAATGGGAAATGCGTCAAACAAGGTGTAAACCAACGAAATCTTAAGACACGGGCTTCCAAACATAATTCTTCAATAAGAATAATCCGCTGACTCAGCCAAATAGTCCAGTTAGCGTACAAAATGCTCGTTGCAGTATAATTCCACTTTGTTTTTGTTTTTAAACCAAATCAATTCGAAATGCAACCGCATTATTGCACATTCTGTCGGACATAGGCGTCGCGTTGACTGCATGTAATTAATGCCAGGCAATCAATTAAAGAGGCCGCCTAATGTCATAAAACGCCACATCGACAACAACAACAACAACATAAACATAAACAATAATATTTAATTATGCAAAAATGTGCAAAACAGAAATATGAAGCAAAACTTATTACATATTTAAAGTTGTGCATTTTATGGGAACCATTCGGTTTGTGTTGCATAAGTGCCCTCGCCAGACAGGCCAGAAGAGGGAGGGGCGAACCGTTGGTCCCAGACACTCGCAGATATGAATAACAATTGTTTTAGTTTTAGCCCGCAGACGGCAGTCATTTCAAGTGCGCAGCCAATTTTTGATAGCACTATTAGCTAACACTAATAGCAGTGCACGAACATTTTAATAGGTATGAAAATTTATTAGAAGAGCCCGGGGAAGTGCCAAACCCCGACCCGACCTAACAAAGACATCAACAACAAAACCAATGTGCCATAAATAATCTTTATTTCCTGACCTAGCCTTCGTTCAATGTATTCTTTATAGTGAGAATATTAAACACAGACTTGACCGAGATCACCGGGATGTTTTTTTTTTTTCAATTTTCGAAAACGAATAAATCTTAACTATTCTTTAATTTTCTACAAATTCCGGTTTTTTGCTTTTAGTCTTAGATGTGAAGTGATGTACCAACATTTAACCAGCAAACCTTTAAAAGATATATGAGACCTGTTCCGGTTCCTGTAATGGGCAACCCTTAATTATACCCTTGCAGAGGGTATATTAAAATTGTCATAATGTTTGTAACGCATAAATGGAAGCATCTCCATAAAGTATATATATTCTTGATCATCATGACGAGCTGAGTTCTTTTCCGCCTGTTCGTCCATCTGTCCGTCAGTTTCTATGCTATCTCCTCCCTCAGTTTTAAAGCTATCTAAACCAAACTTTGCAAAAAGTCTTTGAATACACATAGGCTGCACATTTGTCTGAACCGGCCAGAGCGGATGACTATATCATATAGCTGCTATAGGAACGATCGGTACAAAAATTAGTTCTAGTGAGAAAAACTTTTTTGTTTTCTATCGTAGAGTCACCAATCGTGGGATATTTTAGTTTTATATGCTTTCAGATAATTCTGGAAAAAATTTATCAAAATCGGATCTCTATAGCATTTAGCTGCCATAGGAACGATCGGTCTAAAAACTAATTCTAGAGAAAAACATTTTTGTTGTCAATGGTAGCGTCTTTACAAAACTGCAAGCACGGTTGACAGAAGTGTCCATGACAGAAAAAAATGCTCCAAAAAAGGCTCCATTCTAATATAAAAGAAATAACGATCAACAAAAACGTACAGGAAATTATTGTTTATCATTAATTTATTAATACAGTCAAATTTTTATTTTACGAACATTCGTAAGACGAAGTTTTCTATATAACGAATTCATTTCCAGAACGATCAGTAAGATTCGCTCTCTTTACTATGATTTTTCTACGCCCGTAACTCGAATGTTCGTGCGTTTTCGATTTACCGAGAACGAATTTTTAAATAAACTATTTCGATTGTATTTTTTTTTTACCAAAACAAACGAAATGGTTTTTAGGAAATATCTCGAATTATAAATTTGACGAAAACATTTAATAACTCTGTGGTTGTTTTTTCAAAAAAAAAAAAAAGACAAGACCAACTTGAACGGATTTCCCCTAATTTGGGCCTTAGTAATCGAACTATATCATTACGTTTTTGAGTTTTCACGATTTTTTTTTCAAATTAAAAAAAATATATTTAATACTCGTGAAATCTAAATAAATAGATTTTAATCGCGTCTAATTAAATAATACATGAACAGTTTTTCGATATCATTGCGCATTCAAAAGTAATTGATCAAAAGCTAAAATATTTTTACATAATTTTTATTATCGAAATGAAATTATATTAGGAACATTTAATCAGATATCACTTGATAAAATATTTAACTGTAATATTGCTTAATATTTGGAAATGTTAAACAATTTTTAAATCAATTTAATTAATTTTGACCAAATATCGAAAATCTTAAATGTAGTTAATTAGAGGACATTTCAATCTATTTATTTAGATTTCATGAGAATCAGTAATCATTTTATTACAATCTGCAAAAAATGTTAACTTGATGAAAAAGCTTAAAAAAAAGTTGTATGGAGCCATCGTGATAACTCAAAAAAGTAATGATGCAGTTCGATTCCTAGGACCCGAATTAGGGAAAACCCGTTAAAGTGGGTCATGTCTTTTTTCGACTTGCACAATGTAATCAAAATGTTATCGCTTGTTATTTGTGCATTAATTCTGTTTGACGATGATAGCAAAAGGAATTGCCGCGCAGTTTGGAATTTTTTCCAACAGTCTATCCACAAAATTTGAAAATCAAACGTAATTATATATTAAGAATGTCTTAAGAATGTGTCTTCCCCAAAAAGGCTCCAGGCCTCCAACGAGAAAATAAAGAACCATTTTGGAGCGTTTGCTCCAAATGCGGTAACCGTGACTGCAAGGGTATTTAAAACGGTGGCGGAGACGATATTAGCCTTCTATTTTTTTATAGTGTAGAAATTTGTTCGATTTTAGTGTTAAAAATTGATTAAAGCACTACCCGATTTAAAAATCTAGCAACGGTCCTGCACCTCTGTCAACCTCTCTATGGAACATCTTTAAATATTCGTTATTAACCCAGAGAAAGGCCAAAGAATCCATTAGAACAAAGTCTTTTTTTTCTACACGTACATTTGTAATGAATCGCGCAACCTTGTTTTTAAACATCACGTAAATCAATTAACAATGTTGAGGTAACTGAGCTGGCCGCAGAAATACTGGTATATGATAAAGTTTGCACGGTTAAGTCGATATATCTGCTTTATATAAACCGATCGTCATGCAAATTGGTCAGTTTTGTTTGTTAAATTTAGGATTTTGGCTTACACACATTTGCTCGAACTTAGTATTCTCGTTTTACTCTACGTTTAACGGGTATAAATGACACTTTATTTTTTTACGAACAATTCCATCATCATTCTAGCCTTAATCATTTAATTTATGGTTTAAGTAAGCTTGCCTGAGACCAACAAGTAAAGTTTTCTATTAGACACTTTGACATTAAAGTTCGACAATTTTCGACAGTTTGCGTCAATTTGTTATTTGAACATTGTTTAGCGTCATTCAATTTATACATACATACACATACAATTTTAAACGATTTATATTGATTTCCGATATTCCGTCAACGTTCCGAATAGCAATACGTGAGTCCCAGCACATTTGCTCTCCTCCACATTTGGCAGCGTCATCCAAAGAAGAACACGCGATGTTTTATTTATTTGCTTTTTTTTTTCTTTCTTTTTGTTTATTTTGTGCTTTAGCACAAATATGACGATCACAATTAATCAAATGAGACCATAAAACTAAGCATACATCAAAATTGTAAATGATTATTTAATGAGACATACAGTGGCCGCTAGATGGCGCCACAGCATAATTAGCAATGACAGCAGACAGTCAAACACATTTATTTTCAATTAACACAAACGAATGCAGTTAGGTTAATTAAGCAAAACTGCCACTGCTGCTGGGCTGCCAATTGTTATTATTACCGCAGAGTCGCCTCTCAGAACTGTGGGCAGCAGGCAGAGTCATTGACACTTTGCACATTGCGAAAGATGATGAGGAGCGGTTACAAAAAAAATACAAAAAATACAAAAAACAACAAATTGTGCAAGCCAAGTTGTGCAAATAGCAGAGGGGGAGGGAGGGACAGTGCTCAACTTTTTACAACTTGGCCAGATAAGGCCAAACGGTCGAGGCAGACGATGTGCTAAACAACAACCTCCTAACAGCACCCACTTTAACTTTGGCCAAGCCATAAACCGTACATAAGACAACAAAGAATGAATGCGCCATAATTTCTAAAGGGTCGATCGATTATGCCATACCCTGCTGTAGATTAAATCCCAATTAATTAAGCAAGTTCATTCATAGAGTTCCAAATTGATCCAAATTGCACATAATAGTTCATTGTTTTCTTTATTCTAGATTCTAGAACTAAAAATGTATTTCAGTATCGATGCATGGATCAACATTGATATTCTATGTTTACCGATGCTTTCAAGCATCGGTAAGACATCATCATCAACGAAAATCATTTTTATACCCATTACTCGTAGAGTAAAAAGGGTATACTATACTAAGTTCGTGCAAATGTATGTAACAGGCAGAAGGTAGCATCTCCGGCCCCATAAAGTATATATATTCTTGATTAGAATCAATAGCCGAGTCGATATAGACATGTCCGTCCGTCCGTCCGTCTGTATGAACACCTAGATCTCAGAAAATATAAGAGCTAGAGCTACCATTTTTTCAGTGTAGACTTGTATTGTCTGCACGCAGATCAAGTGTGTGTCAAATTTTTGCCACGCCCCCGCAATATGAAATAACCTCATATCTCCCACAATTTTGGAGCTAGCTTGTCATATATTTTAATAATCATTACTTATCGACCCGCCAGACTTCCCTTCCCGATCAGATGAGCTATAGTAGAGTTGCCACCCCCGCAATTTGGGCATGTTGTGATCTAATAAAATATTCTTAAATAAACCTTACCCTGAGTAAGGGATATACCGAAGTCGAGCAGGGCCGACTTCAACTTACGCTTTCGTTTCTTTTACCCATTTAAATGTAAGTCACAGACAGAGGGAAATATTTCCGACCCTATAAAGTAAGTATAAATATTGTAGATCTGCATCAACAGCAGAGTCGATATAGCCAAGTCTGTCTCATAGACTATAAGAGATAGAACCACGCGCTTAAGCACCTGCTTGGTGTATACCAGGGGTGCTCACTGAAAGCATATGAAAGAGCCTACACCAATACATATGAAGAATCTCTATTTTTTCCAAACGAAAGCATTCGTTGAAAACAACACAATTTACGTTCACTTGCACTCGCCCACTTCTCGTGATTGAGCAGCCAAAGAAAAAAGAAAGACAGAAGAAGCCCATGACATGTAGTTGTTTTTGATTATGGCTCTCGAGTATGCCGCGAGCTCTGACTGTGACTTTGTATGCTTGCGACTATAGCTGCGAGCTAAGCAGGAACAAAAGAGCCCTTCGAGTATAGGCCTATAGGGCACCTCTGGAACTCAACTACATCTTACAGAATTGCTTGTCCTTGTGATTAGCGTTATACAAAATCACAGTCAGAGCTTATAAATATAAGTAGATCAGTACTTGTAGCGCTTAGATAAAACTAACATATATAAACCAAACTAATCTTTGCCTCTACTGAATGTACCCTTCTTCCTCTTTAGAGTATTCGATTAAAATCAGCAAAAAGAATATAGACAAAGCGACTCTCTGACCAATATTGACAACAACAACAGCAATCAAGTCAAGTCAAGCCGTCATAAAATTGCAATACGAAACTGGGCAAATAAACATGAGGCCATAAATATATTTATGCGATTAGGTAAGAAGTAAAAATTAAAAACAAAAATTCCAAATAATACTTGACTACACTTGTCATAGAATGCATTTGCATTGTTTTTAATTACCATGGGCTGATTTGGGCATTAGCACAGAGCGTAAACAAGTTGTTGTTTCTTGTGCAATAACCCGCAATGTGTACTTAATTTAGCCTGGGTGTTGAATTGATGTTCTAATGTTGAAAATACGGAAGTTATATTTTGTAGGGGTACAATTTGCATTTAATTTAGATAACAATACTACATATAATGGGAATTTACATAAAAATAAAGACAGACAGGTGGATGATGATGATGCTATGCAATCTACAGGAAACCACACAAGTTTGTCATTTGATGTTGTGTTGACGTTTGCATTTTATACCTTAATTCAATTTATCTTTATGTTTGTTGTCGGTTGTTCGGCTTATATTGTGCGAGTGTGTGGTTGAAAATAAGTGTCAAATTTAGCCGAGCATGTATATATGTAAAGAAAAAGTTATTTAATGCTTACGAACCGACATCAAATATTCGTTCACCCTGCTTTCTTCTGTCTGCTTGCACAACTTCAGTATTATTTTTTGCGTTTTTTAAACCCTGTACAAAAGAACGAAAAATCAGCACAATTCAAGTAGTCTTGTTCCTTTTTGGGAGCGACAACATTTTGCCATTGCACTAATTGTTTGTTGTTTACTTGTTCCTCCATCTGCTTGCCCTGTTCTCTTCGTTCTGTTCTGCGATAAGCAGGAGGAGGAGCATCCACTTGACTTGAACATAATTGACAAATTTGCACTTGAACTACTGTGTGTCTGGAGTTGTCCCTGAGTAAATAGCGAAAGAGAATTGTTCAAAACAATAATTATCAAATGTGGGGAAATTTGTTATCAAAAAAAAAAAAAAAAAAAAAACGAAAACAAAAACAAAAACCAAAACCAATAAAAAGCAAAAGTTCAGTGTAATCAGGCATTGACCATCCAGTTAAGCCCCCCCCCCCCCCCCCATTCGTTTAACTGAAAGATAGCAATAAAAACAGTAAATTTGTTCACCGAAATGCTGGTATCATACAATTGTTGCCTCAGATTTACTTTTGACTTACTAATTTCCCTGTTTTTTTCAGGCACATGGCCCCATTCCAGATCTTACCGTCAATATGATCAATCAACCGGATCTAATCTATGGCTTGACTTTGGATGCATCTGGTCAGAGCTGGCAATTGACTCTCTGCATTAACTGCAAAGAGGTTTTATGTGCCAAGCGCTTAACTTTGGGTGCTGGCGCCCCGCTTTACCTCATCAACTGTACGCTCCTTAGCAGCAGCGAGGAGCTGACCCAGCGTCGCAACAATAAATCATATTCGGATTGCTTCGAGGTGATCATTATGGATCACCACCACGCACCGGATACACCATCACCCACTTACAACATTGCTCCCTCCGCCTCGAGCCTGAGTATTGGCTCACTTTCGGCCAATCCGCTGGACGGGCGGCTTCAGCGTTTGCGTCAACTGCAGGTGCATCATCAGGCACGCATTCAGGCTGAGATAGCGGAGACCAATGAACGCATCGAACGGTATACGCAGAAGGAGTTTGAGCTGCTTAAGAGTTTCCGTGAGAAATCCGATCAGGATTATGCGCTGTTAGTGCGCCTAATCAAGCAAGTGCCTCAGCAGGCATCTGAGCTACTGGATCGTGCCATGCCCGTCGCCCTGGAGGTGACGGGCAATCTGAATTTGCCCACTGGAATGGCCAGACGTCGGAATACGATCAGCAGCCGTCGGGATCTAAGCGTGCCGACCACGCCAACCACAGCGCTGAATCAGCCACCCAACTATCTGGCCCTGTCCCAGCAACAGCAGCAGCATCAGCAGGCGCCTCCCAGCAGCGCCTCCATACTGAGTGCTCGCAAAATGTCCAACTTTGATACACCGCCCGCCACACCTGAAGCCACGCCCATGAGTGTGGGCAACAGTCCCACCTTTAGGCAGCATTTGTTGGCCGCCAATGGAGGAGCCAACTCCTCAAATGGAGCAGCAACAGATGATGCCGATGATTGTCTGTTCGATTTGGAGGATGTGGATTCACCCACACCCATGCAATCCGTGCAGGTGCCTAGCTTTTCGCGTGCCCATGTCTACCAGCAACAGCAGCAGCAGCATCAGCAGCATTATCAGCGACTGCAGCAGCAGCAGCAGTTGAATAATATGGGCCAAGTAGATGAGGGAGTGGCCGCCGATGAGGCAGAGGGTGAGTTTTTCAACCGAAACTGACATTGGGAGTGGTCTTAATTTCAAGCTTTGCAGATGCTCTGGACTTGGACAGCTCCATGCCCATACCCATGCGGGCATCAGGTGTCACACAAGCACAGCTGATGAACTTTGCCAGAAGTCTGCCCATTGAAATAGCTAACTCACCGCTGGCCGAGAGGGCCAACAACAACTTTGTGCTGGAGGATGAGGAGGTAGGTTTCCCGTTAATTTCCAGCCTAGGCACAGTTTCAATTTGAATTTATCCTTTCCAGGTGCTTGACAACATCGACATAGCTGCCAGCATCAAGGCTCTGGCCAAGAGTGTCCATGGCGAGGCTGTTTTTGGTGATTTGCCACGACCACGACTGCGCTCCCAGATCTAGGTGTGAAATAGCTCCATCACCGCCAGCACCACCACCACCACCACCACTACGTACACATATAAAATTCAGCTCGTATTTTGCATATTTTTTCAAGCAAATGTTTTTCTAAACTAAATTAGTTTGCTCAACGAAACGAAGGAAAAAAATAAGAAACCATCATACGCCTTTATACATGTCTTATCTACGATACCATACAATATGCGGCATACGCAAACAACCCCCCTACAATTAAGCAAAACAAAACAAAAAAACAATTTTGTATTTTCTATTTTTCTTTTTAAGTTTTTTCCCCTTTTTCGGATGATCTTTCGATTGAAATGTGTATTTTCTTCGTACGACAAGTGTACGGCTTTTTGTTTGGCTGTTGCACATATGAAATAATCATTAACTGATACTGATGATGTTGTTAGTTTATACAATGAATAATCTAGTAATACATATATATATATATATACATACATAAAATACATATTAAAAAAAACCGCCACAAGTTATGGCCCCAGACAGCCACACACACACCCAAGCGTCTGAGCTGAAAATTAATTGAAATGTGTTTGTTTTCTTTTTATGGGAAGAGAGCGTAGAGTCAAAAATGCATTAAATGGCTAGCTATGAATAGTAGACACATTAAGGGTCCCCATAGGCATATGCAGGACCAATTGGCCCACAAGACCAAATGGATATGAACAACAACTTTACAAAAAGCAAGGGATTCGTTTACTTACTAACGAAGGGATATGAGCCAGTTCAGTCGGCCAGCCGAAATAAACTACAGTACGTTAAAATCCACATTTATTCATGATCCCTGTCCCGAACTTTTTTTTTTAGCACAGTCTTGAAAGAACGACACACTCACCTACTGGGTTCAACGTTGAGAATATTCTTTACGGAGAGGTGCCCAAGTCTTATGCACTGCATGTATATTTGTTTTTGGTAAAAATCTAAGGCATAGTCTGTGGATTCTAATAAAAACACATAGCAACTCATACAACTCAAAGCAATTACACTAGTTTACAAAATTGAAAATAAAATGACCCATTGAAGCCACCACTGATTTCTTAGGTATTTTAGAACCCATATTTCTGGCTGTTACATACATTTCCATTTGTATGGATGCATTTTTATAACCGTTACTCGTAGAGTAAAAAGGGTATACTAAGTTCGTGCAAATGTATGTAACAGGCAGAAGGAAGCATTTCCGACCACATAAAGTATATATATTCTTGATCAGCATCAATAGCCGAGTCGATATAGACATGTCCGTCTGTCCGTCCGTCCGTCTGTCTGTATGAACACCTAGATCTCAGAGACTATAAGAGCTAGAGCTACCAAATTTTCAGTGTAGATTTGTATTGTCTGCACGCAGATCAAGATTGCTTTTTTTTTGCCATGCCCCCTCCCGCCCCCGCAATTTGAAAAAAACCTCATATCTCCCACAATTTTGAAAATAGACTATTTAAATCTTCTAGACATATATCTTAATCATTATTACCTATCGATCCGCCATACATCATTTTTCGAACAGATGAACGATAGAAGAGTTGCCGCCCTCGCAATTTGAAAAATACCTCATATCTCCCACAATTTTAAAAATAGATTATTTGAACCTTGCAGACATATATTTTAACAATTATTACCTATCGATCAGCCATACATCATTTCCTGATCAGATTAGCTATAGTAGAGTTGCCTCCCCCGCAAATTGGAAAAAAACTCATATCTCCCACAATTTGGACATGTTGATATCCTGAGTAACGGGTATATCGAAGTCGAGCAGGGCCGACTTTAACTTGCGCTCTCGTTTAGACATGATTTGATTTAATTTTCGTGAGTTACTCTAGCATCTTTAGCCATATCTAACAAGGTACCAACTTAAAGGTTATTACATTTTTAATAATCGCATGAAATATTAGTTTTTAATCGGTTTTGTAGTTTTAATGATTCGCACGCCATCTCGTTTTCAATTAAGAAATTATAAGTTCATCTTGTGACGTCCCCAAGGTTTGAAAACATTTCGGACCTGCCTGAGAAAGCATATTAATTTGGGTTCCGCGCGAATCCCGTCCCCTGCCCATTTCTAGTGTCAACTACTGGAAAAAGCTAAAAAGGGTACAAAATACACGGAGAAGCGCGAGAGCTGGGGTTAGTAACATCTTGACTACACCATCCACCTTCCCCGCTTGTCACGAGATAGTGGATCTTTCATCGAGACGTCGGCACCCAAGTCCTTCGGTTGTGTTTAAAAATTTCCATTTAAACATCGCTCGAGACAACGCTGAGTGTCATGAATTTATGACATAATTTTGACATCCAATGACATCAAATTTTCTCCATTTAATATTCTGACAAGATCCTCATCTGGCATTGATGTACGTTGAAAGTACAGGAAGGGTATCTCAATTAAAATTGGGCAGTTGTCTAGAAAATACCTAATATCGTATTTTACTCTCATGTTGCATAGGCCGCACAATTCATCGACTCCTGTTCTGTACGGCTTATAAATAAAATCCAGTGTTTCGATCCTGGCATTAAAAATTATGCTTATATTGGAGACACCAAGACTGTCCAGGTTATGTGACAGATTTTTATACATTAACATTTCAGCAGATTGTCATGCTTTACGTATAAACTGTTCCCATTCATTTTCCCAGGTTGTACTTATGATTTGTTCAAATGATTCACTCCATGAAGAATTTTCTAAATTCAACTCTATGTCGCATGCATTAGAGATAGAAAATCTACCCAAAAGGAAAATAGCGCGGAAAATGTTCTATTGGAACTCTTATCCGATTGGCTTTAAAATTGATTTGTGAACATATTATGAAATATTATTGGACTTGTAATTTTCCGATATTAGAAATTCGTCTCTAGGGTAGGAACAGGGAGGCGTGGATGGGTTCATGGCCAAACGTTATTTTAAGTCGATCTTCATGAAAATTGGTTTGTAAGACCTATGATCCAATTAAATAGGATATATTTTTCAATGGTAATTAAATGGAAAAACTATTTTTGTTTGGGATGGAAAAGCTCACAGTAGGGGATAAAATTGTTGATTTAAAACGGCTGAGAAAATAGTTCAGAGCCATTACTCAAAATATATAATATATGGGATATTCCATATCAACTCAGACCCTAAATTTTTTTTCTCTTCAAAAAATTATTAATCTAAAAAAATAATTAATTTAGAAGGACTATATATACATGAGAATACCTTTAAATGGTTTTCCCACACCGTCGATAGTTCTTAAGATAATGCCAAAAAGACTTGAAATTTTCGAAAAATCATAACTTTTGAACGGAACATCGGATTCAAAGTTTGATCAATATAGCTTTAAAACTGAGAAAGGAGATGGCAAAGAAACAGACGGAAATGAACTCAGCTTGTCATGCTGATCAATAATATATACTTTATGCGGTCGGAAATGCTTTGAACATACCCTCTGCAGGAGTACACAAATAAGTGTGGAGCTGATCGAATGAAAAACAAATGAGATTCATACAACATTTTTCCGACTATTTTTCTATTTTTGGGCGAAGATTTTCCATATCACTTACTCCATACTTGTGTATGTTTAGCTTTGAAAATAATTTAAGAACTAAGTGTTAAACCCATTTTACACCAAGAGGTTTTTTGTCAACTATTTTCCGACTATTTGACAGATTATATACAATGTGAAAATCGCGTAGTTAATATTTTAATCTTCGATAATCTTATCGGATGAAAAACCATACAAGTTTTATACAACAGCTTTCCGGTAGTTTTTTCCAAAATCTAAAAGTCCAATTTGTGTATGTGAAGCTTTGAAAATAAGTTTAGAGTCAATCGTGTAGAAACTAATCTTTCGGTTCAACCAGCGCGCAAGCTATAGCCATACAAATTTCGGAATTTTTAGAATGGTTAGTTGTCCCGAAAAAAGCATGTGTTGAAAATTATAAAAAGCGTTATATAAAGTTCAGGGTTGGTACTAGAAGTATAAAAAAAAACTATAAATTAATTTTAGTTGATGTATATTGAAACTGCATACTTGAAATATGGATAGGATTGGTGCCCGATACGCATAGTTAACCCGGCTATGCCCTTTTCAAATTTGAATTAATAATCTTACATTTTGCTCGTTTCTTCTGGTGACGCCTTTAGAGATGATCGAGACCTAAAAACATTATTGTCGTTTTTCCTTCCTTTGACGAATATGTTCTTGTTTTCTTCCCAAGAACCAAGGCGGCATGAGCATAAGCGGCTGCAAAAAATTGAACTTACTCGCGCACAAGCGTCTCCTTTTCTCTCCCACCATTCCAAAAATTGGCCAATTTGTTACTTAACAAAGTACTTTGTTGTTATGATTGCTTTAGAAAACTAAGAATTACATTTGGATAAACTCGTAAACTTAAATCGAACTAAATGACTAATCACTTTACATCTTTGACCACATTGAAACCCTGCCTCCATCTGGACTTCTAGAAAACGCTAGATAGGCGTTCAATTTCCAACAGATCACCCAAAATCTCCTCAGTACGTGTACCAATCTTTTTGGCCACCTCATTGCGTTCTGAATTGGACAGCAAGCGGTAGGACCAAATCAGATCGCCGTCAATGATGCAACGTGCCGGATTGATGCCCAATTTCTTAAACGATTTGATAGTGCGATATTCCTTGGGATTTAAGCCACACAGATGATCCTGATAGGAGAGAAGCACATTCTGCAGCATGAGAAAGCGACGATAGACCTTCTCCGGCAGCGGCAGGCAATATCCCAAGGCGCCATCCAAGGTGCCATAGACCACAAAATGTTTGTTCTCATAGAGAAACGGTTGGCGATGGTGCAGGCCCCGCTGATGACACTGCACACGAAACATGGTGTTAACCACCTGACCCAAATGGTAGTCGGCCTTGCGCAAAAGTTTCTGTCCACCCAGAGACTCTCTGGCCTCGGGCTGATACATATACACCACAAGATTACGCTCGGCATCAGTCACCAGGAAGCCCAAATTAGAGTTATCCACCATGAACTCGATGCCATAGACCTCGAGGGGATTGAAATCTCTGGAGGCCAGCGACAGAGTGCGATATTCTTCTTGGAAACGCAACAGACTGATGGATTTGTAAACGTCGGCAATGAAGATCAGCGATTTTACGGTTATAATCTGATGTACATAGATATTGGTGTCAATGAAGGCCACACCTATAAGATCGCCATCGCGTAATTGCCAGATATAAATCTTCTGACCCAATCCGGTGACCAGAAAGCCCAGGACATCGGAAATGGCAGACACGGGACCCTTTTGCTCCTTTTTGAAAACCTCTTTTAGTTTAAATTTGGTCATCGGTTTCCCGGGTTCGGGCACCACTTCAATAATATCATAGATGTGGATATTACCCCGACTGGTAATATCCTCGCTGTAGTTAAAATTGGTGCCTATGCAGAGGTACTCCTTGAGACCGGAACGAGTACCCTCATACGAGAGTTTCACAATCTTAAAGGCGGTGACATGCTCCCAGGGCTCAAAATGTATCGAGGCATCGGGTACAATTTCCCAGGTTTCGGGGGAAATCAGAACCATCTCAAATTGACTTCCTATGGGATAGATAAATCTTTCACCCCGACTCTCCTCGGAAAGTTCTTTATCCTCGCCATTGAAGCGATAGTATTTGGTCATGGGTTCCTCCGTTTGGGTGATCAAACAGTAGACCCGATTCTCCCGGTGATAGACCAACTGGCGGGGTGTGCAACGCAAAGGTACCTTGCGAACGGGCCAGGCAGAGTCGTAGCTCAGGTAGCTGGGCAACACGGAAATCTTTAACTCAAACGTTGTATCAAAATACAGAAATCCATTGGGAATATTCACATTATTGAAGGCAGCAAAGCTGCGCACATCGCCATTGCCCAGCAGACGATGAATTCGCAGTTCCCCTCGGCTGGTGAGGAAGACAAAACAGGGATTGGCGCCACAGATCATGACACCAGCCAGGCCGCCCACATTGCTAAAGGGTCGCAGCTTCTGCACATATTTCGGTTGCATATTATACGACTCCAACTCCTCCGCCTCCTCGTTCTCGAGTAGATTTATGTGCGAGGGCTGCTGTTCCAAGAGATTTAACTGCTCCAGCTTACGAAAGCGTATCTTGAGATGTCCCTTGGGATACCTAAACACCTGATAGATGAGCAATTCCAAGCGTGTCCTCACCAACAGCAAGGGTCTTTCGCCGTTCAAGCCCAGGCCAACCAGACTCAGTTCCAGGGGCAATGGAGAGTTCGCATGCTGAGGCATACAGGCTGTAACTATGCCCGCTTTGGAGTTCTCCTGAGTGGTCAGTGAAATGGGTACGAATTCCATGGCATCTGTTAGGACCATGGCTCCATTGCCCACATCATTGACCAAATAAACCAACTTCATATCCGGCATAGAGTAAATCTCCAGGGTGCCACTTTGCCGGGCCACCACCAGCCAGTAACTGGGCTTCGCGGCTTGCACTAGCAGACGGCGCCACCAATCTGAGTTCTTCTGCTTCGATTGTTTGGCCAGATCGGCCAGGCTGTTAATCTTGAACGCACTACCCGCATCGCCATACAGCAAATCCTCCTCATCTTCTACCTTCATGTGCGGCTCCGCCTTCATATAGCCACCGAAGGTGTTTCCAAATCCACTCGACGATCCGCTTCCAGTTAAATTCATAACATCATCGGATTTGATGGTAAACAATCCAGACAAATCCTTATAAGCGGCAATGGCCACCACAGCCGGTGCACTACTGATGGTATGCTTGTTAATGGCCAATCTGGGTGTACCTCTGGTCTCTCTCAAGGCCAATGTGATGACCTGCCCATTGAGCACTCTCAAACAGACATAGGGATCGGCCAGGGCCACTTGCACCACCGGCGAACCCACATCTATGGGCACATTTTGTATGAGTCGGGTACCTTGCAGCAAACGCACATGCCTGGTGGTCACTTGCACTATGAAGCGTTGCTGACCCAGATTACCCACATATATGGTAGCCTGATTTACCGTGAATCCCGTATTCTCTATCTCATTTATCTCCTGTCCCGTCTGCAGCACCAAAGTGGAATTCCTTTGCGACAACAACATGAAATCATGTTGATCCTGACGACTAGTCTTCTTAGTGGCATCATCAAATACGGTCCACACATCTAGGCAGCCTTCCAGTTCAAAGCTGGTGATGATTTGCGGATTAATGCAATTGACAAACACCGAGAGGGCACCGTTTTTGCTATGCCCTGTGGCGGCAACCAACTCGATTTTTAAATCAGGCAAAGATTGGGCATGGGGACGTAAGGTAGTACCATCTTCCTCGAACTCCACTCGCTCACCGGCGCACATGTAGTTGATAGGAGCCACATTTATCAAACTGTCGCAGACCTCGAAGACAAATTTGCGTAACTGCAACACTGAAGCCTTGGCCCCCGATCCATAGACCTAAGAGTGGAGATAGATTTAGCGGAAACTAAGATCAGAGTAGAAATACCAAACATACCTCCAGTTCTTCATCCTCTATCCGTCGGGATTTGGCCTGTGAGGGAGCCGAAATTTCCATTTGATCTACATCAAAAATCTCCTCCACTGCGGGCTCTTCGGATGGCTGCTGCTCCCGCTCTTCTTGTTGCTGTTCCACATCATCCAGCGTAATCACCGTACTCTGATCCTCTTCGGTAAAGTGTAACAACAGCGAATTGCCCAACCGGGAGCCCAGGAACATGTATTCCGTGTGACATACACAAATGCAGCTGGTCAGTACACTGGCGGCGGCTTTATGGAAATGAAAATTTCTCACCGTTCGCATCGAATCCACACACAGCGTGAGCACATATAGATCACCAGTGCGCAATGAGATTACCAGTTTGTCCACATCAATGAACGAAAAGTTGGCACAATCCAAACTAATGCGTACGCCATCCTGTGGCTTAAGCGGAAAACTTGTGCTATTATCAGCGGAACTGTTCAAACTCACACCGTAGGGTGGCACACTCTGATTCAGATAGATCACAGCATTCACAGTCATAACCAGACAACCGCCGATTGGCTTCTGTATGGGCAAAACCTGCAGACAATCGAAGGGCAAACTGTTCACAGTCCAAATAATGGGATGCACCCGTTGCTGGATATTCAAGGAGATGGCCACCAACACAAAGGTATCCGAGCGCACCTTAATGCGACCCGCACACGTTCGCACCGGCTCGTACAGAATGAGTAGTGTGGGCTCATAGTAACCATGCAGAAACTGTATATCCAAAACATTATCGATCTTCTCGTCCAAGTCCCTGAGGGCAATCAAATAGGAAGCCATTATGGGAGTCCTGGTGACCAAGGCTGTGGGAGCCTTTTTAATGGGTTTCACATCTGCCAACTCAATCTCGTCCAAACTGTTATCTTTGCGAAAGGGTAGAACCACCAGACGCTTGCCATAGACCAACATTACGGCGCAGCGTGCATCCGGATCCACACGCACTATAGGCACGTAATAGCGTCCTGTCCACCCACCTCGAATGTCCTCCTCCTCGAAATAATGCAAGGAAAGCGTTTTCAGTGCATATGTATCCGGATCATGCTGCAGCACAGACAGCTTGGCATCTTTGAAACTAATTAGGAGCGCATCCCGCATGGCGCCCGCCAATGAAACGCACTGCAGCGACATAACATTTCCATACAGCGAGTATGTGGCCAGGCACTCCAACCGCATCTTGGGAGCTATGCGCATCTCACTGGGATTCAGTTTTTGTCGTTGGGAGGCCTCCACATTGGGTGCGATGCGATACACCTTTAACATGTTGGCACCGGCCACGACCAAGTTCTCTTCCAGATTGTTGAAGAAGCGACATGAAATGGAGAACTCCACCGAGGTGGCCGCATGGGTTTGTTTGCACATGGAGAACATGGTTGGAACGGATTGATGTTACGGCTATGCCACAATTCACATAGTTTTTTTGGATCCTCCTAAAATGCTTTATTTGTTCCGGTCCGGCTTCCAAGAGTTTTCGTTTGCAACAAATAATAATTCATTTGAGGCCATTTCATCCAAATCAACTACGGTCACACTACGTCATAATTATAACGTAACAGAACGTAGTAAATGAGTTGGGCGCGAAAATTCGAATAATAATTTCAGTCCCGAAAGCAATGCAATTCATTTCTGTCCGATTTGTGTATTTATTGCGATTTGTAGAACAAATGGGGTATATATATTTCAGTTGAAGATAACTTGTTCTCCACTTTCACACTCAGAGCATAATTTTTCTTATCAAATAGGAAGGAAAATGAAGATTTACAAAAAAAATTATCAAAAGCAATTGTTAATATTTTTTTTTTTAGTTATTTTTTATTTTATTTTTATTTCCCTTCCACACTTTCCACCCTGGTTCTACGGCAGCTTAAAAATGTAGTCATCTGACTTTAATCAAATTTTGTATATCTCTTTGAAATCTTATAATATTCATAATTTCTAAGATTAAGCACGCTATCAGGAAAGCAAAAAAGTTGTTCTTACTATAATTCATTTTATGACCAATCGGGCGTATTGCAGCTATAAGATTCGCGCTAAATTTAAGCTCGGTAGCTTTAAAACTAAGAGACTAGTTAGCGCAGAGCAGATTTATTCCTTGTGTCGCGGTGATTGTTATGTGTTAGCTCGGAGCTTTTGCTAAATGCGCAAGAGTGAGACAGACAACGTTTGCATGAATCGGACACTGACAATATGTAAGCTTTGAAAAGCTTTTAAGTAACCGCCACACCATAACAGTTCCACCTTGTGTATACGTAGAAACAGACAGACAATCGACGCAGCACGTCGTTCTGATCTTAGCATTTTGACCCCTGCCATATTAGATAGTATTTAATTTTTTGATACATTTGACATTTAAATCAATTTTTTTCAAAAACTATTGTAGATTAATGAAATCGATATGTTATATCTTGCTGCATCTGCAAAAATAAGTTTATGGGTGCTTTCCACATCGACAGAGTTCGAAAGGGGCTGCGCTCAAACTATTGTAAAAGCTGTTTACAAATTTTTATTTGTTAACAAAAATTGGTGGATCACCGAAGAGAAATGATCCAGCAAATACAAATATAGTTATTATACATCCCAGGCTTTTATTCGAAGATACTATCGATAGAATGAATAGCAACTATATCGATAGTTCGACAGTGTTTGACTTTCACGAACTAGTGTGACCAGACGTAACTTAATAATATTTTCGATCATTTCGAAATTAAGTTATCGATAGTCGATCAAAAATTCGAAAATTAGCGCGTTGTAAAAAAACATCCCAGATCCAAATAAAATTCATACTGTAGACATTGCAGATATTGGAATTTTTAAATTAATATATGGCATTAGCTTTTCTATCTTGTCGACTTTTTAGCTGCCAACAATTCCTGATAGAAGCATTTGAAAACTTGGAAGAACATCCTCGTAGCTTTCTGTTAGATTTATATTTATTATTGAAGAGTCAATGCAAAGAATAAGAATCGTGACTAAAATATTCTTGGCGATGATTCCTCCTTATATCAAGGCAATTGTGGCTTGAAGGCATAGAGATAGAATTAGATACAACGAGGTTTAAGCGAAGGCTTGGGAAATTTTCCTTTTTTCTTGTTTGAACTTCACTTAAATGAACAGCTGCTTCATCGTAGACTTAACCAACCAACTGAAGTATAATATAACGTAAATATTAAAATTTTGTCAGATTTTAAAATGAATGATCTTGAATTGGGATAAGAGCAACTGGTGACCATGCATTTTCCGAATCAACGTAGCGTATGTATAGAGAATGTTGTTCAGGGTCTGAAATATTATTCTTTTAATTATTTGAAATCATTTTGCGCTATTTACTTTGCGAATAATTGTTTGAGTAATAAGATCCGAGCCAGCCAGCCTAAAGAACTTCGTTTTGAAATTCTGAACACAAATAAGAGGCACCTTTGGAACAGAAAATGTTAGCAAAATCTCATCCTCTGAATACATCCTTATGCGTAAGAGAGCTCAGAACTTCACATCTTTTATTTCAGGTGCGTCAAAAACTGTCATGAACGCCTCTTAGATGTAATTTTTGTTCAGCACAAAACAAGAGTTGACCTACTTTAATTAATTTCTCTTGCATGGTCCTCGTCCATATCTTGTGCATATATCTCCATTTGCAGTTCTTACAAATAATATGGGCTCAAAGTCACAACAGATGTTTCTGGTTTTTTTTTCGAAGGATTTCTCTTGCCATTTTTATGACTTCCTTTTCTAATCCTTAATGAGTAAAAAACTGCAAGTCATGAGCAAAAAATGCTATAAAGACTTTCGGAATAGGCATGGAAATCCCCTGCTTTTAGTTTCAAAAAGTACTTTCTCGAAGAAGAATCGAGTAATGACTTAATTAATTAATAATTGTAATAAAATAGCAATAAAATGTTTAGCAAGCCTTATTATTTTAAAATTGGATAGATACTGAGCCCCCTTAAATACGTGCCTGGCTACCATTTTGCTATAAACGAGAAGGCAAAGCTAACTTCGACTGTGCCGACTTGAAAAACTTTACTCAAACTGTTTTAACCTGTAAAATATATGTAGGATATTGATATTAGATATTAAAAAATTTTATTGATAATAAATTGATAATAAAAATTTGATACCATAAAATAAAACTTTTTTTAGTAAAACACATTTTCCGACCGATCGGTCCTATGGCAGCTATATGCTATAGTCATCCGATTTTGATAAATTTTTTAAAAAATTTGTAAAAGCATATAAAACTAATATATACCACAATTGGTGACGCTACGATGAAAAACAAAAAAGTTTTTCTTACTAGAGCTATTTTTTTGACCAATCGTTCCTATGGCAGCTATATGATATTGTCATCCGATTTTGATAAATTTGTTTAGTATTATTTGGAAGCATGTAAAATTAATATATACTAGGATTGGTGACGCTACGATGGAAAACAAAAAAGTTTTTCTCTCTAAGACTAATTTTCCGACCGATCGTTCCTATGGCAGCTATACGATATAGTCATCCGATCCGACCGCTTCCGACATATTAGTTGCGTGCAGCAATAAGAAGACTCTGTGCAAAATTTCAGCTCGATAGCTTCAAAACTGAAGGACTAGTTCGCGTAGAAACAGACAGACAGACCTGATCAAAAAAATATATATAGTTTATGGGGTCGGAAATGAATATTTCTATGCGTTACAAACTTCTGGGCAAAATTAATATACACTTTTCAAGTGTATAAAAATACTTTATAGCCAGGATGCAATTTTTCGCAGTTGTATCCCAGAAGGAATAAATCTCCGTCCAAACGCATTTTTGAGCGCGCTAGTTTTTCGAATAGTGGAATTTTAATCGACTATCGATAACACAATCAAAGTTCGAAATTGTCGGATATTCGCATAAGCAATGACTGGTCACACTGGTTCGTGAAAATTAAGTGCCAGTGAAGAAAAATGGAAAATTGCTGAAAAAGGGCCAATTAAGCAATAGAAAATCCAAACAAGATTCAATATTTCATTTCTGTGTGACGACAAACGCGAAAAAAGGCAGCCGAAAACAAAATGAGAAAATTTATAATAAAGACGGCCACAGTGTGTGCGTGAGAAAAAAAATACAACCAACAACTCAGCCTGGCATTGTTGTTGGTGGTGGTGTTGTTGTTGTAGGCGACGACGACGGCAGTAAAATTTTAAGGAAATTAAAGCAAATTGCATGAGAAATAGCTTAAAAGGGCCGAGTAAGGGGATATCTATGCATGTACAAGTGGATTACATATATACACACGCATACACATACACACATACGCAGATGGAAGTACATCTACAAAGGGCGCAACGTTGAAATTACATACAAGAAAGGAGACAAGACTCCTGAAAATGGATAATACTGCTGGCCAGGTAAGTAAGCGATGGGTGGTTGACGGTATTATCATTCATCATTGGCAATTTAAAATAAAATTTTATTCGATTTTTTTTTTTATTTTGAAACCAAATGAAATTTTAAATATGTAAAAATAAATAAATTTGTTTAATAGATTGCAATTTGAGGTCTTAAATTTGATCATTTGGAATTTTTGACCTATTTTGTATTCCTGCAATGTTCAGAGACATAACTTGATTTTAAACACTACCTACCCTACCCCCTACCCCCTGAATGGGTGGGCACTATTTACTTGCCGTTTTTAAGGGCACTTTCAAGTATCACCGTAAGCTCTTTATTGTTATTCTCAAAATTTTCTTAAATTCTTCAAAATTTCCAGACGCACCAGAAAGTTCCTTGTCCAGGTCTTAGAATTCTTACAATATAAATTCATTTGGGGTCTTTTTATTAATACAAATCCAAACTTTTTGTAAACTTCTAGTCCCAAGACTTGGCTCATAGCCTGAAAATATTTAGTAAATGCCACCGAAACTCAAGAATTCTGTAAACAAAATCCTATTAGACAATAGCTAGCAATAGCCGTTTTTATTCAATTTCAGCAAATCGGTTCAGACTTGTTTTGGTCTGTAAAGTCGTCCCAGTCAATTTGTACCAGCTCATTGCAACTGTTAGTAATATTTTTTAGCTATTTCGAGAAACATTTTTTTTCAAATTAGGCATCTTTTGGCACTCAAATTTAATTATTTCGAGCCGAATCAATTCGTTTTTCTTGGGTCCTTCGTGCTGGACCATGAACCGAGATCAATTAAATCATAAGTCCCTGAAACTAAAACCGAACCGAAACTGAATTTATTTTAAGCCGATCAAACGGAATTCAAAACAGAAGCTTTTAGTTTGAAAATAACGAACCCGATGTTGATGCTTAGTGTCCACTTCAACAAAACTACTGCCAAAACAAAAATCACCATACAAAATTTTGGACATAAAAATTCTGTTAGATTTTTTTTGTATGGATATTTTTGTTTTACCAGCAGTTTTGTTGAAGTGGATACTGAGCATATGTCTCTAACCAAAGTTTTATAAACCATTCAATTGACTTTTCCATATCAGATACATAGGGTGTCTATAACCAATTGGCAAAAAGTAAACTTCTTGGAGTGGAGATCAATTAATTTAACCCATGGCTGCAAACCAGAATCAGTTCGTTTTGGGTTTTTAGGTCCCTCGAACCAACAATGATCAAAAGTTTTCTCGGTCCAGAAACCAAACAGAGCACCTTTATGGACAGGGTTCGGTATATAAATGACTAAACCGTGCAAATCATTCAGGCCTGTTCCCGTTTCCGATTTCGATCAAATTATGCGAAATCGGAATTGGTAAATATTTCCGTTTTCAGAAATCGATTGTCTTATTCGGCGAATAACTTCAAATTTCTATTTATCTTCATTGTCATTGTCAAATCGTTTCTTGAAAATAGGAACCTTCACCAATTCGAAAACAAAAACAGGCCTGATTAATTCACAAATTAAAGAATTGTATAAAAAACGAGAAAGAAACGTTAATTTCGATTGTGCCGAAGTTTTAATACAATTGAAAAAGCTCGCTCCAACTGATTTAACCCGTAGAATATATATGGGATATAGATTTCGAATCTTCTTCTAAAGAAATTTACTTTATGAAAAGGTCCTTTACTTTTAGATGTCTTCTGAATAGTTGGATTTCTCAACATCTTTCAAATAGGCACTTGTTTCACATATGAGATTGTGGGCTACCAATTCATGACTTAATTCTTTCGATTTTGCCTTGTCCTGAAGACAACTTTTTCTGTCGCCACATTCGTTTTTGTTATAAATCAGCGTCGAATTGCTCCAAAAGCTTTTAAAATTATTATCAGGTAATTTATAATGTGTAACGAAAAGTACAGATTATAATAATGTGCCAGAAGGAAGCATCTCCAACCCTATAAAATATATACAATGTTTTCAAAGACGTCCTAATTACATTTGTAAGTTTAAGAAACCGTTGAATACGTGTTTTGTGGTAGAAGACTCTAATTAACAAAGAACGAAAAAAAGTTACCTTTACATTTACTCTTTTGAACGTATTAAAGGAACTTTATGAAAAAATAGAAATTAACGCAAAAAAATTATCACCACTTTTCAAATATGAACTTAAATTAAATAATAGAAATTAAATAAAACAATTATTACCTAAAGATAATTTTTGATTAAAGCTTATTCTGTAAATTGCATATTAATTGCGTTGCCGCTTTGTCATCAATTCAACCAAGTCGTTGTGGAAAAATCTTGCTGCAGGTCACTTAAATACCTTTCAAAAGTGAAGCAGCAACTGCCATTTTGACATCTGCCAATTGATTTTGTATACTTTTGAGGTCTGGTGACAGGGCAGGCCACTCCAAAACATTCACTAAATTTCTTTAAGACCTTTTGCTTTGCTTAATTCCCCTTTGGAAACCCCTAGATAATAGCGGCCTCTTAAAATTATTATTTTGACTCAATGTATTGCACCTACTCCATTATAAGAAAAACAAGGCCATATCATTTAGCCTGACCCTCCATGTTTAATGGGTTTTTTAGTGACAACTTTACTCTCTTCCGCCATTTCGGGCTGTCTGTTTAAGATGTTCCCTTGCAAACTTCTATCTGGGGCTGCAGGCTTTTAAATTATCTCCTCCTAGACATGTGTTGTACTCTATGCACTGTTGCAGGTCGATTAAGATCGTTTTGCAGATTTAAAAGTATCCCATTCATGTGAAGTTGTGTCATGGCTTGATTTTGGGAACGTTTTTGCATTTAAGTAATATTTTAAGTATATTTCGGATTTCAAGCCCCCAAAGATTATCAACTGCTTTAAGTGTTCCTAGCCTTTTCTGCAACGAGTAGTGGTTTTATTTTTGCCCTTGCAGCCCGGCCCGTTATTCCGCTCAAAATACAATTAAAATTAAAAGCGGAAGTCTACAGTGAGTGTAAACTCCTATAAAGCAAACAATAACAACATTCAAGCATATTTGTATTAGCTGATAGTGAATTGCAATTGAAAGGTAGTTAGGTAGATTCGGCTGGGCCCGGAGGGAGCCACACAATAGACCGTTTGGTCCTTAGTCAGGACCGGTTGATTGTTGACATACGAGTCCCCAAGTCCAATAAATTTATGAGGGATCTCTTGGCCGCCTCTTCCAGTGAAGCAATCCAAGGGGTGTGAAGGTGTTTCAGTCTTTGCTTGGCAACTGCTGGACAGCTAGAGATGAGGTGTTCCAGAGTTTCTCCCTGCATTTCCTGTAGATGTCCACCTCTTTTTTCTATTAATGCCCCGGTGGCTGTGGATCCCGTAGATTTGCACCTTCCTAGAGATGCTGAGAGAATCTAGTGCTTTCCTACTTGCCAGGGCATTTTTGGAGTTGATGACGTGTCTATGCATAGCCTCCATTGTTGTTTTTTGGAGCGTAAAATTTTGCCATCTCTGCTGCTTTACTTATCGCGAAAACTTCCGCCAGAAATATGGTGCAGTGGTTGGAAAGTTTGTAGGAGAGCTTCATTACCGGCTCTTCGCAGTGTATGGCCGCCCCGACTCCTAGGTCCATCTTTGAATTTCAATGATAGCAAATTTTTCTTTCTTTTGTTCAGAAATTCGGAAACGATATCAGGCTCAAAATCAATCAGTCGTTAGCAAGCGTTCAATGAAGTAGGCCAGGGTAAATACTATTTACTAAATACGTTTTTATAGAACCTTTTTGTGATTTGAGCAGGCCATTCTGGTTTTTATTAGGAAACCCCCTCACCTCATTCGAAATAGCAGATTTATATCATATTATTCCAGATTCTTAAAGCTATCGTGAAGTATATAATTTGATTCTAACGCTATTTCCATGTCCAACTATTTACAGTATGTGCGCAAAAAACTTGCCTGACATGGATATGTAAAGGAAAAATCCAATTTAAAAAACAAATACAACAAAATCAGGATAGAATTTTGCTGTACATATAGTTTTAGCTTCGATTCAATAATGAAAACCATTACGCCGGATACAACAACGACGACGGCGGCGGCGACAACGTCGCAGCAGCAACAACGACTGCCCATTCCTCAAGCCCAACAGCCGCAACAGCATCCGACCATTGTTGCACCTTTGATAATGGAGGCCACGGCGCATGTGAACCTAGTGGATGTTGAGGACAATGAGAAGGACCCGTTAGCCCTGGAACAAATGGAGATATCCTCACCTAGTTCCAGGCATACGCATAGTCTGAGGTGAGTTAACTATTCAAACACGTAAATCAAAAGCAAACGAAAATAATTATCATTTGTTCTGTTACTTAGACGCCACCTGCCACGCATCATTGTCAAACCCATACCACCTGAGAAAAAGCCCAGTGACGACTCGCCAGCTGCCGCCCTCCCTCCCTCCGCCACCACAAATCCTCCCGTTCCACCTGCTCCCCGTCTTATCAGCAGTCGACGCATTCAACAACAACAACAGGCCAAGGCAGCGGCCGCGGCAGCAGCTGCAGCAGCAGCGGCAGCCGCCCAAGCCAGTGCTACATCCACCTCACCGTCTGGCTCCTCAAAACCCAATTCCTCTCAAGCATCCACCATGCGTGAGGTTCTGGCCTCCATACCTGGTTTTAGTGTCAAGCCACGACGTCGTAGCAATAAAAAATTGACTGCATCCGCGCAAATCGAACAGACCAAGGATGGCAAAATCGATCTAGAGACGCCCGATTCCATTTTGGCCTCAACCAATCTTCGAGCTCTGCTGAATAAGCAAACGTTTTCGCTATTGCCGCCACTCTATCAGTATAATCTCATTCAGCTGTTGCCCAGCGTAGATCGTGAGGCCAGTGAATTGGCGGCTGGAGATCAGCCGAGCACAAGTAGTGGAAGTTGTAATCCAACAGAGGGCATACGGCTAAGCGCCTCGTGTCTGAATAATGAGTTCTTTGCCCGCGCCTGTTTGGAATGGCGGGAACGATTGAGCGAAGGCGAATTTACACCCGAAAATCAATTGAAATTGAAGACGGAGGCTGAGCGCGAGAAGAACAAGCTGGATCCATGGAAGTTGAAACATTTCGAACCCTATTGGGGTGAGAAGAATACCAAACGTGGACCGTCAGCTAATCCAGGGAAGCTGAAACTGGAACAACAACAACAGCAGCAGCAGCAGCGGTTGGCAGCGGTTAAGAGTGAGTCTAAATCACCAATAACAACAAAAGCAATAGAACAACCGCAACAAGCAACATGTGATAATGAGACTGAAATGAAATACGATTTGGTAAGAATAAAATGCTCAAATATTAGAAATCGTAGATATTATAAGTTTAATTTTAAAACTAACATTAATTTTTATTATTTTATTAAGTTTATACATTTGTTCACAAAATATCAATGATTAATTGTACTCTGTACCGAAGGTCTATAATGAGTATATTGGGTTTGTGCAAATGTATGCAATAGGCAGAAGAAAGCATCTCCGACCCCATAAAGTGTATATATTCTTAATCAGCATCAATAGCCGAGTTGATCTAGCCTTCTCCGTCTGAAATAGAAAACGTTGAATAACTTCTACAATTTTGCAGATCTGAGGCTTTAACCAGACTGTCCGACTTCGATATACCTGGTACTCAGGGAACACAATACACAAAATGCCCAGCGTAATTATTGGATTTGCTTATAACCAGGGATTAATCCCGAAACGAATAGCGGTTCCGGTACTGGTTCCGGTATGTACCGGAGAATGAGAATTTCGCTTAAAGGTTCTATTTCGGTTTTCAGTTTATTTCAGTTTTTGGTTCCAAAACGATACACAGATTTTTATTTCGGTATTCGGTATTTCAATATATCCAAAAAATCGATGGATGTAATAAAACTGCAAAATTCTGTTATAAGAATATGTAACATAAAATACGATTTTTTTCAATATTCCGATTTCAAGCCTTTTTTTTTGGACGAACAATTTCGCTAAACGCTTCTGTCCATGCTACACTTAGAAAAAAATCAACCACGAATTAAGGAATTCTCTATTTTTATGTCGCCCATACAAACTCTCCTTAGAGCCACTTCTTATAAAGCTGACAAGTATTTCTTAATAATGGATTGAAATAATCCGCTCTTAAATCTGCCGTATCTCCGCGAAAAATAAAAATCTTTAGCGATTTGGATAGATTTAATCCCATACTACGGTCCAAAATAGCTCATAAAACGCTGGTAAAATACTCAGAGGGGTATATCAGCTCTTACATTTAATTTGTTTTTTACATTTAATTAGTGGGCTTAAATTTTCCAAAAAAAGTGAATTTCTAAAATGTAAGACTCTTTTCTGTGTGTATATATTGCTTTGATAAGATTGATAAGTAATATTATGTCAAGAAGGTTCAAACAATCTCGCTTCAAAATTGTGGGAAATATGAGGTTTTTCCAAATTGCGGGAAATGGTAGTTTAACCAGCGTCAATCTCAGAGACTATAAGAGATAGAGCCACGTGCTTTAGAACGATACCAAGATCGAGTTTTAATTTTCGAAAATTTCTGTCAGAGCCACAATTTTAAAGTTAGAACTTTGTGTCTTTAAATATATCACAATAAGATCGGTTGAAAAACGTAGCACTTGACTGCAGCGCTCTTACATGTTTCGATAGTACTTTTTAACAGCTAATAACAACAAAATAAAACCCAAATAAAGTGAAAGTAAAAATAAGTGAAAAAAATAGAGGAAAGTTGAATTCGGTCTATTGTAGTTATTTTACCCTTTTGTAGGCTTTAGAATATTAATTAAATTTTGTTATTGCTTAAGCCCAATTTTCACTAGCTGATTTCATAGCTGAGTTTTCGTCAGATCTGACCGAAAGACTCAGCTGAGCAACTTAGTTGAGCATTTTCACATGCGTCAAAAGCTCAGTTAAGTCATTTGGTTTATTGAAATCATCTGGTTCTTATGAACATTGTGACATTGCTTTGATTACACTTAAGAAGGAGAATGAAAACTGACATAAACACAGGAGCATTAAAAATTTTAATTCCCGTAAAATCATTTAAAATTAAAGACTAAACAACCACGGAATCGAAAAAAAGACAAAAACGCAAGCCGATTTAATCTTTTTGATGAAACAATAGAGGGATTTCTGAAAATGATTTAGATTTTATCGAACAGCTGTCACAGCTGCTTCCTACAAAACGTGCAGTGTGTCCAGAAAAAGTAACGAAATTAAGGTATTACTAAATGATTTAATGAAATCAGCCTTGAAGCTGATTTAGATTTTATTTCAATTTGCTTTTCAGTGTGACAATTCTCTTTTTTGCTGGAAATGCAGCTAAAACACGTTAAATATAACTGAAATAAAGAGGAAAATGAAATTGAGAAGATCTTTTATTTAAAAATGTATTAGTCAATCAATAAGTTAGTGTTTTTCTTCAGCGTAATCTAACGAATTTTCTATACAACTTTCATCCTCACAAAAGACGTTTCCAAATCACGTTAATTAAAGTTTACATGCAGAACATCGTCACTGTAATGCGCGGTCTTGTAGCGGCTTTGCAGACAGTGTAATTTCGCCAGTACAAACATTGTTATTTTCGATGAGACTCAAAATAATATTAAAGCCCTCCCAGTCTTCCCCTTTGAATTAAATCTTTCGTCGTTCAAATTTGGTAGCACTTGATTAGTAAATTAGGGGAGAGAATGCTTAACGTTCGTGATTCATAACTGCACAATTCTCCAAGAATGTTGTTTGTCACAAATTCTTTCAGAAATTCATCCTGCTCCTTCCTTTTAAGATCTGCAAAATTGCATACGAAATTTCAAGTGACAAAAAAGCAAACAAAATATTTATTGAACTCACCTTTCTGAAGTTGCGAACATTCTAAAGCTGCAAATTCCGCCAGTAAGCTATCATTTAAGAGGCTTAGAAAAATTGTTGTTATACTCTCTTTCGCGTTATATTTTTTTCTTTTATCAGCTGTTCGCTCAGGCAGTCAGCTGTTGATGAAATCTAAATCAAATCAGTGCCCAAAAAAAAGGTCGTTTCGTCAACTGATTTATAGCCTTGTTCCACTGACAAACATTCAACAACATTCTCGAATGTGAATGTTTTCTTGTTCCACTGACGAATGTTCATCTCGGTTACAAGTGAATGCTCAAATTGACAACCAAGTAAATAAATTACAAAAATATTATTTGAAATTTACTTTTCTACCTTGCTGTTGATTTGTGACAAAAATCAAGACTGAAAGCTTCCGAAGCAACCGCCGCTATATGCTTTAATGTGTCGACAAGTATCAAAGCTCCTGGCTGAACTGGGCCGAGCGCGAAGGCTTGCCCAAGTCTTCCAAGACCCAATGCCATTTGCACCTCGTAACCAAAACAAAAACTCTTTACTTTGTGTTGAATTCTTGAATTTATTATTGAATTAAATAAACTACAATTAAAAGATTTTGACCGCCGCTGCTAAAGCCACCCAATTGCTGACTGCATCCTTCTTCAGCCAGCGTTCACGCTCCCAGCTGATGCATCTTGGCTTGTACTCTTGATCTTTCTTGTCGGCCGTTGTGTTACTTTCGACCCACCTTTTGATCTCGCTGTACCTCTAACGCACACTTCAATTATCCAACTGCCTGATCCTTTAGCCGCCCTGCTCGGCAGCTTCCTTTAATTCGAGAACGTAGCTTTTAAGCTGGTTCTGGGCTGCAATTCTCTTTCGATGCATGTCTTTTTCCTTGGCGTACTGTTTGGCCTCGCTGATGATGCGGTCGGAGTCCGCCTGCGAGAGACTCCTCTTGTTCTTGTTAGTTATGTTATTGGAGATCTTGGCAGTCCCTTAACGGTATGGCCAGTTTTCGGAATTTCTTTCTTGATTATTTTACAAGTTTTGACACTTGACTCATTGATAGCATGTCGATTTCGGAAAAAATGTAAACGTAACCGGGCGAATAACGAATGTTGTAACAGTGATGTCAATATTTATCACCAATGTTGTGTCAGTGATGGCAACATTCGTCACGCATGTTGTAACAGAAATCACAACATTCGTGACGAATTAACATTCAAAATACACTGAACGAATGTTAACATTTGGAACATTCAGAGAATGTTGTCAAGAATGTGCCAGTGGAACAAGGCTATTAGATTTGCTTTTACGAAATCTAAATCAGTTTCAGGATTCCCAGGAACCGGTTCTATTTAATCTGATTTCTTAGCTGAGCAGCAACAACAACAACAGTAATCGTTTTACTTCGATCGGTTCGGGGGTTTAGAGGTTATCTTATATAACCTATGATAAAGCGATCACATTTGTTTATATTGGAAAGAAGCCCATGTACCAGGGTCTTGTTTATATTGCTTTAAAACAAAGGGAGGAGTTGGCAAAAAAATAAATAAACGTGAAGGCAAAGCTAACTTCGACTGTGCCGAAGTTTTAATACACTTGCAAAAGTTGACTCCAACTGATTTAACCGGTAGAATATATATTGGATATAGATATCAGATATTTATAAATTCAAAATCAGTGAGAATCAAAATTTGATCGCGTTACCATTACAAAAAAACCTTTCTTAGTAAAACAAATTTTCCTACCGATCGGTCCTATGGCAGCTATATGCTATAGTCATCCGATAAATTTTTTCAAAATTATATGGAAGCATATAAAACTAATATATACCAAGATTGATGACGATACGATGGAAAACAAAACAAATTTTCTCACTAAGACTTATTTTCCGACTAATCGTTCCTATGGCAGCTATAAGATATATTCATCCGATCCGTCCGGTTCCACAATATTAGATGCGTGCAGTAATAAGAAGACTCTGTTCAAAATTTTAGCTCGATAGCTTTAAAACTCTTGATCAGCCGTCGTCCTGATCCAGAATATATATAGATTATGGGGTCGGAAATGAATATTTCTATGCGTTACAAACATCTGGGCAAAATTAATATACACTTTGCAAGTGTATAAAAATAATCATTATTTTAGGTTCCTGCTATATAAAAGTCTTCAAATTGTTTATTTAATTGAATCTAAATTATCTTTTACAGAGCACGAAGTGCGCAACGACAACAACAGCCAACATGGATACAACAGCAACAACAACCATTTCAACTTCAACACCAACAACATCAACAACTCCTCCTGCTAGCAATCCGAACAGCAGTTTAATTACAGAACAACAACGCCGCATACTAAAACGTCCCTCGAGTAGTCCATCGCGTCGCAAGCAACCGATAACCACAATATCCCTTGATGATACCGACCCCGATGAGTTGCCCAGCACATCCAAGGACAACAAATTAATCAAATTGCAGGCTGAGATGTGTGTTCCTAATTCATTGGAGGATGTTGTTATTATTGATACACCCACCGCAGATGTTGTAGATCATCAGCCAACTTTGACAGCAACAATAATCGATCAGCAGCAACAACAGCAGCAGCAGCAGCCCATTATCAACAGTACCTGTACCTGTGTTAAAATTGACGCAACTGAGTGCACGGAAGAAGTTGTTGTTTCCATGGTGGATGACGACGACGAAGAACAACAACAGCAGCAACATGTGGAACACTTGGTGGCCACCACCACAGCTGCAATGGTGGCCGAGGCAGCCGCCATGCCCGAGGCTGTCAATAATTTTGCAAACTCTTGGCAAAATTTGGAACTTGCAGCTGGTGCGTTTTAGTTTATTTTTTAAGTTGCTTTCCCAAATGTTGACTTTTATTATCATAATTTTTATAGATACCAAAGCGCCTCTGGAAGCATCAAATGAAGCAGAGGCAGAGGATCCCACTACATCTAGTGGGGTAACAAGCCGTCATGATTACGTTTTTGCAGACACAATCGATCATGGTGAGCCAGCTGTTCTTATTAAAATTAATTTGTTATCCCCGACTAATTGTTGATGCATCATTATAAACATTGAAGTCAAAATATTCATATTTTTTTGTAATTAAAAAATCTTTATCTAGATTTATTAATTACCTTTATTGCGCTTACATTTTGTTAAAAACATATTGAAAAATGAAAATACAAGAAAAAACCGAACTCAATAGTTGGAAAAAAGAAATGCTTAAATTCGTTTGTTCAGAAGCGATATCTCCTGACCCAGGAGGTCACAAGCACTTTTTGAAACACGTGAATTCTGAGCAAAACTTATTATTATGTTATATATGTGATGTTATTTTTCTTGGCAAAATTGTCTTACCCTCGCCATGCATGTGCTTGGATTTTCTAAAAAAAAAACTTATAATTGTCCGTGTGAAAAACACGGTGTGCTTAAATCTAAGCCACAAACAGACATGGTTTGGCCTTGAAACTTATTGATAGTCATTGCAATTGCCAATCTAAAGGAGAACTGAACTGTTAGAAAATTGACAGCTTCAGCGGCATCGCAAACTCCATCCACAGACTTATATCACACCAAGTTATCTGGCAATAACTGTTGTATAATGAGATTCAACTCGTTGATGTCTACATTTTTTGCTGCTACAATCACTCTTTCTGCCAGCCATTCATGATGAAAGTATTTTGCGTTGCTCCTTTCCTAATGAACAACACATCCCTAGTGGCTTATTTTAGCTTTTAAGAGCATTTCAATGCAGGTATTCCTAGTCCATAGCTCCAATTATGATTTTTGAATTAGCATAATAGTCAATATCGGGCTCATACTCGAATGCTAAACTCAGAAACAAATGAGAGATAAATGATTGATGTACCTGTTGTTGGTCATTTGCTCTCAGTCTGTCAAATGTGAGTCGGCGTGATTGTCTTTGCTCTAATCTTTATAATCGTGCATCTTCTGATTCTGCTTGACGCAATCGGGCCATGCTCACACGTGCACCAATATTGTCTTGCTGGATTTGTTCTTCGTTTCTTTTGTCTCATGCAGAGCCAACGACGCAGAGTTTTGTGTTGGCATTGTTCACTTTCAAGATATTTCTCATTTAGAATTACAGAGTAGAGTTATTTTTATACCCTTGCAGAGGGTATATTAAAATTGTCACGATGTTTGTAACGCATAGAAGGAAGCATTTCCGACCACATAAAGTATATATATTCTTGATCAGCATGACGAGCTGAGTTCATTTCCGTTTGTCCGTCTGTCCGTCCGTCTGTCCGTCTGTTTCTATGCTATATCCTCCCTCAGTTTTAAAGCTATCTTGACCAAACTTTGCAAAAAGTCTTTAAATAAAAATACGTAGTATATATTAGTTTTATATATTTTCACACAATTCAGAAAAAATTGATCAAAATCGTATGGCTATAGCATATAGCTGCCATATAAACGGTCGGTCCAAAAACTAGTTCTAGTGAGAAAAACTTTTTTGTTTTCTATCGAAGCATCACCAATCGTGGTATATATTAGTTTTATATTCGTCCACACAATTCTGGAAAAATTTATTAAAATCGGATGACTACAGCATATAGCTGCCAAATGAACGATCGGTCTAAAAACTAGTTCTTATGAGAAAAACTATTTTGTTATCTATGGTAGCGCCTTTCAAAAACTGCAAGGGTATTTAAAACATCGGCGTAGCCGATGTTAGCCTTCTATTTTTAAAATTAATAATTGTATTCCTTATTTATAAACAAACACCAAAATGTGGTGCTTGGTGTTTATTTAAATTCGTTTGTTCAGCTCAGATTATTTCTCACAACCCTTTTTTAACCGAAATAAAACTTAATGTTCACCTTTCCACGTCTGATTTCCGAATTATATGTTTAACTTGTTTCTGTTCTGTGAATCTGTTTCGTCTGACTTTTCCTTCTATGTCTACTGTTCGTCGTGTTGTTATTTTTCCCAGTCCTGTCCGTCTCGTTGTAACCTGTGTGCTCTGTCCTTGGTGTCCAAACCATCCCATTTTTAATGCCATAGCATAAAAAATAACAACAAAAAATGCCGTCTAAAATATATAACAAAATTGATCACTTAGAGGTATAAAAAATAGTTATAAACCTATTATCAGACCTACTGAACTACCTAATATAAAATTTCATCAAGTTCCACTGCAAAAAGTTCCATAAATGTTAACTTTACATGTTAATTTTAATGTTATGTTAAAATTTGGATGAAAACCAATGCAAATGAGCTTCGTATACCTGTCCACGGGTAAGGGGAAGTAATAGGAAAAGCATAAACATAAAATTAAAGAACAAAAATCAAGTAAGGAAAAAATAGAGACCATCCATTTCCGGGACTCGAACCAGCATATAAAAAAAGGCGTCAAGCCTATCTACTCAGCTAACACATTTTGCATAAATCAGGTTGCTTAATTTCCATATTTAGTGAATCCAGACATAATGTTAATATTCTCGGATGTATTCAGTTTGTTTGGGGCGAGTACCAACATCATGAATTGATAAACATTCATTTAACATGTATTTTCATATAAAAGGACCTGTGAAAAACAATCTATCCTCATTAACATTTGCTCGGATGTACATATATGTAGCAGTGGAACTAAGCTAAAACCAAAGATATACAGGGTTGCCCATATTCGACGGACCCATGTTTTTTTTTAAAAAAAATCAAAGAAAAAAATAAAAATTTGGCGGTTGGCAATCTTAATCATTTAATTTGTTCCAAGTAGATTTGTTTACATCAATTTTTGAATATGATATCTCTCAAATGGCCGCCTCTGGCGTTGATGGCGTATTGTGCCCTTTTTGCAGCATTTTCCATCGTTTTCGCCAACATTTCGGCCGGAATAGCGGCTATTTCTTCACGAATGTTGTCCTTGGCTTGTTAACGTAAACCTTTGACTTCAAATATCCCCACAAGAACAAAACAGGCTGCGTCAAATCGGGCGAACGCGGTGGCCAGTCCAAATCACCACTTTTCGACATCAAACGGCCCGGAAACAATTTCTTCAGAAAATCGATTGTTATACGACTTGTGTGCGGTGGAGCGCCGTCTTGTTGAAACCAGAACTGCCTCATACGCTTTCGACGAATAATTGGCATCACAAAATTGGTCATCATGTCGCGATAACGCTCCTGGTTGATGGTAACAGCATGGCCATTTTCATTTTGGAAGAAAAACGGCCCAATGACCGTTTTCGCACTAACGCCGCACCAAACTGTGACTTTTTCGTCATAAAGAGGCACTTCTTGAATCTCCTGAGGATTTTCAGTGGCGTAAATACGGCAATTTTGCTTATTTACGGTCCCATTCAATGTGAAATGGGCTTCATCGGACATGATAATTGAGTTTTCACAATTGACTTGTTCTGTTGAATGTAAATTTCAACTATTTCAGAGCGCTCGCGTGGCGTGTATTGTTCCATGGTAAAAATCTGCTTGGACTGACGCTTCAAACGCGGTATGTCATTAAGCGATCTGACATCTCTGTCAAAAGTTATGGCGTTGCCAGATGGGTCCGTCGAATATGGGCAACCCTGTATAGACTATAATAGATGACGCACCTCATACAAACTCTCTTATTATTCGTTTTGAAGCTTCATGGACCATGAACCAAAGCAACTGATGAAATCTAAAAGTAAAACAATCAAACAAATGAAAATCTTAAAAAATAACTAGCATGCCATTTACAACTCAGATTAATATTTCTCAATTCCATAGTCAAAAGTTGTTCCAATATTAACTCATAGACTCGTGGTTGTGAGTTAGAATGCAGAAGCTAACCGTTTTTATACACTTGAAAAGTGTGGACGACGAGCTGAGTTCATTTCCGCCTGTCCGTTCGTCCGTCTGTCTGTTTCTACGCGAACTAGTCCCTCAGTTTTAAAGCTATTGATCTGAAATTTTGCACAGAGTCTTCTTTTTACTGCACGCAACTAATATGTCGGAACCAGCCGGATCGGATGACTAGAACGATCGGTCTAAGAACTAGTTCTAGTGAGAAAAACTTTTTTGTTTTCTATCGTAGCGACCCCAATCTTGTTATATATTAGTTTTATATGCTTTCACATAATTTTGGAAAAATTTATCAAAATCGGATGACTATAGCATATAGCTGCCTAACGACCGATCGGTCGGAAAATGTGTTTTACTAAGAAAATTTTGCTTTTATGGTATCAAATTATTATTATCAAAGATTTAAAAATTTAAAATTTTTGATATCTATATTTATACACTTGAAAAGTGTATATTAATTTTGGCCAGAAGTTTGTAACGCATAGAAATATTCATTTCCGACCCCATAAACTATATATATTCTTGATCAGGACAACAAGCTGAGTTCATTTCCGCTTGTCCGTCCGTCCGTCTGTCTGTTTCTACGCGAACTAGTCTCTCAGTTTTAAAGCTATAGAGCTGAAATTTTGCACAGAGTCTTCTTTTTACTGCACGCAACTAATATGTCGGAACCGGCCGGATCGGATGACTATATCATATAGCTGCCATTGGAACGATCGGTCTAAGAACAAGTTCTAGTTAGAAAAACTTTTTTGTTTTAAATCGTAGCGTCCCCAATCTTGGTATATGTTAGTTTTATATGCTTCCACATAATTCTGGAAAAATGTATCAAAATCGGATCACTATAGCATATAGCTGCCATAGGAACGATCGGTCGAAAAATAAGTCGTTGTGAGAAAAACTTTTTTGATTTTCATGGTAGCGGCTCCAATCGTAGTATATATTTGTTTTATATGTTTCCACACAATTCTAAAAAAATTGATCAAAATCGGATGACTATAGCATATAGCTGCCATATAAACGGTCGGTCAAAGAACCACTTTTAGTGAGAAAAACTTTTTTGTTTTTTATCGTAGCGTCCCCAATCTTGGTATATATTAGTTTTATATGCTTTCACATAATTTTGAAAAAAATTATCAAAATCGGATGACTATAGCATATAGCTGCCATAGGACCGATCGGTCGGAAAATGTGTTTTACTAAGAAAAGTTTTTTTTTATGGTATTAAATTTTTATTATCAATGATTTCATAATTTTAAATATCTGATATCTATATCCTATATATATTTTACCGGTTAAATCAGTTGAAGTAAAGTTTTTCAAGTGTATTAAAACTTCGGCACAGTCGAAGTTAGCTTTGCCTTCTCGTTTTTCTTTATATATCCAGTTTTTTCGTCGTTTAATTTTCAGTATTTGCTTTAAGTTGAGTTATCGTAACGACGCGTCGTTGCAACACTTCGCCAGCATCAACTAAATTTTAGATTTTCAGTTTTTTACAATTCATTCCCTTTTGAATGCAGGGTATTTACTATTTTTTTCTATTAAGTTTGTCATTACTACTCCAAAACAATTATATTAAATTAATTAGTAATTATTGTAAGAAAATTTGTTTTTTGCTGATAACGCTAGTACACAGCTCTTAGCCAATATAATTTTAATATAATTGATGAGTAACGACGTACACTTTTACAATTACAATTAGCACTGCTGGCTTGGTGTGTGTGTGAACACATGTGCTCGACAAAAAAAAAAAATTAAACAAAAAAAAACTTAAAAAAAAGGTTATCCTAATCCAGGATTTGAACTGGTATTTAAAAAGGCAAGACGTGAAGCTTATCCACTCAACCAACGCCAACATTGTAAATCTTGTGCTTTAATATCTCTATAAACAATACGCTTGGCCTAGAAAATAGGAGCTGATATCAGCTCCCAGGAATAAACGTTTTTTGTTTGACGTGCGTCTTCTTTAATTGTCTATATATCTTTGCTATAACACTGTGACACGGT